>CM022303.1:618144317-618538579 GCA_011799875.1 Thinopyrum elongatum
TACCCGCCTTGAGCGTTGCAAAAATCGGCAGTTCTGCCACTTTTCCTTATTATCATACACGCATATTCTTATTGGACCGTGCGTCATCTTGGGTACTCCCGCCCCGCAGCAATTCCTTTACCCAAATTTTAGTAGCCGCCGTACTTCAACCATCACCCACACTCCTCCAGCACCGACCTTATAGTAAAATTGCAGTAGCCGAGGCATTTGAACTATCGCCCTCCCTCGTCCACCACTATCTCCACCCACCATTACTAAAATTTTCAGTAGCCGCGGCGTATCCTCAAACACCACCCCCCCTCCACAGTCCCCCTACTCGGCCCCTTCCCCCCTCGAACCCTAGCTCGCCGCCGCCGCCGCCGCCAACCCCTGCTAGTCTACCCGTTCCTCCTAGCTTAGATAATAAAGTTCAGGTTACCCGGCGATTCCCATACCGTCGCCTCACTCCCCTGAGTTTTTAGATGAGGCCTGCGGTGTCCCTCTCCGCCAGATCCACATCCCCTGCTCCAGAATGTCGCAGCCTAAGCTCGACCACGTATCCCGGGGAGCCCGACGAGCGTTCGGCGAAGAAGAGGTTTATCATGGCCTCTCCGACGGACGTTGGCGAGGTGGCCGCCGTTCGCCCTGACCTGTCGATCCCGGAGCAACACGTCGCCGCGGAAGCCAGCGAAGACGTTGACTATGTTGCCATGCCGAAGGCTTCATGTCAGCGGGATAGCGTATTACTGTATCTTGGGAAAGCTGGCTACGACATCAAGCTCGTCGATAGCGACGGCTTCACGCAGACCATGTCACAGGTTAAGTGGTCCATCCCCAACCCCTCTGGTTCAACCACCGCCGATCTCTTCGATGGCCCTGCCGCTGATCTCCTCCGCCACGCTGTCAAGGATTTGCGATCCTTGTACGCCATCAAGCCCATTTTGTCATTTCTGAAGGACACGTTCTACGGCGGCGGCTTGGGATCCTCAATTGCCAAGTCAGATCTCATTGACTACGACCACGAGGAGGGCACCCACAAAGGTTGTTCCAAGGTGAAACAACCCATCTGTGACATCAGAGAGCGCACCATGGGTCTGTGCTCTTCCAACTGGAAGGATCCCATCCATGACATGTGAGGCAACATCCTATCAGCAAATCTTACCTTTTCTAGCTTGCCAACCCGTACCCTTTGTTGTAGTAGCATTTGTCGTGCGGTGTTTTAACTGTGCCGTGTTTAATCATATCAGTTATGCAAAAATGTATTGTTCAATAGGGCTATGTGATGTTTAAGTATGAATTGTCCACTTCAGTTTCACGAATGGCTATATTTGGTTGTTTATAGTGAGTAGATGCCTTGTTTTTATGTATTTGGTTCTTAGGGTTGGTTGCAGTGAGCATTTTTCCAGTTATCGAGTAGATGCCTTGTTTATATGTATTTGGTTCTTAGGTTGGTTAAAGTGAGCATTTGTCCAGTTATCAAGCAGATGCCTTGTTTATCTGTATTTGGTTGTTAGGTTGGTTGCAGTGAGCATTTGTCCAGTTTTCAAGAAGATGCCTTGTTTATCTGTATTTGCTTGTTAGGTTGGTTGCAGTGAGCATTTGTCCTGTTTTCAAGCATATGCCCTGTTTATCTCTATTTGCTTGTTAGGTTGGTTGCAGTGAGACTCTGTCTAGTTTTCAATGGCTATATTTGGTTGTTATACTGATCATTTATGCCTTGTTTATTTCAGTCATTCACAATGTGATGTTCATTATGTGCAAGTTGGAACTGTGCCGCTCGACTGCATCAATACCAGTTTGAACAGCTATATTTGGTTCCAGTTATGCTTGGTGTAGTTAACACATGCCCTTTATTTCAGTTTTACACATTTATCCAGTGTGATGTTTAAGCATTACCTATGTTCTATTCATTTTCAACAATACCAGTTTGAATTGCAATATTTGATGGCTGTTAAGCCTGTTGTCGGTAACATTGCCTTCCATTTTATATCTGTTTTAACAGCATGCTGAAACCAACACATTCAAGCTATCATTTGGAGATGATGTTGTTTACCTTTGCTATATTTGTTTGATGTTAAGGTTGCTGTACTTATCATGCCTTTCCACTACTTATGTAGGACAACAACGGGAGAGGCCACCATTTTCCGCCGAGGTTAGTTTCATCCCTCGGCTTGTACTCCCCCCGTCGTTCCATAATGTAGTGCATATAGATCCAGGCTTGGACACTTGGTAGCTTCTAATATTGACTTGTTGCTTGTAGATACATATGCTCTTGGCAAGGATCCATGCATCGACCCTTTTTGCGTATGGGGCAATGAGATATTCATGAACAAGCATCAAGTGAGAAAACTGATAAGGATTATTAGCAAAAAGATACGAATGGTGGCAAGCAAATTATTTGTTTATGCTCTATCCAACACAACAGTGAGTTGTAGGATGGTAACTACAAACTCTGCAGCCTTCTCTTTTTACTGCCCATAATGAGTTGTTAGACAACAATGTCTGAATCTTTTTCGTTCGCAGTGGTTCCCGAAGCAGTTCACTCAAGATTACCTCGCAAAGTACATAATTGGTGGACACGCAATGGAGGTTAAAGTATTTCATCCAGACTACAATGAGCATCGAGAAGTCCTAATGAAGATAGTGAAGGATGGACGGGCAGCCATCACAAGGGGTTGGCCTAGAGTCGTGCGTGCATTACGCATGGAGGAGGGCACAATATGGGCATTCCGCTTCACCATCTCCAGCAACCAGAATGTCTTTCGCCTTTCTCTTTACAGTCTTTAGTACAACTATGGTTCATCATTCTTTACTTGGTGCTTCTGTAGTTCTTCAGTATATGTACCTGTGCATCAAATTATGCATTCGTGGTTGAACCTATATTTGTAATAAACATGGTTGGATATGAAATAGGTGATTGCCTACTTTCAAATTCAAAACATGTGATTTTTAAATTAGGGATTACACTGCACACGGTTTGCGAAAGCGAAATGTCTGCGATAGATGTGGAGATCAAACACGTTTCTAGGATCCACTACATGTGCGATCAATCTCTACTTCACACACGATCAGCCAAGAAAAAACGTGTGCGATTAACAATAGCATCGCACACAGTTCTTTCTTATTAAATGTTTGCGATTGTCACCTTATCACACATGCTTCGCAATTATGGACTGTTTGTGATGTTGTGCGCATCGCAAATGATTGGTCATAGAAGAACGTGTGCGATAGGTCGATCATCCGACACGGGTACGACGGATGAATCGTGTGGGATGTATTCAAGCTTCGCATATAGTTTTATAGCGACAACTGTGTGCGCTCTTACATCAAATCACATACAGTCGAGGAAAAGTAAATGTGTGTGATTGTCCGCTTCTATAATCGTGAACCATTTGTGATGGGTCATGCATCGTAAATGCAGCACCACAGAATACCGACTGCGATGGCAATCTGAGCACAAATGAGTTGCAAGGATGGAGCGTTTTGGATATTTGAGATATCAGAAACAGTTTAGTAGGGACAACTCTATACATCAAGGCTCCCTATCCCCGACGGTTTCTGGGTCGTGTGGGAAGGACCCCCCTATCGCAGTCACTCACTTGGCGACGGTTCGAAACGCCATCACGGAAAGGGGTTAAAAACCGTTTGTATAGCACCTCGCTGTACCAGTGAGGGGAGAAGTGCTCATCATCAACACAGGTACGTTGCGTGTCTATGCATGTGTTGTCTTGCAAATCTTCTTGGGGGGATGCCGGAGTAGAATCTATAGAGGCCCTTCGTTTCAGTTGTTTGCAAGGAGCACCTTTATCCATTGCCTTACTAATTTCCTTCCGCTTTATTGATTTTGCATTGTCAAGTAAAACCAACAAGAAAAAGCAATAAAATTCACTCTTCAGAACTCATTCATGCATGATACTGAAAATCACTACTTTGATGTAAGGCAAACACATGATACGAGGATGAAATATGTACGAAAAACAGGACGACATGGCATATTTGATACGTCCATTTTACATCATGCTTTTATATAAATATTTATTGCATTATGGGCTGTTATTACACATTATATCACAATACTTATGCCTTTTCTCTCTTATTTTACAAGGTTTACAAGAAGAGGGAGAATGCAGGCAGCTGGAATTCTGGGCTGGAAAAGGAGCAAATATTAGAGACCTATTCTGCACAACTCCAAAAGTCCTGAGACTTCACGGAGAGACATTTTGGAATTAATAAAAAATATTGGGTGAAGAAAGCACCAGAGGGGGGCCACCTGCCATCCACAAGGGTGGAGGGTGCGCCCTACGGTCTTGTGGGCCCCCTGGTAGGCCCCCGACGCCCATCTTCTGCTATATGGTGTCTTTTGCCCTAGAAAAAATAAGGAAGAAGCTTTCGGGACGAAGCGCCGCCGTCTCGAGGCGGAACCTGGGCAGAACCAATCTAGGGCTCCGACGGAGCTGTTCTACCGGGGAAACATCCCTCCGGGAGGGGGAAATCGAAGCCATCATCATCACCAACGATCCTCTCATCGCGAGGGGGTCAATCTCCATCAACATCTTCACTAGCACCATCTCCTCTCAAACCCTAGTTCATCTCTTGTATCCGATCTTTGTCTCAGAACCTCAGATTGGTACCTGTGGGTTGCTAGTAGTGTTGATTACTCCTTGTAGTTGATGCTAGTTGGTTTATTCGGTGGAAGATCATATGTTTAGATCCTTAATGATAATTAATACTCCTCTGATTATGAACATGAATATGTTTTGTGAGTAGTTACGTTTGTTCTTGAGGACATGGGAGAAGTCTTGTTATAAGTAATCATGTGAATTTGGTATTCGTTCGATATTTAATGAGATGTATGTTGTCTTTCCTCTAGTGGTGTTATGTGAACGTCGACTACATGACACTTCATCATGATTTGGGCCTAGGGGAAGGCATTGGGAAGTAATAAGTAGATGATGGGTTGCTAGAGTGATAGAAGCTTAAACCCTAGTATATGCGTTGCTTCGTAAGGGGCTGATTTGGATCCATATGTTTCATGCTATGGTTAGATTTATCTTAATTCTTCTTTCGTAGTTGTGGATGCTTGCGAGAGGGGTTAATCGTAAGTGGGAGGCTTGTCCAAGGAAGGGCAGCACCCAAGCACCGGTCCACCGACATATCAAATTATCAAAGTAACGAACGCGAATCATATGAGCATGATGAAAACTAGCTTGACAACAATTCCCATGTGTCCTCGGGAGCGCTTTGCTTTATATAAGAGTTCATCCAGGCTTGTCCTTCGCTACAAAAAGGATTGGGACACCTTGCTGCACCTTAGTTACTTTTGTTACTTGTTACCCGTTACAAATTATCTTATCACACAACTATCTGTTACCGATAATTTCAGTGCTTGCAGAGAATACCTTGCTGAAAACCGCTTGTCATTTCCTTCTCCTCCTCGTTGGGTTCGACACTCTTACTTATCGAAAGGACTATGATAGATCCCCTATACTTGTGGGTCATCAAGACTCTTTTTTGGTGCCGTTTCCGGGGAGTGAAGCGCCTTTGGTAAGTGGAATTTGGTAAGGAAACATTTATATAGTGTGCTGAAATTTACTGTCACTTGTTACTATGGAAAGTAATCCTTTGAGGGGCTTGTTCGGGGTATCTTCACCTCGACCGAAAGAGCAAAGAGTTGCTCCTCAACCTACTGCACCTACTGAAAATATTTATTATGAAATTCCTTCGGGTATGATAGAGAAACTGCTAGCTAATCCTTAAGCAGGAGATGGAACATTACATCCCGATATGCACCTAATCTATGTGGATGAAGTTTGTGGATTATTTTAGCTTGCAGGTATGCCCGAGGATGTTGTCAAGAAGAAGGTCTTCCCTTTATCTTTGAAGGGAAAGGCATTGACATGGTATAGGCTATGTGATGATATTGGATCATGGAACTACAACCGATTGAAATTGGAATTTCATCAGAAGTTTTATCCTATGCATCTGGTTCATCGTGATCGGAATTATATATATAATTTTTGGCCTCGTGAAGGAGAAAGTATCGCTCAAGCTTGGGGGAGGCTGAAGTCAAAGTTATATTCATGCCCCAATAATGAGCTCTCAAGAGAAATTATTATTCAAAACTTTTATGCTCGTCTTTCTCATAATGATCGATCCATGCTCGATACTTCTTGTACTGATTCTTTTATGAAGAAGGATATTGAATTCAAATGGGATTTATTGGAAAGAATTAAACGCAACTCTGAAGATTGGGAACTCGACGAAGGTAAGGAGTCAGGTATAAACCTTAAGTTTGATTGTGTTAAATCTTTTATGGATACCGATGCTTTTCGTGATTTTAGCACTAAATATGGACTTGACTCTGAGATAGTAGCTTCTTTCTGTGAATCTTTTGCTACTCATGTTGATCTCCCTAAGGAGAAGTGGTTTAAATATCACCCTCCTATTGAAGTTAAAGTAGTAGAACCTATTAAAGTTGAAGAAGAAATTATTACTTATAATGTTGATCCTATTGTTCATACTGCTTATATTGAGAAACCACCCTTTCCTGTTAGAATAAAGGATCATGCTAAAGCTTCAACTATAGTTCGTAAGAGTTATACTAGAACACCTACACCCCCTGAGAAAATTAAAGTTGAACCTAGTATTGCTATGGTTAAAGATCTCTTGGTTGATAATATTGATGGGCATGTTATTTATTTCTGTGATGAAGCTGCTAGAATTGCTAAACCCGATAGTAAAGATAAACATAGACCTGTTGTTGGCATGCCTGTTGTTTCAGTTAAAATAGGAGATCATTGTTAGCATGGCTTATGTGATGTGGGTGCTAGTGTGAGTGCAATTCCTTTTACTTTATATAAAGAAATTATGAATGATATTGCACTTGCTGAGATAGAAGATATTGATGTTACTATTAATCTTGCCAATAGAGATACTATTTCATCAATTGGGATTGTTAGAGATGTTGAAGTCTTGTGTGGGAAAATAAAATACCCTACTGATTTTCTTGTTCTTGCTTCCCCACAAGATGACTTTTGTCCCATTATATTTGGTTGACCTTTCTTGAATACTGTTAATGCTAAGATAGATTGCGAGATAGATATTGTTACAGTTGGTTTAGGGGATATGTCTCATGATTTTAAGTTCTCTAAATTTCGTAGACAACCCCATGATAAAGAATTGCCTAGTAAGGATGAAATTATTGGTCTTGCTTTTATTGCCGTGCCTCCTACTGATCCCTTAGAACAATATTTGCTAGACCATGAAAATGATATGTTTATGAATGAAAGAAGGGAAATAGATGAAATATTCTTTAATCAAGGGCCTATTTTGAAACACAACTTGCCTGTTGAAATCATTGGGGATCCTCCTCCACCCAAGGGAGATCCCGTGTTTGAGCTAAAACAATTACCTGATAATTTGAAATATGCTTATCTTGATGAAAATAAGATATATCCTTTTATTATTAGTGCTAACCTTTCAGAGCATGAAGAAAAGAAATTATTAAAAACTCTGAAGAAGCATCGTGCCGCTATTGTATATACTCTTGATGATCTTAAGGGCATTAGTCCCACTCTATGTCAGCATAAAATTAATTTGGAGCCTGATGCTAAACCAGTTGTTGATCACCAATGACGGTTAAATCCTAAGATGAAAGAAGTGGTAAGAAATGAAATACTAAAGTTTCTGGAGGCAGGTATAATTTATCCTATTGCTGATAGTAAGTGGGTAAGTCCTGTTCATTGTGTCCCTAAGAAGGGAGGTATTACTGTTGTTCCTAGTGATAAGAATGAATTGATTCCACAATGAATTGTTACAGGTTATAGAATGGTAATTTATTTTTGCAAATTAAATAAAGCTACTAGAAAAGATCATTACCCTCTACCTTCTATTGATCAAATCCTAGAAAGACTATCCAAACATACACATTTTTGCTTTCTAGATGGTTATTCTGGTTTTTCTCAAATACGTGTGTTAAAAGATGATCAGGAAAAGACCACTTTTACTTGCCCTTTCGGTACCTTTGCTTATAGACGTATGCCTTTTGGTTTGTGCAATGCACCTCCTACATTACAAAGATGTATGACTGCTATATTCTCTGATTTTTGTGAAAAGATTGTTGAGGTTTTCATGGATGATTTCTCCATTTACGGAACTTCTTTTGATGATTTCTTATGCAACCTTGATCGAGTTTTGCATAGATGTGAAGAAACTAATCTTGTCTTGAATTGGGAGAAATGCCACTTTATGGTTAATGAAGGTATTGTCTTGGGGCATAAAATTTCTGAAAGAGGTAATGAAGTTGATAAAGCTAAAGTAGATGCTATTGAAAAGATGCCGTGTCCTAAAGATATCAAAGGTATAAGAAGTTTCGTTGGTCATGCTGGTTTATATAGGAGGTTTATTAAAGACTTGTCTAAAATTTCTAGGCCTCTCACTAATCTCTTGCAAAAAGATGTCCCTTTTGTTTTTGATGATGATTGTGTAGAAGCCTTTGAAATACTTAAGAAAGCCTTGATTTCTGCACCTATTGTTCAGCCACCTGATTGGAATTTACGATTTGAAATTATGTGTGATGCTAGTGATTATGCTGTTGGTGCTGTTCTAGGTCAAAGAGTTGATAAGAAATTGAATGTTATTCATGATGCTAGTAAAACTCTAGACAGTGCCCAGAGAAATTATGCTACTACTGAAAAAGAATTTTTAGCAGTTGTCTTTGCTTGTGATAAGTTCAGATCTTATATTGTTGATTCCAAAGTAACTGTTCACACTGATCATGCTGCTATTATATATCTTATGAAAAAGAAAGATGCTAAACCTAGACTCAATAGATGGGTTCTCTTGCTACAAGAATTTGATTTGCATATTATTGATAGAAAGGGAGCTGAGAACCCCGTTGCAGACAACTTGTCTAGGTTAGAAAATGTTCTTGATGACCCACTGCCTATTGATGATAGCTTTCCTGATGAATAATTAGCTGTCATAAATGCTTCTGGTAATACTCCATGGTATGCTGATTATGCTAATTACATTGTTGCTAAATTCATACCACCTAGTTTCACATACCAGCAAAAGAAAAAGTTTTTCTATGATTTAAGACATTACTTTCGGGATGACCCATACCTTTGTAAAGAAGGAGTAGATGGTATTATTAGACGTTGTGTACCTGAGCATGAACAGGAACAGATCCTCTGGTAGGCCCCTGACGCCCATCTTCTATTATACGGTGTCGTGGACTTGACATGGCAGATGTCCGAGCGGAAGGACTTAGTCGTGGAGCCATCGCAACTAGGTTAACTTGAAGGGGTTAAACGGGACAAAGGACACAGAGAGTTTACCCAGGTTCGGCCCCTCTCAATGAGGTAAAAGCCTACTCCTGCTTTGTGTTGTATTGCTAGGGTTTTCGATTACCAGGGAGCGAATACGCTTGACCTAGTTCCCGATTGTTTGTTACCTGTCTCTAAACAGCCGCCGGGTCGTCCCTTTATATCCACAGGTTGACGCCCGGCGGTTCACAGAATCCCGGCCGGCTCATAAACGTGTCCGGCTCGGTCTCCACTCTTTCCTATCTTACAATACAAGTCATATACTTATGGCGGTTTACATCTATGGGCCCTAACTCGCCTTTGGGCTTTGGGCCTTCTTGTTAAGTCTCCTTCATATGTCGCCATCTTCTATGTCTTCATGGGCTTCAATACAGATAAATCACTATGAGCATAACTCGGCCCCTCCTGGGCGGTTTATACTCAACTAGTCGTCAACCCGTGCATTCGCACGGCTAGGCCCACAGAAATTAATTATAGTTGAATTTTACCTAATAATCATTTTAACTTCAAACTATGATCAAAGTTATGCAATGATATATTTAATTTCATTTTGCAACCAACTGGGATGGCTTTATACTTATTTGTGGTAGCCATGTGAAGGAAATGTTTCATTTATTTGTAGAGTACAGTAACTTAGATGCTTCACATTCGGTTATAGTACTACTACGGTCGTTCCATCTTAGTAGAATCAACATCGTCATGCAATAGCTTGTGTTGTAGTAAAAAACTGCAGTAGATAATTATCATTGTTTCTTCGACAAATTAATACACCAAGTCAATCTGATACTAAAATGTATGCACCATATAAACTGATGCTTACATTAAATTCTTAATAATTTAGCACTAAAAATATGCAAGATACCAAGCTTGTGTACAATATTGTTAAACTTACAAAAGTTGCAATCTTCGCATTAAATGATATTGTGACCAAAGTCATCTTTGATGATGATAGTAACCCACAAAAGCTCAAGAATTAGTACTGCTCCATATATTTCTGTATCGCTATGTTTATTCATGAATATAATATAGCAAGAAACTTGTTGATTACTAATATTGTGGAAGTTGTCGGTCATCGTCAATTTTGTCTAGTCTATATGTACAGAAGTATATATTTGCAGCAGAATTCGCAGGGTTGTTGTTGCACATTCTCATATTTGTATAACCAAAATCAATCTAATTAAACTTCATTTGGTAAATTTGTGCTAAATTGATACACATATATAATCTGATGCCAATATATGAATTTCACGAAGAAATTAGCACCGACCAATTGCACATAAAATGACCACACTTGTACACAACAATCATGGCAAATTGTCTAATGTAACAACCCAATCTCAAAGAAAAGTATATCTACATATTTTTTGTATCATCGTGTTTCATCATGGATGTCAACAGAACATACTATCAAGATGCACCAAGGAAAATGGCCTATTAATACATAAATGTATATATTTTCTGGTAGTTGACAATGTTCATGTAACAAAGTTTCTGGTAAAACCTTCACTAATATGTTTTACCTTCTCATGCCATAAATCTGGCTGCATGGCCACACCGTCGGTATAGAAATACATAGCCATGAGGCATGCATGTAATACATTGCCTGTTTCATTAATAATCAGCTATAGAGATAAAACAATACATCTATTGGAGAGCAGGTATACTTGATATGAGTGCCAACAACATCAACAGGTATGCTCGAAAAAATAATTCTGCGGTTGGTATTGTTTCCATGAAGTATTGCGTGTGTCCAGCTAGATGTACTGGCCGCCGACTTGTACGTCCAAATAAATAGGACTTCGCTCCCGCGGTAGGTAGCTGTGTAGCAGTGCAATCTTAGATATCCGCCCAGAGAAGCTGAAGAAGACCATCAAACTTAGCGACATTAGGCAATAGAAAAGGATGAGAATGGCAGATGTCGACAGCGAGAAGAGAGGATTTTGGCACAGGGTGCAACTCACATTGCACAGAAAGGCACATACATGTAGGGTAAGCTGACTTCCCAAGCAGCTTGAATGATTCCTTCCAGATGCGCTAGTGGGTAAGTACTTACGTAACGACGACGGTGGTCAATTTCTTCCGGCTGCCAGCACATGCACGTAAGAGGGGGAAAAAAATCCTATGAGACCGGGTGGCCATGCCGAACGGCCTCGACGACGGCGGCCAAAGGGCGCGACACAGAGCCGAAGCAGCTCGTCGCCAGCAGCCTGTCTGACGGCTCGTCCATGGTGGAAGCACGACACATTGTTGCCTCGGCTGACAGGAGTACAGGACGTTCACGGCGGCCGTGCATCAAGGCGTCGTTGCGGACGGCCGGACTAACTCTCCGTCGACAGCGCGCGGCAGCCATACTGCTCCTTGCAACTGCACCCGCTCGCGCTAGAGCTCGTTGCCGCCGTAGCAGTGAAACGGATTGCTGGTCCATGGCGGCGCATGCCACGATTGCTGGCTGGCCGGACTCCATGGTCATGCCGCCCGCACATTGTGCTTTTTTCTTCTCATGAAATATAATTATATTGCTCGTGCCATTGTCTTTGTTAGGCGTCATAGCCTCACGGCTCGACTCGCCCATCGCGATGTTCATCAATACAGGATGCAAGACTTCGGCATGCCTCGTCGCCATCAATGTTTGATTCATGGACATAGGCTCGGAAAATACCATATGTCCTTCCAGGCACTGGAACTGCATAATCTTCAACATCATTAGTTTAATCTCTTTCAAGATTAACTCTAGAACTTAGTATGATATAATAGTTTGGCCTAGCATCAGACTTCTACAACATGTAGCTAGCATCACGAAGTAGGCGTGAATGGGAGTCCTCGAATTGATCAACCAAGCTAGCGAATGGCTATTCACATGCATATTCTATGCGGGCATGCATCCACGCTCACCCTGGACAGAGTAGTCCTCGATGAGAAGTACGACCAGCCACCGGCGCCATCGTCTCGTATCAGCACGCCTGCCGTCTCATGCTGTAGCAGTTCGCCTGCGGTCTTGGCACGGACGCTGTTGACGGGGAGTTGGTCCGGCCGTCCACGGCGACGCCGTGGCGCACGGCCGCCGTGAACGTCCTGATCGCCGGGCCAACAACATGTCGTGCATCCGTCATGGATGAGATGCGCTGCCGATTTGGATTGACGTCTGCGGCGACGTGTGCTCATCTTTTATTTTTTTTCCTTTGCATGTATTGATCCCCACGATTTGATTTTGAAGATGCAAGCAACAGAAAATACGGGCCATGCATCCTTTAAAATTGGGGCAAAGGGATTAGAGAAAAGATTACCATACACACAACCATCCAGCCTTAACTCAGGGATGGAGAGAGTAAATAGAAGAAGAGAGAGATTAGAGACCGGACCCAGTAGTTCAAACCGGGGGGAGAAAAATTATGGATAAACTGCATGCATGGGGGAGAAAAATAGGAATAAACTTTGCTGTCAAGAAATTAATGCGTATAAGCACGAATCAATTGGGGGCAGGCAGGGTAATAGCAGATCGTTTTTATTATTTTTAGGAATAAAGGAGAGTAAGCATAGGAGTCCTCCTGCCGCACATGGCTGCTACAGGTTATGCTGCAGTTTTTTCGACGGGATACTGGTTTATGCTAGGTCATTCTACGCATGTAGATAAATCATGGTTGCTGGTGAGTTTTTTTTAAGGGATACAATGGTAGTCATCCTACCGATGTGGATATATCATGGTTTAATTTGATGAAAAAACTTTTTGTCCTATCGAAAGATCTAGACCGTAATAATTTGGTCCCACCAGATTAATGGTCCGTAAATTCTAATTAACGTGGGAATTTCTTGGGAGTCTGTAATTAGTATAGGTATAGATAGATAGTTACATCCCCAATATTAGGTCCCAGGTTGATGTGAACTTGTTCATATCAATCTTTAATAATTGACTTAGAAAAAATCCTTCCTCATCAGTCCTTATGAAAATTTATAACCCGCCACGATGTCTGCTCACAAAATTGCGCTAACCCGCCATGACGTCATCTTGCATTAATATCACACGAGGCCCAAATTTCAGCCTCCTTGACTCCCGCGCATGCCATCTATCCACTGCCTTATAAATAGGGATAGGGGTCCTTTTCATTTTCCCCCCTTACCTCCTCGTCTTCATCCTCTTCCTTGCCACACCACACGCGCCCGAGCTCCGCCGCCGTCGACCTCACGAGCTGCCTCCACTCCGGCCGCTGCATCGTCCTGAACGCACCGGAGCTCCGCCGCGCGCCACCGCTGTCCAACAGTCCTGGTAAGTCCTCTTCCTTCCTTTTCTCCTAGATCCCATTAGGGTTTCCACGAGTTCATCGGAGTTCATCTTGGTTCATCTTTCTTTCTCCATAGACCATGTAGTTTTTGATCTAAATATAGTACCAATCTTGTGCGATAGCACTTTAGCACTCATTTTTAATATCTGAACGCCTCCCCTCCATAGGAGATCCCATCTGAGCACGTGAACTGTCCTGCTGCCGCTACTTTAGGTTAGAATTTTTCTTCATTATCTGAACTGCTGTAGATCCAAAATTATAACACCAACCTGTGAAACCTGTTTTTCACCACTTAGCCATTTTCCAACTTCAGATCTATGCTTTCAATATCCGTGTAGGCGGTTTAACTTCAGAAAATAATAACCTGCCAGGTACCATTAGTCCCCTCTTAAACCGCCAAGTGCTCGTCCTTGTGATTTGATAACATCACAGTCCGGTTTAACATTTATGCATGCTTCAACACTTTCTGCCTGTTAAACATGAACCTTAAACCGGCACAAATCTTTTTCAGGTTATCGTACAAATGGCCAAATCCTTTTATTCCTGTAATTTGGTCCAATCCCGGGTTACAGAGGAAGAATTGAACGGGTGGGTTGCAACCGGCGCTTTAGCGAAAAAGGAAGACATCCAATGGAGAGCCCCCGGTCCAGAAAATCCACCTGAGCCCAAGGATGGGGAAGTGATCGTTTTTGTTGATCATCTGAGTCAAGGGTTCAGCCCTCCCGGATCAAATTTTTTTCGTGATGTGCTTCACTTCTTCCAACTTCACCCTCAAGATATTGGGCCTAACTCCGTGTCCAATATTTGCAATTTTCAAGTGTTTTGTGAAGCCTACCTGCAAGAAGAGCCCACAGTCGACCTGTTCAGAGATTTCTTCTATTTAAACCGCTGTACTGAATTTACGGATGGGCCCAATACTGAACTTGGCGGGGTTTCAATTCAGAAGAGAAAAGACGTCAGCTTTCCTCACGCTAGGCATCATAGCCATCCCAAAGATTGGAATCAAACTTGGTTCTATTGCCAAGATACATCTCCAGCTGGCGAGAATCCTCTGCCGGGTTACCGTGCTCACCGGCTTACCGATGCACATCCATTCCCCCAAAGACTCAATGCAAAGGAACGGTCTAAATATGCACCACAACTCTCAAAGCTTAGAGCCTTTATGGCAAACGGTTTGACAGGCATTGATTTTGTCCGTTGCTGGGTATCTTGGAGCATTTTGCCTTTAAGCCGTCGCCCCGGTTTAATGTGTGAGTACACAGGGAAAGTGAAAGACCCTCAACGCCACACTGATATTCAGCTGACTGATGCTGAAATTACTGAACCTGTCAAGAAGATGTTGGATGAACCAATGACCGACTGTAGCAAAACAGGACTTAGTCCTTTCTGCGCTTCAAATAAACCACCAGCTGTAAGAATTGCCCCACTCCTGCTTTAATCCATATTCTTAATACTCCCTTATGATTTTTTCAATCTTTAAACAGGGTGATGATTCGTTCTAGAAGAAGAAACCGCAGGATAAACCGGCCAACACACTTCGTGTCAAGACCAAGGTCAACAAGAAGCCCGGCAAGAAGAAAAACACCGAGCCTACCGAGTTAAATATTGATGATGATAATCCGGAGTCAGAGGTAGAACTTGATTCACTTGGCTCTTTTTTCATACATCTCATTGACGATGATTCTTATCAGGACGACGCAGAAGCTAGTCGCACAAACGACGTAGAGGTAAATATTCTCTCATCCAGTTCAGAACCTCTGCCCACACAGAAAACCCGACAAGCAAGCTAGAAAATAAGATTTTCTCACCCCCTAGCTTACTTGGATCCAAACTTTCTTATGAAGAAGAAGCAACACGAAGCTCGCCGCACAACCCGGCATAGCGGCCATGTGGTCACTTCTTCCGGTTTACCAAACTCGCCAGTTCGTAAACGCCGCCCAGAGGTCTCTTCTATTTCTGACATGTCTTATCCCAAGGCGGGTTATTTCCGACAACCTCTTAATCCGTCTAATTCAAACTACCAGGGAACTTCCCTTTCATCCTCTGGCGAGTCCACAGGGACACAAATTCCAACCCTCAAAACTGTTCCTGGGTGAGCATTTTTAACTAACCCCTTGTACCTTATGCTTGATCATTACACTAACCTGTTATTTGCGTCTATGTCAGAGCCAAGGCCAGGCCCAGTAAAAAGGCCAAATTGAACAAACCGGCTGATGACAGTGCGCCAACTGATCCGGAAAAGAACCCGGAACAGTTTGAAACAAATACTGAAGCTATTCTTGATGATCCGCCACCGCAAGATCATGACACCTTTGTTGAGCAGATGGAAATTGATCCGATAATATATAGCTAATATAGACATTAGTGGCGCACTATGTATAGACATTAGTGGCACACTATGTATGTGGTGCGCCACTGCCAAATAGCTAAAAAGAACCCGGAGCAGATGGAACAGTTTGAAAAAAGGGCTATAGCTAATATAGACATTAGTGGCGCACTACGCCACTAATGTTTATATTACTAATGGCGCACCTTGTGTGTGGTGCGCCACCGCTAAGTTTCTCCTGGGCACACCCCCCTCCCCAGACTTACCAGTGGCGCACCGTGGTTTGGTGCACCGAGGATTCTTCCGCGGAAGAAAAACTCATATTCGCCTTGTCACAGGGCGCCGAGCACAACCTGGTGACCTATGAGGCGTACGATATCAACGGCTACACATTCTACACCGAGGAAAAGGACCTGAAGAGCGATTATCAGAACTCCGGGGTAACGATGGAATCCTACACCGGTAACGACAAGGACAGATACTACGGAAGGATCGAGGAGATCTGGGAGCTGAGCTACGCTGGAGAGAAGGTCCCGATGTTCCGTGTTAGATGGGCCAAGAGCGTCCTAAAAGAAGACCGGTATTTCACCACCATGGTTATACCCGAAGCCAAATCCAAGACCGCGGGCGCAAACGTCACCGCGAAAAATGAGCCATGGGTACTGGCTTCCCAAGTGGACCAATGCTTCTTCATTACCGACCCGTCAAAGCCCAGTCGTGTTGTCGTGAGGAGAGGCAAAAGGAACATCATTGGAATGGATGGAGTCGCCAATGAGCAAGACTTCGACAAGTACGGCGACCCGAAGATGGAAGATGACGACGACGATGAAGTACCATACACCACAAGAAGAAGCAGGACCACCCTACCTAAAGGACGTCTGTTCAAGAGAAGAACTCCATTTGCTAAGATCGAATCACGATGTGTCGGCCCCGTGTGTGTGTGTCAGTGGCAAGCTCAATTATTACATGCAACTAAATTATTACATGTATCACTTGATTTCAACCATGTCATCTAATTCTAAATCTTTGCACAATGGTTTTATCACTCCATTTGCATTTTCCTTTTCTTTTATCTCAAATCTTAAATTATTACATGCAACTAAAAATCCAAAAAAATAAAAAAAAGTTAGTAATGGCGCACCAGGAGAAGGTGCGCCATTGCTATCACGGTGTTTACGGCGCACCCCTAAAAGGTGCGCCATTGATATACCCCTTTTTATGGCGCACCCCTAAAAGGTGCGCCATTGCTAACCCAACCGGCTAGCCGCGGCCCAGCCCAACTACTAGCCGCCCCTCCCCTCAAAACCTAGCAACCACTAAAAAAAAACCTAGCAGCCTCGCCCTCGCCTCCTCCCTCATCTCAAACCCTAGCCTCCGCCGCCGCCTCCCCCTCCCCGCCGCCGCGTCGCCGTCCCCGTCCGCGAGCACCGCCAGAAGCCAGAAGGTGCTCCTCCTCCTCCTTGAACCTCTTCCTCCTCTCTTAGCACCTCTTCCTCCTCTCTTAGCAGCACCTAGGGTTGGTCTGAAAGAAGTTGTTTCTTTTACAGGAGGATATAGTCGCCGTCGCTGTCCCCGTCCCCGTTCGCGAGCGCCGCCGTCCTTCTCTGATCTGTCGCCAGAAGCCAGAAGGTGCTCCTCCTCCTCTCATTTCTATTTTTACTGATGCTCTGTGGTAAAATGACACTATCGGAACTCGGGGCAAGCCATAATACAAAAATAGCATCAGTTATATGTGACACAAAATAAAATGATTTATTTCTCCTATAAGTGGCGTGCCCATCTTTCTCGCGTTTGATTTGCCTTGTCTCTGTTCTTGTACCTTACGGATCTAGGGCTGTGGATTGTTGCTAGTCATATTTTTTATGTCGTCTTGTAGATTTAGTGGCTGCTTCTGCTTTGTGCTTTGACTAGTTCCCCATGGATGTCCGTCTGCTTGCGTCAGTAGTTCCCCATGGATTCCCCTGTAAGGTTTTAGGTCTTCTCGTTTTGTTATGCTCGGTGGAGGTGCTGATAGGCTGCTCTTTTTTGTAGCTTTGCTGAGATGTTGGTCATCTGATTGTGGGTTAGGGTTTCTGATTTCCGCTGTTTAAGATTTTGTATTTGATTCGTCTGGCTCGCGCTGTGTATCTGTACTTCTACCATTTCTAGTGTTAGGGTTTGTGATTTTGTTGTTTATGTGCACGTATGGTTTGTTGGTTGCTTGTTGGTGATATTTCTAGGTTTGGGATTCATCTGGCTGTTCCTCTGCCTGTGAATGTGAGTTCTATCATCCCAGTAGTAGTATGATGTACTTGAAATGCATCTGTTCATGTTAATTGTCATGTCATTGAACTTCAGTGGAATTTAACTCTGAATTACACTGTGATATAGGACAGGATTCTAATGTAATATTGCTTAAAATTGCACTGTAATTTACCAACCCTAGATTTGCATTGTAATATACCCCAGATTTTCATTGTATTTTATATGCTTAATAACTGTAATTGTTGCATCGTTACACTGTGCTATATCACAGTTTTACACTGTAATTTGCATGGTTCAGGACTGTAATTCGCCATGTTATGTGGCTATCCAGCGCCTGCATCGCCTCTCCTTCCTCCTCTCTGGCACCCGCGTCGCCCTTTCCTGCAGCCCCTGTGGTTGTCTCGCCGCTTTGTCCTCCGATTTACTCTAAGCTTGATGCTGCTGATGTACACTGGCGTATTGTGCCGCTGCTGAAATGTTGACAAAAAGTTACCCCTTTCTCTTGAAATGTTGATTAATTTCCGTTTCGGTTGAGAATGGGGCACTCCTAGGTCAAGAAAATTAGCAAAGGTCATGCCCAATTTTCTAGACCTAGAAGGTGCCCGATTCTCAAGCCAAGATCACATGCTGGCATCTGAAAAGGTCAGAATGGCCTCACAAGTTGGATTCATGTCGACGTCTGAATACAAACACAGTTTTTGCTTAGTTTAACTAGTACATGGCCCCTGGTTTCGACCTTGTTATTACCCAGCCGCTGCTGGCTCAGCAATGTGACGAACACCTAGGTGTCCTCACTTGCGTACGTGGCAAAATGCTTTTGCCACCGTCTTACAATTAATCATTCTAGCCTTTTTTCCTATTTAGAGTGAACATGGCCGACAACGATGAGGCCGGCGGTTCGGGAAAGTCATTCTGGGAGTTGTCCCAGGAGATGGAGGAAGAACCTCACCACTATGAGGACGCCGCGGAAGACACCGATCCCGACTACACAACCCCTAGTGGCGTCGGGGATGACATCACTGATGGTGCCGCCGGGGATGCCACCACTGATGATGGCAGCGCACGCACAGATGGTAGCCAACCGAAGAGGCACCGGAAGGACCGGCGCCCGAACGTGCTCGGCACCGTCAAGGAGGAATTTACTGAAGTGTCCTCCAGTGGGCATCCAATGGCGCCCAAAGAATTAGTCAGTGGGTACGCGGGACAACTCGGGTGCATTCTCCGGAGCACCGTCTCGATCAACACCGAGAACCTAAGGCATCGTGACCGAGGGAATTTGCGCAACCTCCTCTTCACGAAGCTGCACGAACGATACAAGTTCCCCGATGACTTCGCAAACACACGCCTCTCAGGGAATAAAGTGAACAGTGCCGCCCTCACGAAGATGAGCACGGCCCTGGCTACTTGGAGAGTCGCGGTGAAGAGAAGGATTCTAAGTGGTGATAGTTATGAGAAGATCAAGGAGACAAATCCTTTGATCAGCGAAGCTGACTTACCTAGAGTTCAAGATCAAGTGCGAGAGCAACGCATCCGCGGAATCAAGTCAGTGGGGGAAAGATATGCGGGACTTGAACTTAGGGGTCCACAAACTCGGTCCCGGCGGTTACAGAGTGGCGGAACCTATATGGGACAAGGAGGACGCGGAGCGTGCCAGGCAAGGCCTATAACCCCTCTTCGATAAATACCATGAAAAGCAGACCAGGAACTATGTCAGGGCCCGGTACAAGGTGGACCCGGTAACAAAGGAGCTTACCACGGATCCGAAGGTGAAGGCGCTTGAGCTTGTTCTGGTAAGGAATACACCCCCGCGTAATTAGCTCCATATGGTTGCATTCTAATTAATGAAGCCAAATTTCTAAATGGTTCACGTTCCTTCCGCAGGAAACTAAAAGCAGTAGCGCGGGGTCTCAGAGCTCCCTGTCTGCCCCTTGGGACACCACTTTAAATAGGGCGTTGAACGTAATGAAACACAAGGATAAGTTCAGTAAGCCGTCGTCAGCTGGTTGTTTGGCTGGTAAAGGCTTGTCCACAAAATAGTCGGAATACTATAAGGCTGGGCGAAAGGAGAGAAAGACCAGCTCGGAAAGCCAGGAGCGCGAGGTTAAAGAACTCAAGGCACAAGTGGCGCGGATTCCAGAGATAGTCCAAGAGCAAGTGCGAGACCAACTGGGAGCGACGATCACCGCCATTATGCCTACCTTGCTTGAGGGGCTACAGGCGTGGATTGCGGGCGGCCAACAGGGGCCACCCCCGATTCCCAGCTTCACGGGCAGCAACTCGCACAACGCACCGGCATTGGTGTCTCCGGCGGAGGCGGCATTGGTGTCTCCAGCGTCGGCGCCGGCATTTGAGCTTAATGCACCCGGGTGTGGGAAGAATATGCCGGCCGGCACCTCGGTAGCAAGCGGCCCCTCCGTCACTTGCACGCCCGCCGTTGGCGGTGCCTCGACATTAGCCGAGCTCGACGCCATCACGGTAACTAAGCCTCGGCCGATGACTTCATCTCCTTGCCTTTGACTGGGTATCCCTGACGCCCTACATGTTTTCGCAGGGCGCCGCCGACATTCCATGCACTCTCCTGCACTTCGTGGATGGCGAGTTGATCAATGTCGCCAAGGCCAAAATCGTTCAACCGGGAAACCGCGTGTTCCACGGTAATCTGATGCCACCCACCGTGTATAGGGTTCAACTGGTTCGGGTGCTGCGGGGCTGCGATGACTTGTTACCTCCGTTTCGACCCCCTGGGCCGACGAAGATGATGTGATGACCCTCAGCGCCTGCTTAATCTGGTCCATGCTTTGGCCGAAGAGCCAGATTCGTTTGGGGGCGGGGGACACCACCCCACAGACAACACCGCCAGTCGTGCCGGCGCCAAGCCATGGCAAGACCGCCGCAACGCTACCGCCGTCAGCTGATCCGGACATGCATATGGCACAGGATCCGGACGACGACGACGGTACATTTTCCAACATCGATAAGTACTTCAACGAACATGGGTACGGTGACGAATTCTTGGGGAGAACCCAACCCTGCAAAAGACGATCGCGATCTAGCTGGTACCACGGAGAAACCCAATTGCAACAGGCATCGTCTGGTGTTCAGTTCTCAGGAGACGCCTCCAGCTGCCGCCTTCACCGAAACTCAAATAGCCGAGGTGCGAAATATTATCAGCCCCAACACACTCAAGAAGGTGGTCTCTGAGCAGAACTCGATCCCATTACAGCAGAAGAAGCAGAAGGGACGGAAAAGAAAAAATAACATGGGTGCGAGCCAGCCGGCACCGAGTACGATCCATGCTCAGGATGGGCCACCAATACCTAAGGATATCTCGAGGAGGGTGCATGTGGCGGGTAGGCCGATGCTACCGACTAATCTGCTCAATGCTGCAACCGGTGCTATGCGGAGTCTGCATGACAGTGTTCTTTCTATGGAGAAGCGGCATCTCTCCGAGAATGATGTGGCATACCCGGTTTTCGTGGCCAAGGTGCCAGAGGGCAAGGGCTTTGTCGATAGCACCATCGGGCGTATGATCGTCCTGCGGTTTGATGACATCTTCGCTATGTTTAACCTTCATCCGCTGCACTACACCTTCATTCGGCTATTTTCGCTCAGTATGGAGATGCGGATCATTAGAGAAAAGACCCCAGACATCGTGATAGTCGACCCCTTCTACATGCGTGCCAAGATCTTGGGCAGCGCTAGGGACCGGCAAGTCGCGAGTTCATACCTCGAAGGCGTCATTCTGGCGAACCCAGATAAGGATAACTTCCTCGTGCCTTACTTTTCCGAGTAAGTCATCCCCTCACCGACCCATAACATATGATTTCTTAGATTTCGATCGTTCTTTTTTTTTCTAACATTCCGTGTTTTGTGCAGTGACACACATTGCACACTCATCCTCTTAAGCCCGAAATATTCCATGGCCACGTATTTCGACTCGGACCGTCAGTCGAAGAAAGACTACACAAACATGAAGAAAGTTCTTGATGATGCTCTCCCCGGCTACGCCAAATCTGGAGGCACCTTCAGGAGGCCAATTTGTAGGTACGACAAGCACGTCTTCACCCACGTAACGACGTTCCCCTGTGTCAAGCAGCCGCCTGGCAGTCAGAAGGATGCCTACTACGCCCTCCATCACATGCGGGCGATCGTACGGGACCATAATCACCTTATGCTACCAAATAATCTCAAAGATTGGGCCGCACGCTTGTCGGCAATCCAGGACGAGGACATCAGACAAGAATTCTTTCGCATCCAGTCGGAGTTTGCGGAAATCATCTATCAAGATGTCCTTCGTACCTCAGGGTAGTTCTACCTCAAATATCAATCGTCTAACAGTGAAATAGAAACAACGCTACAAATGCAGGCTGACAACGACCGCACATTCATGACCATCACGAAAGACGGCGGCTTCATCCACGCTCCGGTCCCTTAGTCGAGTCGAAAGTATTGATGCTATGTAGTTCTGAAATATCGATTAGCTCATGTTGTAATTAAACTTCAATGAACTTGTATGTCTCTTTAGTTTGGACAGTCGTTCAACTTATATGTAATCGATGCTATTTATTAGTAGGACCATGAATCGTGCTATTAATGTGTTGCTTTTCTCTTCCGATCCTTTTGTTGCATACTTATATATTGCTTATATATTATTTGTGAATTGCTACTAACGTTTTGTTTGTCTAGTGCATAGAGATGCCGTCGTATGTCGTGTACAAGGGTAAGGTTCCCGGAGTCTACGATGACTGGGAGGAGTGTCGGAGACAGGTTCACCGTTTCAGCGGTAACAGTTACAAAGGGTACACCACTAGGGCGGAGGCGGAAGCTAGATACGCGCGCTATCTAGCGGGAGAGAGGAGGGAGCGGAGGAGGAACCGGATGAAGACCAGTTTCATCGCGATGATGCTCATCGTGACCGCAGCTCTCTTCTATGTGATGGTAGTTTAGATGGTCGATATCGACTTTGTAATGTGACGACAAACTCGGCTAATATGATGAACTTTGCTAATGTCTTGAGACCTAAACTTGGCTAATGTTTGAACTTTGTTCGCTATTTCGAATTTGGAGACTAATATGATGAATTCTATTGTGTGATGTTTATATTCTATGCTGTAACGTATTTTGTAACCTGTGCAAATACCAGAAAAGCAAAAAATAATAATTCCTAATATTCATAGTAGTGGCACACTATATTGAGAATTAGTGGCGCACCAAGATAAATACCAGTGGCGCATTATCGGGTATAGTAATGGCGCACTTGGGGCATAGGTGAAGGCAAATATGGCCCCCAGTTGTGGCGCACCATATTGAGCATTAGTGGCGCACCAAGGCTAAATACCAGTGGCGCATTATGGGGCATAGTAATGGCGCACTTGGGGGCATACGTGAAGGTAAATATGGCCCCCTAGGAGGCATAGTAATGGCGCACTATTGGACATAGTAATGGCGCACTATGTGGTGCGCCACTATTATCTTTGATACTAATGGCGCACCAGAGGTGCGCCATTACTATTTGTTACTAGTGGCGTGTTAATAGTGGCACACCTATAGTGCGCCATTAATAGCAAAAACTGGTGCGCCACTAACAGCCTTTTTTCTAGTAGTGGATAGGTCATGCTGATAAACCGCCAAGCCCAACTAAGGCTGCTGATGATAAAGCTGACGATGTTGTAGTTACCGGTGTTGGGTATACAGCCCCAGACAACCCCACTGCTCTGTCAAAACATAGTGCCAAAGAAGAATTTTCTGCTGTTGACAAGGGCAAGTGGAAGGCGGACTTGGAAAGCTATGCCCACCTCAGCGCCCAAGATATTCATTCTGGGTTTTTAAACCGTCTGTACACAAGCCATGATTATGAAGCCGGGTTACTGAACATGATGAAGGAGCGATATGAGGTAAATGCTGTTAACTCTGCATAAATATTCTTCCCTTAGCCGCCAAGTTTACTGGACATAAAAGAATAGAATGTTCTGCAAACTTTCAAGAACCATATAGATCAACTCCACTAGCCCGCAAGGGCCGGTTTATAATGTCAATATGAACCGGGACTTTAGAATAATAACTCTTCAATTTCGCCTGTGTAGCCCCCAAGGGTCGACTTAACAAATATGTTAAGTTGAGACTAATTATGCTGTAAGACTCAAAATTCTTACTCAGGACCTTTATAATCCGGTTGACCATCAAGCTGATAGTTGTTATGTGCTTGGGACTTGTAAATTTTTTTTTTTTGATAAGAAGCAATAGACATTAGCCCCCAAGTGCCAAGTATATTACTTGTTATGTGCTTGGGACTTTGAATATGCACTGCTATGTAATTAATTACATGTCTCTTGTAGGCTGATCTTAACAAGAAGGAATCTCAAATCGCCGACCTTCAAGAAAACATCAAGTCGCAACAAGAAGAGACCTCCAAAGCCAAGGAGGAACTGACCAGTGCCTTAACAGCAATGGAGAAACTGAAGGAGAGCTTCAAGAACGAGCGGGCAGGTTGGGATACAGAAAAGTCAACTCTGCTGAAGAGGGCTGAGGATGCTGAGGCTGCCTTAAACCGGTGGCTGAAGAGCTGACTGGCTTGAAACAGCAAATAAATGCCATGACTGCTGCCGTATTTGGTAAATAACTTCTTCATAAGCTTTGAACATGTATTATGTAAGAGACTGCCGGTTTACCGATGTTTTTGATGATGTAGGAACTCGCATTGCTCATCTTGGCTCAGATATGCGGCAAAAACTGAAGGCCGCCTATACACTTATAGAGCAATTATATACCGGCGTACAACGGGTTATCTGCACAGCTTCCCATAATAAACCGCCCCCAACCTTGATCAAGGAGATGTTGGAAAGGCTGGCAATGATGCCTGCACGGTTTGAGGAGCTAAAGAAATCAGCCGCCAGGGCGGGTGCTCTTACTGCACTGACTCGGGCCAAAGCTTGGATAACTGATCTTGATCCGACCGATGTGGGAAACGGCTACCCGAGCATAAAGGAGGACGGGTCAGAGTTTAATAACGACGACCTCAGAGCCTTGACGAGGGAAATGCGCCCATTGGCCAGCAAATTGGCTGAAGAAACCGATCTTTCACATTATCAGTCGATTTATGATGCCAACAACAAGAGAGTTAACGCGCCAACTTATGATGCTCCAAATCTTATTCCTCCAATCCGTAAGCATACCTATGCCCCTGATGTTGACCCCTCCACACTTATAAGTGATGAAGCTGTATTCAAGGCCTTAACTGGGATCGATTGGACCACCATTGACTTCCAGCCACTGGGTAGAGAGGAGGAAGATGAACCGGCGCTGGACGATCCGCAACCTTCAAGTCAGCCAGGCGAGGACTCGTAAACCGGGGGCCGGTTTAGCAACTGCTTCCTTTAAGACTTGTTAAAACAATTATTCTTTTGGGCACCAAACGCCTTGTAATAGGCTAGCTTAAACTCTTGTTCTGCTATGCCATCGTGCATATTTACTTTGCATGACACTGCCAATCCACCATGTTAAGATATGACACTTATGCTTATAATATTAACAATGTGGAATCTGTTCCTGCACGCAAAGGATTAAAGGTGTCCTGGCGGTTTACCGCTGGACGGGTCATAACGCCCAATATAAAACCATGGAAACTAACATAGCTTGTACCCAAGGCTGGACTTTAAGAATAACCAAATTTGAAATATATCATACCTGTGATATTTGATCACACTGTTGGTTTATCAAACCGGTGTAGTAAGGGGAGAACCCAAACTTTGAGCACTGGTAGTCATCATAGATTTGCTTGGCTTATGAACAAAACCAGGCCGGGTTAATAAACACCAGATATTATCTTATCTCATACTTGCGACTTATAGTCAAAAACCAGGCCGGGTTAATAAACACTGGATGAATTATGATCATAAAGCATTATAAGCCTTATCAAATAAACCTAAAAAACTGTGGAATAAAACAAACGAAAAAACGAGGCTTTTCATGGGCTGCAGGCCAAAAATCGAGTGCTTTCACGGGCCGCACAGCCACAGAGTTAAACCTATATACAAACCTTATAAGATGGACCTCACATAACCAATCATCGTTTTAACTTTGACAAGTTCAGGGTCTGTATAAGATTGACTTGTCAAACATTCGGCGGGTCATTCCAGGAATACCTGGGCGGAGTGGCTTACTTAAAAAGGCAGGATAACCCAGGGTTTTAGGTGAATTCACCTGGCTTCCAAGCCTGGCTTTTAAGCCTATTACAAGGGTTATACAAACTCTTTGTTCTTTAGAATCAAGGAGCCCCCAAGTAATATTTTTGAGCTGTGCTCAAGGGGCACCTATGTTTGAGCTGTGATTTTGCAACAGACTCTCTTTGGTACCTTTAACCTGGGTAGCAAGCCCCCAAGTTTTTTTTTCAGTTGGCTTATAAGCCGGTTCAAAGGGTAATCATAACTTCGCTCATAAGCCGGAAGCCCCCAAGTAAGCAAAAACTCATTAAGAAAAAACGACAGTGGCCTTGCTTTAGCAGGGGTGCCGGTTTAATATATACACTGTCAAAAATATGTACATCAGAAGAGCCAATGGCTTAGGTGTAGTAAGGCCGAAGATGAGCAATATTGCACGGCCAGCGAGTCTCTTCCTCCGACGTGCGTGAGTCCTTGTGGTCTCGAACATCAATAAGGTAGTATGACCCGTGGTTCAGATTCTTGCTGACCACAAAGTGTCCTTCCCAAGGTCGGGATAACTTGTGCATATCAGTCTGATCCTGGATAAGCCGGAGCACTAAGTCGCCTTCTTGAAAGGTTCTGGTCTTAACCCGGCGGCTGTGATAACGACGTAGATCTTGCTGGTAAATCGCCGAACGAGCTGCTGCGAGATCACGCGCTTTATCTAAAAGGTCAAGTGCATCCTGACGTGCCTTTTCATTATCAGCTTCAACGTAAGCCGCCACCCGGGGTGAATCGTGACGGATGTCACTGGGGAGGACCGCCTCCGCTCCATAAACCATGAAAAAAGGCGTGTAACCCGTAGATCTGTTGGGCGTTGTGTTGATGCTCCATAGCACCGAGGGTAACTCCTCTACCCAACAACCCGGCGTCCTCTGTAAGGGAACCATAAGCCGGGGCTTGATGCCTCTCAGGATCTCTTGATTGGCTCTCTCAGCTTGACCATTAGATTGGGGGTGAGCCACCGATGATACATCAAGCCGGATATGCTCACGTTGACAAAATTCTTTCATAGCACCCTTGGAGAGATTAGTGCCATTGTCTGTTACAACGCTGTGTGGGAAGCCAAAACGGAAGATCACCTTCTTCATGAACTGAACCACCATTGCCGCATCACACTTACTGACTGGCTCTGCCTCTACCCACTTAGTGAATTTATCAACCGCCACCAAGAGGTGGGTCTTCTTATCCTTGGACCTCTTAAAAGGTCCAACCATATCAAGCCCCCAAACTACAAACGGCCAAGTGATTGGAATCATTCTCAACTCCTGAGCCGGAACATGAGCTCGACGTGAAAACTTCTGACAACCGTCACATTTTTTGACCAAGTCCTCAGCATCAGCATGAGCCGTCAGCCAATAAAAACCGTGACGAAAAGCCTTGGCTACAAGAGATTTAGAGCCGGCGTGATGACCACAATCTCCTTCATGGATCTCACGCAGAATCTCACAGCCTTCTTCAGGGGAAACACAATGCTGAAACGCCCCAGTAACACTGGAATGGTGCAGCTCTCCATTGACAATTGCCATTGACTTGGACCGCCGGGTTATTTGCCTGGCCAAGGTTTCATCCTCAGGTAACTCGCCCCGGGTCATATATGCCAAATATGGAACTGTCCAATCAGGAATAACATGAAGAGCCGCCACCAACTGGGCTTCCGGGTCAGGAATAGCCAAATCCTCCTCTGTAGGTAACTTGACCGACGGGTTATGCAAAATGTCAAGAAAGACATTAGGTGGCACCGGTTTACGTTGAGAACCCAACCGGCTTAAGGCATCAGCCGCTTCATTTTTCCTCCGATCAACATGCTCAACTTGATAACCCTTGAAGTGACCAGCAATAACATCCACCTCTCGTCGATAAGCCGCCATGAGGGTATCCTTAGAATCGCAAGTACCAGAGACTTGTTGAGCCACCAAATCTGAGTCACCAAAGCACCTTACCCGGCTTAAGTTCATCTCCTTAGCCAATAGAAGACCGTGGAGCAAGGCCTCATATTCAGCTACATTGTTAGTACAAGGGAACATCAAATGGAGAACATAACAAAATTTATCATCTCGAGGGGAAGCAAGCACAACTCCAGCCCCCGAGCCCTCCAATTGCCTCGACCCATCAAAGTGAATAGTCCAATACGTGTTATCTGGTTTTTCCTCAGGCATCTGCAGCTCTGTCCAGTCATTGATGAAATCCACCAGTGCTTGAGACTTGATGGCCGTGCGAGGCATATACTTCAAACCATGAGGCCCAAGCTCAATGGCCCATTTGGCAACCCGGCCTGTTGCTTCCCTGTTTTGTATGATGTCTTCTAAAGGAGCAGAGCTAACCACAGTAATGGGGTGACCCTGAAAATATTGTTTAAGCTTCTGGCTTGCCATGAAAACCCCATATACAAGCTTCTGCCAATGTGGGTATCTCTGCTTGGACTCAATAAGCACTTCGCTGATATAATAAACTAGTCGTTGAACCAGATATTCCTTGCCTGCCTCTTTCCTTTCAACCACAATAGCCACACTGACAGCCCGGCTATTAGCAGCCACATATAACAACAGCGGCTCCTTATCAACGGGCGCAGCTAGGACCGGCAGCTCAGCCAGCTGCTTCTTAAGCGCCTCAAATGCCTCATTAGCAGCGTCACTCCAGACAAAGCCATCTGTCTTTTTCATCATCTGATACAAAGGGATGGCCTTCTCACCGAGGCGGCTTATGAACCGGCTTAGCGCCGCAATACGACCCGCCAGACGTTGAACATCATTGATACACGCCGGTTTAGCCAGAGAAGTAATGGCTTTGATCTTCTCCGGATTAGCTTCAATGCCCCTGTTAGACACCAGAAAACCCAAAAGCTTGCCCGCCGGCACACCAAAAACACACTTGGCCAGATTAAGCATCATCTTATAAACTCGGAGATTATCAAAGGTTTCCTTCAAGTCGTCTATCAACGTCTCCTTCTTTCTGGATTTCACCACAATATCATCCACATAAGCATGAACATTGCGTCCAAACTGATTATGAAGACAATTCTGCACACATCGCTGGTAAGTCACCTGGGCACTCTTGAGCCCAAAAGGCATAGACACATAGCAGAAGGCTCCAAAGGGAGTTATGAAAGATGTCTTCTCCTGGTCCTTAACTGCCATCTTGATCTGATGATAACCAGAATAAGCATCCAAAAAACTCAAACGCTCACAACCCGCCGTAGCATCAATAATCTGATCAATACGAGGGAGAGCAAAAGGATCAGCCGGACAAGCTTTATTTAAATCCGTGTAGTCCACACACATGCGCCAAGTGCCGTTCTTCTTAAGTACCAGCACCAGGTTAGCCAACCACTCAGGATGAAAAACTTCAACAATAAACCCAGCCACCAAGAGCCGGGCTACCTCCTCACTAATGGCCTTACGCCTTTCTTCATTGAAACGACGAAGAAACTGCTTGACCGGTTTAAACTTGGGATCAATATTGAGAGTGTGCTCAGCGAGTTCCCTCGGTACACCTGGCATGTCAGAAGGTTTCCATGCAACGATGTCCCGGTTCTCACGGATGAATTCGATGAGCGCTCTTTCCTATTTCGGATCCATATTAGCACTGATGCTGAACTGCTTGGATGAATCGCCAGGAACAAAATCAACCATCTTAGTGTCATCTGCCGATTTAAACTTCAAAACCGGATCATGCTCTGTAGTTGGCTTTTTCAAAGACGTCATATCCGCCAGATCAACATTGTCCTTGTAAAATTTTAACTCCTCCATTGCACAAACCGACTCAGCATAAGCCGCATCACCTTCTTCACATTCCAAGGCTATCTTCCGGCTCCCATGTACTGTGATGGTCCCCTTGTACCCCGGCATTTTGAGCTGTAGATAAACATAACAGGGCCGTGCCATGAAATTGGCATAAGCCGGCCGTCCAAACAGAGCGTGATACGGGCTGTGAATCTTGACTACTTCAAAGGTCAATGTCTCCGACCTAGAATCATGATCATCTCCAAAGGCAACTTCCAGAGCTGTCTTACCAACAGGGTACGCCGACTTACCAGGCACCACAACATGGAAAACTGTATTTGACGGTTTAAGATTTTTATCTGTCAACCCCATGCGACGGAAAGTTTCGTAATAAAGGATATTGATGATGCTCCCTCCATCCATGAGTACCTTGGTAAACTTATACCCTCCAACCTGGGGTGCAACCACCAATGCTAGGTGTCCCGGATTATCAACCCGGGGCGGGTGATCCTCCCGACTCCACACGATGGGCTGCTCAGACCAGCGCAAGTAACGGGGAACCACCGGTTCAACGGCGTTCACTGCCCTTTTATGAAGCTTCTGATCCCGTTTGCATGAATTTGTGGTGAAGACGTGGTACTGCCCACTATTCAACTGCTTTGGGTTAATCTGATACCCAGATTGCTGCTACTGATTCCCCTGACCTGACTGTTGATGGTAGCCACCCTGATTGCCTTGATTGCCCTGATTACATTGGAATCCAGAACTAGAACCGCCACCGCCGTAACCCGTCCCATGAGAACCAGACCCTGAACCACCACCCGGTCCATGATTGTCTTGAAAAAGATTGGAATTTTTATACTCTTTCATGATGTAGCAATCCTTCCAGAGGTGGCCAGACGGTCTTTCTCGCGTCCCATGCTTTGGGCAGGGCTGATTTAGCATCTGCTCAAGATTAAAGCCTGACCCTCCGGCCCGTGGGGGCGGTTTACCTTTACGATGCTGGCCATTATTCTGTGAGTTGGTGTTAGCCACAAAGTCCAAACTATTATCAGCCTTGCGCTTACCATTGCCTCCCTGATTCGCCGGATTATGCTGCTGTCCTCTGGTGCTGCTGCTCTTCTTTCCCTTTCCCGGCTTGTCATCATCAGACTCGGGGTCCTTGGTACCATCAGAGTCATCGTACTTAACTAGAGCCGCCATCAGCTCTCCCATGTCATTGCAGTGGCGCTTGAGCCGACCCAACTTCTACTTAAGAGGCGTAAACCGGCAATTCTTCTCTAACATTATGACCGCTGAACCGACATTGATGCGATCCGATGAATGTAAGATGGTCGAAACTCGGCGCACCCAATGGGTTGTGGACTCACCCTCTTCTTGGACACAGGCATCCAGATCCACAATTGACATCGGCTGCTTGCACGTATCTTTGAAATTCTCGATATACCGGGCCTTTAACTCGGCCCATGACCCAATGGAGTTGGCAGGGAGCCCCTTCAACCAAGTGCGAGCCATTCCATCCAACATCAGGGGAAAATATTTGGCACATGCCGCATCGCTAACATCTAGCAATTCCATGGCCATCTCATAACTCTCGATCCATGCTTCAGGAGGTAAGTCGGCTGTATAGTTAGGCACCTTGCGAGGGCCCTTAAAATCCTTGGCCATATGCTCATTACGTATGGCCGGCACTAAACATGGTACGCCCAAATTCCTAAAGGTTACACCTGGCTCCGCCGAAGTTGTCGGACGAACCGGAGAAGGTTGCCGGGCCGCATATTGTGCTGCCAGCTCGGCCTCTCGACACGCTCTACCTTGATCCACCACGTTCTGAGCATCAGCACCACCGCCCGCCGGGTTATGCCCACGAGGCTGGTTATGGTTCCGCCCACTGCTTGACACAGCTGGTTCATCAATATGCCTATTGTAACTCCGGCTTGGGCGAGGAGTGGAATGAATGCGGCTTCGACTGTAAGAATAAGCCTGCTGCTGAACCAATGCTGTCTGAAGGAGCTCTCTAGCCCTCCACATCTCAACCGCCGTTGGAGACTCGCCTTCAACCGGGATAGCCGCCAATCGTGACGCTGCAGCGATCATGTTATCCAAAGGGTTAGAGTAATGACCCGGTGGTGTTGGCATGTGTTGCGGCGGGATATTGTTCTGACGAGGCGGATCCGTGGTGTGCGGCTGAACCGGCGCTCCCGTCCCAGGCATTTCAACCCGGTCCGCCACTGGCGGGTTACTGGTTCCTGCTCCTGGCGTGTTAAAGAGGTTCCTCGCCTCGTAAACCGGTGGCAGGCGAGACTGATGCCTCCTCCTCATGACTTCGTTTGAAGCGTTCTGATCTAGCATGAGCCGGTAAGACTCCGACTGAATCCGCTGTGCCTGCGCATCCAACATAACCCGCTCCGCAGCCATCCTGGCATCTTCAGCTGCCAGGTCTTCCTTAGCTTGAGCTATCTGATCTCACAATTTCACGACTTCCGCGTTATGCTGATCTTGATTACCCGGGTTAACCTCCGTCGTCAGCAGTGTTGCCAAGGCATCTAGTAACCCGGACAAGACTTGAGCCGGCGGGTGCGCAGGGCCTCCTGCCCCGGCTGCCGTCGCCGCTGCTGACCTGGAAATCAATGCCGCTGCAGTTGAAGAGTGTTGCACTGGCTGCGTACCGGCCATGAAGATTGCAACCCGGTTCGGTGGCTCATAGGGGTCCCGAATACTATCGCCATCGGAACAGCCCCCAAGCCGACCGTCTTGCAGTTTGTACAATGACTCGGTTTCACCGGTGGATGACTCGCCATCAGAGTAGACAACTGTCTCACCGTCAAATACCGATTTATCCTCAGATCCCGCACCATTGATGAATCGCACGAAAGCACGACTCATGGCGGGCTGAACTCGGGTGGGTTTTGCACGCTGAGCCGTCTCGATGATGTCCGTGCAGGTGTCCGGCTCAGGGCCCGGTTCGCCGATCTTGCCAATGAAGACGTGAATTCCACTGAAGGGGACCCGGTATCCGTACTCAATTGAACCGGCCTTGGGGCCCCAGCCTTCGTCGTTGATGTAGAGCTTGCCGCGACGACTCTTGGTCATCCAGCCCACAGCGTATCCCTTGATCCCTTCGAAGTTGCCCTTCAAGAACTCGAAACCACCGTGCGTTGGCCCCACGGTGGGCGCCAACTGTCGTGGACTTGGCACGGCAGATGTCCTAGTGGAAGGACTTAGTCGTGGAGCCATCGTAACTAGGTTAACTTGAAGGGGTTAAACGGGACAAAGGACACAGAGAGTTTACCCAGGTTCGGCCCCTCTCAATGAGGTAAAAGCCTACTCCTGATTAGTGTTGTATTGCTAGGGTTTTCGATTACCAGGGAGCGAATATGCTTGACCTAGTTCCCGATTGTTTGTTACCTGTCTCTAAACCGCCGCCGGGTCGTCCCTTTATATCCACAGGTTGACGCCCGGCGGTTCACAGAATCCCGGCCGGCTCATAAACGTGTCCGGCTTGGTCTCCACTCTTTCCTATCTTACAATACAAGTCATATACTTATGGCGGTTTACATCTATGGGCCCTAACTCGCCTTTGGGCTTTGGGCCTTCTTATTAAATCTCCTTCGTAAGTCGCCATCTTCTATGTCTTCATGGGCTTCAATACAGGTAAATCACTATGAGCATAACCCGGCCCCTCCTGGGCGGTTTATACTCAATAGTTACATCCCCAACATATGGTGTCTTTTGCCCTAGAAAAAATAAGGAAGAAGCTTTCGGGACGAAGCGCCACCGTCTCGAGGTGGAACCTGGGCAGAACCAATCTAGGGCTCCGGCGGAGCTGTTCTGCCGGGGAAACATCCCTCCGGGAGGGGGAAATCGAAGCCATCATCATCACCAACGATCCTCTCATCCAGAGGGGGTCAATCTCCATCAACATCTTCACCAGCACCATCTCCTCTCAAACCCTAGTTCATCTCTTGTATCCGATCTTTGTCTCAAAACCTCAGATTGGTACCTGTGGGTTGCTAGTAGTGTTGATTACTCCTTGTAGTTGATGCTAGTTGGTTTATTCGGTGGAAGATCATATGTTCAGATCCTTAATGATAATTAATACTCCTCTGATTATGAACATGAATATGCTTTGTGAGTAGTTACGTTTCTTCCTGAGGACATGGGAGAAGTCTTGTTATAAGTAATCACTTGAATTTGGTATTCGTTCGATATTTTGATGAGATGTATGTTGTCTTTCCTCTAGTGGTGTTATGTGAACGTCGACTGCATGACACTTCACCATGATTTGGGCCTACGGGAAGGCATTGGGAAGTAATAAGTAGATGATGGGTTGCTAGAGTGACAGAAGCTTAAACACTAGTTTATGCGTTACTTCGTAAGGGGATGATTTGGATCCATATGTTTCATGCTATGGTTAGATTTATCTTAATTCTTCTTTCGTAGTTGTGGATGCTTGCGAGAGGGGTTAATCATAAGTGGGAGGCTTGTCCAAGGAAGGCAGCACCCAATCACCGGTCCACCCACATATCAAATTATCAAAGTAACGAACGCGAATCATATGAGCATGATGAAAACTAGCTTGACAACAATTCCCATGTGTCCTCGGGAGCGCTTTGCTTTATATAAGAGCTCGTCCAGGCTTGTCCTTTGCTACAAAAAGGATTGCGCCACCTTGCTGCACCTTAGTTACTTTTGTTACTTGTTACCCGTTACGAATTATCTTATCACACAACTATCTGTTACCGATAATTTTAGTGCTTGCAGAGAATACCTTGCTGAAAACCGCTTGTCATTTCCTTCTGCTCCTCGTTGGGTTCGACACTCTTAGTTATCGAAAGGACTACGATAGATCCCCTATACTTGTGGGTCATCAATATTTACAACTATTTGTGTAAACTAAGAAGAAGTAATTTAATCAAATTACAAGCAATACAAGCTAGACACCGTATGCTACATGCAAGACAACATCACACTGCCAAGCTAGAGAAAGCCCCTGGGATGCCAGTTTCGCCGGAAGACGGCCATCAGTCCCTGCCTTAATTTTTTCCTTCCTCTTACTTAATTTTATTGCCTTGTCAAGTGTAACCCACAAGAAAAATAAATAAAAATTTGCTTTTCAGAACTCATTGATGCAGGATGCTGACGAGCACTACTTTAATGTAAGGCGACCGCATGATAGGACGATTGAATGTGTAAGAAAACAGGACAGTATTGCATATTCACAGCTATGATGTGTAAACTAAGCAAAAGGCATTTCAACAAATTAGAAGCAATGAAAGCTAGACACCATATGAAACATGCAACGAATATCACTCTACCAAGTTAAAACTATCTCGTCATAAGTGCCATTTCAACAAATTAGAAGTAGTACAAGCTAGAAAAGAATGCGAGATGTAACCTATATCACACTCCCAAGTAAAACGTGTCTTATGATAAGTGATTGTTGCAGGTTACACAACAGTAGTACTTTGATGTAAGAACATGGTGTGATAGATAGATATTGTATGTTCTAGAAACAGGAACACATGTCATATTCACAAGTATAATGTGTAAATTAAGCAGATGGAATTCAACAAAATTAGAAGCAATCTAAGCTAGACATCATACATAACATGCAACCACATATAACAGTGCCAAGTTAGAGGGAGCACCTGTGATGGTGGACTAGGGGAGACGTGCTCATCATCAACACAGCTACATTGAGTGTCTATGCATGTGTTGTCTTGCAAATCTTCTTGGGGGGATGGCGGGGTAGAATCTGTAGAGGCCCTTCGTTTCAGTTGTTTGGAAGGAGCACCTTTATCCACTGCCTTGCTAATTTCCTTCCGCTTTATTGATTTTGCATTGTCAAGTAAATCCGATAAAAAAAAGCAATAAAAATCACTCTTCAGAACTCATTCATGCATGATACTGACAATCACTACTTTGATATAAGGAAAACGCATGATACGAGGATGGAATATGTACGAAAAATATGATGTCATGGCATATTCACAACTATTTGTGTAAACTAAGAAGAAGTAATTTAATCAAATTACAAGCAATACAAGCTAGACATCGTATGCAACATGTAAGACAATATCACACTGCCAAGCTAGAGAAAGCACCTGGGAGACCGGTTTCGCCGGAAGACCGCCATCAGTCCCTGCCTTAATTTTTTTCCTTCCTCTTACTTAATTTTATTTGCCTTGTCAAGTCAAACCCACAAGAAAAATGAATAAAAATTAGCTTTTCAAAACTAATTGATGCAGGATGCTGATGAGCACTACTTTAATGTAAGGCGACCGCATGATAGGACGATTGAATGTGTAAGAAAAAAAGACAGTATTGCATATTCACAGCTATGATGTGTAAACTAAGCAGAAGGCATTTCAACAAATTAGAAGCAATGAAAGCTAGACACCATATGAAAGATGCAACAAATATCACTCTACCAAGTTAAAATTGTCTCGTCATATGTGCCATTTCAACAAATTAGAAGTAGTACAAGCTAGAAAAGAATGCGAGATGTAACCTATATCACACTCCCAAGTAAAATGTGTCTTATGATAAGTGATTGTTGCAGGTTACACAACAGTAGTACTTTGATGTAAGAACATGGTGTGATAGATAGATATTGTATGTTCTAGAAAGAGGAACACATGTCATATTCACAAGTATAATGTGTAAATTAAGCAGATGGAATTCAACAAAATTAGAAGCAATCTAAGCTAGACATCATACATAACATGCAACCACATATAACAGTGCCAAGTTAGAGGGAGCACCTGTGATGGTGGACTAGGGGAGACGTTCTCATCATCAACACAACTACGTTGAGTGTCTATGCATGTGTTGTCTTGCAAATCTTCTTGGGGGGATGGTGGAGTAGAATCTGTAGAGGCCCTCCATTTCAGTTGTTTGGAAGGAGCACCTTTATCCACTGCCTTGCAAATTTCCTTCCGCTTTATTGATTTTGCATTGTCAAGTAAAACCGACAAGAAAAAGCAATAAAATTCACTCTTCAGAACTCATTCATGCATGATACTGACAATCACTACTTTGATGTAAGGCAAACACATGATACGAGGACGGAATATGTACGAAAAACAGGACGGCATGGCATATTCAAAACTATTTGTGTGAACTAAGCAGAAGCCATTTCAACAAATTAGAAGCAATGCAAGCTAGACACCACATGAAAGATGCAACCAATGTGACTCTGCCAAGTTAAAAGCGTCCCATCATAAATGGCGTTTCAACAAATTAGAAGCAGTGCATGCTATAAATCATATGAAAGATGCAACCAATATCACACTGCATATACTAAAGGTGTCTCATCATAATTGATTGATGCGGGATACAAAAAAAACAGTAGTTTTATGTAAGGACATGCTTAATAGACAGATGTACTATGTACCAAAAACAGGAAGGCTTGTCACATTAACAGGTATAATGTATAAACTAAGCAAAATAGCATATGTAATTTAACCAGATTGGAAGAATTACAATCTAGACACCATACGCAACATGCAACCACATATCAAGCTGCCAAGATAGAGCAAGCACCTGCGATGGTGGTGTAGGGGCAATGCGGTGATCAACTACAGAGCTACGCCAGGTCAAAAAAAACTACAGAGCTACATTGACTATCTTTATCTAGCCATGCTGTTTCTTGAGAATCATGTGTAGAGGCTGACACTACATTCTTTAAAAGAAGATCTTTTCTCACAGTAATCCACGGGCCTGACTGTCTCATCATAAGTGATTGATGAGGGATACACAAGAACATTAGTTTGATGTAAGAACATGGTTAATAGACAGATGTAGTAGGATGTACCAAAAACAGGAAGGCATGTCATATTCAAAGGTATAATGTGTAGGCTAAGCAGATGCAATTTAACCAAATTGAAGCAATACAAGCTAGACACCCGGCTGGAGTGGTGAGCATGACCATCGAGGACCTGAGAGCCTGGTGGGAGGTGGGCTGCTTCGCCACCACCATGGCTTTTTAGTTGGCCTGCAGGTGATGCATGTCTGTGCTGGGCTTGTCACTGGCTCGGCCAGTGCCCTGACTAGCTATTTGGCTTCTGGTGCTCCCGGGATGGTGGTTCATGTAAAAAATATCTTTCCTTATCTTAATAAAGACCGACCTCGACCTTTCGAATACAAGCTATACACCATATGCAACATGCAATCACATATGACACCGCGAAGTTAAAGCAAGCACCTGGGATGGTGGTTCATGGCAAGCAAGATCATCAACTCCAGAGCTACATTTACCGTCTCCATCTGCTGACACTGCACCCTTTAAAGTGTTGAAGCGTGTCCTGCCTAACCGCGTATAAAGATGGAGCGACTTCTCTCTTTTCTTTCGTGTTTCTAGCAATAGTTTGGCTGAGGCTGAATTACCCATGCATAAAAAAAACCATGGTGAGAGTATCAGTGAAGTGTGTGCAGAACTAGTGCACTGTAAAAGTAGCAGATATCAGGTGGCTGAAAAATAAATGACAGGAGACATATGATAGCTCATAGCTCTACAACATTGCATGGCAAACGAAATTACATTCTACTCCGTATGATTTTGTAATAAATGAGCACAGGGATGGCTGGGAAATGCAGGTACTCCTCCAGTACACCACCACATGTGGTCCTATCAAAATAACAGTGGACTGAAAATAAATAGGTCAGTCAATTTTTTTCTGAACCGTCCGATCTACAAGGAATGGGTAGATGGCCTTCGTCTACCTCCCGCGAGTCACTGTTGACGATCTTTCTCGAACCGCCAGCGACCACTAGCCCAGACCCCTGCCTCCACCGCCCCGCCCTCCCCTCGACCTCACACCACCGCCGTGCTTGGCAGAGCCCCCTGGCCATCCCTTTAAACCCGGCCGACCTCCAGATCAGGCGCCAACAGCTCCTAGGCTCCAAACACCCCTAAGATAAACTCCGAGGCACTACTTCCCTGGCGTAACAGGAGGACTAGGGCCTGCTACATCGGGGAATGCTTCCTTTAATTGGGAATCAACTGACCAGGAATTGAAATCCAAGGGGGCGACGGACCTCTAGCTAAGGTGAAATAGTATATGAGGAGAAACCTAGTGCATCGCGAGTTACTAGAAACATCTAGTATCAGAAAGAAGGTGTAGGAAGAAGTGGTCAACTAGTGTCATCTATGGGATGAATACCGTGCAAGCAAACACGTAAGATTTGCACGAATAAGGGAAGAGGAGTACCAGTTCCGGTTGCCAGTGTTGTATCCTCGTGATTTCGCGGTGATGTTCTTCTTTTTACCGGGGGAACCGATGTTGTGGAGGAGAGGGGAGCCTTGGACGAACCCATGGCCAAATTGTTGACTGTGTTGCGGTGACCGTCTGTCGGCGGAAGGGAAGCAGATCCGAGGCGGCGAAGGACGGCATAGCGGGAATAGCTTCGGTGCGGTGGACGGTGACGACGTTGGAGCGGCAGCGGTGAGGCGCAGGACGGCGTGGTTGAACTGGCTCGGGTACGGCGCACGTTGGCGTCTTGGAGGCATCTCGGCCTCGGCCTCAACTACTAGCCATGGAGGGCGTTGTGGTTACGGTTGCGGTGGACGACGACGTCGGGGTATCGGCTCCGGCGTGATGGAGGAGGGCGGCGGTTGATGGGTGGGATGGGGTGGCGGACGGAGGACGCCGGGGTTTCGCGGCTATTGGAGATGTAGTTTTGGGGCCCATGGAGTACGATTGGGGAATCGGACGGGGGAGGGGGGAAGGGGGAACCATGTTTCGGTCAGGGACGCGCTTGTTTTTTTTTTGAACAGATGGGACACGCTTGTTTGAAATTTGGGGAAAGTACAAACTTTGCCCGCCTCTTAAATTTTGGTTTTACTGCGGGTCGGGGGTAGGATGGTAATCCCAGGTGTCCCAAATAGTGGGCGGGAGCGATTTCTACCGAGCGCATGTGTGTTTAGGCGGCCATGGTGTATGAATGTTTTTTGGAGGCGGTTGCGTGGCGTCTAGATGAAGTTACAAACCTACCCCGGTTTAGACCTTTGGACGTCGGGCCGGTAGGTTTCACGGGTCGAAGTTAGAAAAGTAATTTCCTTCTACCAAACATTGGTCTCACGCGGTTTCGGGCGAGTAGAGGCTCTTTTGGTGCTTCATTCGAAATTTTGAAACAGAAGCATTCACATTTAGAGTACTCTTGAAGTTTGAGGATTGACCTAAATAGACAATGTTAAATTTGACCTTGTATGTTTGAAAACCTCAATAAATTATGCGCTTCTTTTTGAAATTTTGACACTTGAAAATCCTATAACTATGATTATTTTGGAATGGAGGAGGTAAATTTGAATCTATTTTGTACACGACTATATATCCTATATGTACAAAAGCAAAGCAAAGATTGGTACCCCATAATTTAGGTATGATTTACAAATGCCATGATCTCGAATTCAAATAATTGAATGGACTTCATGTTGAATTCGAAATTTTTAAACCACCTTAAGTTGAATTCAAATGTATGCTAGTTCCTAGCTAGCTATTTAGAATGTGTAACTTTTGTATGTATAATGTGCTTTACACACACAACATGAACTATACTCACATTTATATTTGAATTGCTAATGCGATGCATTGTCTGGAGTTCAAAATACTAACTCTGTGGATCAATTATGTCAAATAATAACATAGACATGCTCAAATTCGATAGAATATAGATGTCTGATGGATCAATGACCGTTCCTTATGCGAATTGCACATAGCAGATTCCCATCCTAATATTTCGATACAATTTATATTTTTAATCAATGTGTACATCAGTCTTTTACGTGTAGTTTCACTCTCCATAGGCCCCTCCTCACACACGCGCTAACTTTCTCTCTCACACATACGCGCACATGGTGTATATCCATCGGGGGTCTCGCACAAATGCTCACACACTCTCTCCCGAGGTGTCTTTCTCGCACACATGCTCTCGATATCACCCTCCCTCCCTCTCGCAACCATTTACGACTGTTTTCACTAACCTTTATCACAAGCACTCTTCCTCTCACACGCATATGCACGATCCCCATCGACCCTTTCTCTATACATAGAACTGCCTACGTGTCTCCCGCACACACATTATCTTTAGGACTATCTCGCATGCATTGTCTCCACCTCTCTTCCTAATTGACGAATATGATTCCAGCAGAACATTCTGTAGGATGCCCCTTAAAGTTAGGTTGGATGAATGGTAATATCAGAGACAAGGGGTTACCTTAGTCCGGGGACCTAGAGTTACAAATCCTAGCCGGCTTTGTCAGTGGACACAGAGTCCTTCACAACTCTGGTATCTTTGTCTTGTATGACTAGTCCTCCATGGGTCTCCCTGTAGGCGTCATGGGCCGACCAATGTCGCGCATCGGCCCATGACGGAACCGACCCAAGGGCCTCACCTCGGCCCACCGGACCTCATGCGGTGACACACCCTCTGCCCCTAGGTCTCGTTATCTACTCACACCCACACATACCAACACAGACACCGCACAAACTATTTCTCCTCATGCCTCTATCCCCTCCCCACTTGCATGTACACACTCAAGGGCATCTCTCGCCATGACATCCTATTCGTCTCTCTCTCTCTAGACCTCTCTCATTTGTCGTGATATCTCTCCCACGCCCCCCCCCCCCCCCCCCCCCCCCCCCCCCCCCCCCCCCCCCCCCCCCCCCCCCCCCCCCCCCCGCCGGCACCTCTATCCATGCCTCTCTTGAATACATACACATACCCTCTCTAGACCCTGCCAAATACGTCAACTACACATTCACACATGTTACATCTTATCACGTACCCCATTGATCAAAAAAGCCCTCTCTTCACATTTACTTCGCATACAACATTCCTTTTGAATAAAACCACACAAAGTGTGGCCAAAAAATTATTTTAGAATTTCTACATATATACAACATTACAAAGTTATATGTAGTATGAAAGTTAATATGCATTGCATGGTGCACCCAATGATATTTATTCCGCACTGTGAATTTTTTTATTTTTATACTGTATATAAAGTTAGGCATAATAAAGAGAAACAAAGAGCATCTCTCTCTCCATCGCATACACCACCTCTACGCCCCTTTCACGTACGCACACAAACTATCTCTAGGTCCTCTAAAAGTACGCCCCCAGCACATTCACACATGTTTCATCTTTCTCTCGCAATATATACAGCGACGATCACTCTATTTGAAGCAAAAGCACGATAAGTACATTGGACTTTAAAATCCACTCATTACGGTCACCATTTACGTTTTGTGGTTATTATACAGTCACGGGCTCACCATACAGCTCTGTATTTGTTCAAGACACGCCTAGTTGACTAGTTAAACACTCCACGTGGCACCTCTAGTGTTGCATCACATTATCTCACTACCATTGGGCCCATCTGTCGGCGTGTATAAGAATGAAAACAAACGATAAAAAATATTGGACGGTGGGTATTCGAAGTCATGATCGCGGGCACAATGGAAAAGGTGGCCTTGTATTGGTATGCTGAGCCGTCTGTTTTAACAGACAGGAGCTAGTGTGGTGATTATACACACACGCATGCATGCACACGAACTTCATGCATGCAACACTCATACGTACACACGCAGCCACACAACACTCACATGCACACAGGCACGCACGCAACACTCACACGCACACACGCACGCATGCATGCACATACCACATGACCAACACAAACGCTCACGCTCAAGTGCTCAACCTACACGTGCATGCACACACATCAGGCCCTGACAGACACATACACAACCAGATGATTCCCGCGCACGGGTTGGAGTCTTGTCGCGCCTGCGTAAATGTATGTTTATCTTACTTTTTTCCTCTGCGAACTGACAGGTGAGACCCACAAGGAACATGGTCAATTTAACCAGTCAACATAGTGCCACGCAGACTATTCGGCCGGTCAACAGAGTGCAATCCGATGCTGAACGGTGAGCAACTGACCGTATAATCACCGCAAAAGGTATATAGTGACTGTAATGAGCGTATTCTAAAGTCCGGTGACCGTATTACGCTTTTCGCTTGAAATACATTGACCGCGAGTATATTTATCTCTTCTCTCGCTCTCTCTGTGGAGCCGAGTAGGCCAACGTGCCAATGCCTAAATTGGCGCACACCACCCCATTATATATGTACTGGTTTCGTAAGAGCGAACAAGCATTCACGTATATCGTACAAACTGTAGATATGAGTTACAAATGCTACGAAGACAAATACAAATATTTGAATCCACTTTATGCCCAATTTCTCTCTGTAGGCCCTCCAAAAGTACATCTCTACACGTTCTCGCACGTTACATCTAAGAACTATGCAATACAGCACTACTACACTCTGACACAATATATCATATGTGTTTTTAGTTTTACTAGATCTCATATTGTTACTTAATTATTCAGTTTGCATAGATTAAAATTGCCTTTGAAATGTATGGCCAGTATCATCTAGTGATATGAAAGGTCAGACTACACACACACACACACAAAAGGGCCCATTAAACATTCAAGCATTTCACATCTTTCTCTCGCTCTCTGTGTCAAACCGACTATGCCAAACTACCCTGGCTACCGCGTGGGAAAAATCCCGCCCTCGCCTATTTAATCAGGTTTGTATCGATGGATCGTGCGAAACAGCAAAACTATAGTAGTACTACAGTACAAGTAACAGTTCACTGGGCCGCCATGTCGTGTACTCCTCCGTCGTAAGAGTGGAGCGCTCGCTTTCATAAATGTTCTAGTCCCTTTCACCGATATGTGGGGCATCAAGCAACCGGGTCCACATGCCATACCAAAATAACAGTGCAGAGCAGCAGGGGTGAAGCACCCTGGTCATGGCGCCGACGTAGTAATGAGCAATGAGGCGTCAAATCACAAAGCTGCACCTTTCCCGTAGTTAAGTTGGAGGGGCGAAGTGATGCTCAAAAAAAGATGGAGAGACGAAGCAACCATCATTTCACTCTTTGCTGAATCCGCTTCTCCCTCATCTTCTTAAAGTTAACCACGTGTTGCTTCTGCCGTTGTTCTGCCTCATGTGGGACGCGGATCGGCTTGGTAAATCACTGACACGTGGGACCGCATGTTAGCAAACCGCCAGGAAAAAATCCTCTCAAAATAAGAAACCTCCCCCGCCTTCCGCGCGGCAAAATCACCTCCTTTTTAGTAATCTTGATATAATTTTTTAGATCAATATAATTGAGATTTGTATAGATAGCACCAAGGAGCAAAACCAAGTGGTACGCTTAAGGGCATCCACAATGTGTAGCCAAATGTGAAAATAGCTTTTGGCATCGATGGGAACCATTGTGGAGGGTGCTGCCAAAGCCAAAAAGAGGGAACCGAAGCTCCCTAATTGATTGATTGAAGGAATAGAAAAATGCAGCCTCTCTCTTCTTTCTCCCATGCTTGGACGCATGTATAGTATAGAGCACATAGTCTACTCCCCTGTCCCTTCTATCACAAATGACAAATTAGTGAGGTGTCAAATCACAAAGCACAGACGAAGCTACCATCAATTCACTCTTCGCTGACTCCGCTTCTCCATCGTCTTTTTTGAGAAACCACCTTTACCGCACTAAGCTAGACGGACAATGCTATCGTGCTAGTAGCAGTACATTTAGGCCTCCTTTGGTTCAACGGACTTCCTATATGCAAAGAAGGCGGTTGTCTCGGCTTGTAGGAAGCACTTGTGGATGACTTACCGTGGTCTGCCTCAATGGTGTGCTCCGTCGAATGCAGTTCGCCAAAGCCACAGCGTTCGAGATATCGTCAACGTCACCGCAATGGGGAAGGAAGTAAAATAGTTACTACCTCCATTTTTTTGTATACAAGGCCAGTATCAAAATTACAATTTGCTGAAGGCCACTAACACTAATCGAGGCAAAATTGATGGGGTTTTCCTCGTACTAGCAACCAAGGACATTAATATACCCTTGCATGCATGCGGAAGTGAGAAGGTTGGTTTGCATGTCGCTGCATTAATCAAGCAATGAGGAGTGAGATGGTTAGCTCTTTGGGCGTTGGAGAAAAAAATACACATTAATTGACACATCAGACGAGGATTTGTATCCATCAATCCCTCGAAGGAAAACCCCACCTTTCTTTTTTAACACAAGTACGTACTTGTATCCTGTTTGGGTCTAGGCCTTGCTTTGCCATACTTTGCCGCACATTTTTGCCAAGCTTGCCTAAAGTTTTTCAAAATGAAAAGGAGGTACACTTGCGCACGCCTGTCGCGGTCGCACCGCACCCTCGCACAGTCGCTCCTGCATGCCGCAAACCCAACAAAGGGAACGCACCCTCACTGGCACGTGCTACCGCATGTGATCAAACCAAACTCAGCCATCCTACCGCTGACACATAATTTTCATTCATATAGTATGTTTATCCAACCGCATGTTGGGGAAGATCCGTGCAGCCCGTGCGGTGGTCTGATGGGGAAGAAGAAGAGGTGAGGAAGAAGAAGGGTTAGGAGACGTAGGATATACATCCAACCGCCTGAAATGGTTCGACTGACCCAAATGATGAAAGTCAGGCGACTTGCATAAATATATGTTTTTACACAGCAAAACATCCCTAAAAACAAAAACATAAAGAAAAAGTATCACTGCTCGCGGAACGAGCCGACCTTGTCGTCTTTGGCTGCCGGCGCGAACCAGCCGTAGCTGCCGACGTGTGTCTCCGCACCATGGTTGTCATTGGCCTCCAGCTACTCGTTCACGCGGAGCGTGCGGGCGCTCTGCACGGACTCGATCACCGCTCGGTTCACGTCCACGACGTTCGATTCCGCCTGTAGGAGGGCCTCGATGGCAGCAGCATCTGTGCACTTCGCGTCGAGTTGAGCCTCTGCCACCCGGTTCAAGTCCAGGACGTCCGGTTCCGCCTGCAGGAGGGCCTCGATGGCAGCGGCATCCTCACGCTCCACGTCAAGTTGAGCCTTAGCTGCCCGGTTCATGTCCACGACATCCGGTTCCGCCTACAGGAGGGCCTTGATGGCAGCCGCATCTGCGCGCTCCGTGTTGAGTTGAGCCTCCGCCTCCCGGTGCTCCTTTAGGATCGCCAGGTTGAACCGCTGGTCCACCTGCATCATGGGGGACCTGGACGCCGACACAAAGTCAACGTCCGTTATATCATACGCATCGGGGTCCTTCTGCGCCACGACCTCCGCCATGAACATTGGATCGACTTCCTCCTCCTCGTAGCTTGGCTCCAGAGAACTCGGGGATTGGCCCGCCACAAAGCGAGCTTGGGAATGGAGGTATGTGGCACGGACCACCGCCGCGATTTCTGCGCGGCGCTCCAGCATCAGTATCTTGTAGTACGTGATCTTGCGACACACCATGGCTTTCCGGCGAACTAGGGGCGCCTGATGTGGGCTAGGGGATCGAAAGGTGGGTGAATGGGCTGGAGAGGAGGTGTGGTTTTGGGGCAGTGGTGATCGGCCAGCAAGTAGCTGGCGTAGGCTGAGCAGCGAAGGTTCTGGTATGAATAGTGGTTTTGGTGATGACTGGTCAATTGGTTTTGACTGTGCGGAGTTTGCAAAGCCGGATGGCTGGAGCCTGGAGAGTTGTGGGGTGGGATGGGACCAAAGTTTCGGAGTTTCACGTGGCAGACGTCCGGACCTCCCCACCGTTCCTGTCGACGACAAGGCGGTGACTTCATAAATCTCAAGATGACTCGCAAGATGCCCGTGCATTGCACGGAACATCAGGATGCATTTTTTTACAAAACACCTGTTGTGATTGACCTATGTGGGAGTAATCCCATGTGTAAAAACTAATGATATCTCAAGAATTTCATTGAAAAAATGATATCTCAAGAATTTCATCAAAAAATGATATCTCGAGAAAGATGAGAGATAAGGTGAGGAGGAGTGGGGCGCGGTGGTGATTGGTGGTCGGACTTAGCGGAGGCATGGGAATGGATGATGCCGGCAGTGGCCACCATGCCAGATTGTCCCAGAGGCTTCCTTTTTTAATTACTCAACAATGAAGTTGTGGGAGATAAGGATGAACGAGAGAGGTGCGGGGTATCCTTTTGCAAAATTGCCATAGTTTGCTTTCTATCCATCAGATATAGATCGGACGGTCTATATTGCAAGATGGCAGGCACACCATCATCATCGTGAGTAGAGATAAGAGTAGAGATAGAGATATGATGGCTCAGCTTCTTGAAGGTGCTCATAGGGGTAGGTTGTGCGTGTGTGCGTTCATAGGGGGTGAGTGTATGCGCGCATGTATGAGCGATTGCGTCTGTACTGTGTTCAAAAAAAGGAGTACTCGAAGTATGCAAGTTCATAAGGAACGGACGGTGTACATCACTCTTGTCACGTTCGCGTTGCACACCGGCACAGTGGACCCTGCATGTCGCTCACCAAATGGAACATGCTTCGTCTTGCGTTGTTGCTCGCTTGTGGGACCACAGGTGAGAGCAAACCGACGTCCCTCCCCCTTCCCCGCCCGCATCAGTTACTACTAGACTAGAAGAGAGAGAGGTCGGCCGAGTGTTACTGATGCTCGAATTTGGCCGGGAAAACAGGGAAACCGACATGTGGGGCACACCTATCAGGATGATGTGGCGCGGACTGGTCCAATGGAGGAGCTGGCCCACGACCTCCTCGTCGCCGGCAACCGTCCATGTAGGTCATGGGGGCGAGCAATGTGGCGTAGCTCCCGCACCGCCTCTGGACACGGCGACTGTGGTGAGCGACACGCTCATCCTCGCTGGACACGCTTGGCTTCAGGGTGCCGAGGGTGGCGCTACCGCTGTTGCACGACCAGCAGATCAACAACCGACTCATCGAGGATGCACGGGGCGCCGAAGTACGCGCGCGCCGCGACGCGTCCGGGGAGTGTTCTAGCGCGGCCAACTGCATCCCCAGGACCTAAGACCATGCCGGGTCGTCTTTCAATGACATGTGGCATCACATGTGGACAAAGGGCATCTCCAACGTTGCCACGCCCGCAGCTGACTACCCTAGCACACGAAAAACCCTCATCCCTTGCGCCGTCGCGCGTGCGTTCCTAGCTGGCGCCAGTTGCCCGCATTCATGTCGTCCGTCCGTATGCCATCATTAAGCAGGCTCGCTGCCTGAGGAACCAACTCCGGCGACTTATTGATGCACCTGGACGCTTGGCCTCACCAGAATGCGCTACTTAAAGCGGCAACACCTAGCTAAACTCCACACCATAGCGCATCCTCCTACCTGGCACCACATCAACCATGACCGCGAGCGGGAATGCTCTGCGGGAGAGCTTGTCTCTGGGGACAAAGCTCGAGGTCGCTGCCCTCGCTCAACTCGCCACTCGCAACGTAATACCGGCGTAGCCGAACACGGACGTGACCGCACACGCAGTGGCCACGCCGGCGGCCGATGACGGGAGCACCACCAGCCACGCGTCCTACTTGTCGCCGTCCAACGTTCGGTGGTGCATGTGGCAGGTGAAGCGACGGACCGTCCAAGTCCATCATCATTCACTTCATGACCATTGGCACCGCCGAGGTCGGGGACTCCTGCGAGGATGAGTAGGGCATGGGAGGCGGCAGGGCATGGTGTGCCAACTGGCCGGTCCGTCTCCCGTGTTCTACTCTTCCTCGCCGGAGACCGCACATTCACTTCACGGGTCTTGAACACCGCCGCCGTTCATGGAGATGGAAGATGGAGGACGTCATCGCCGATGCGGAAGTACAAAGGAAAGTGGACATCGGTCGCCACCGTAGAATAGGTTTAGGGTCGTGTTTCTTTTCTTTTTCTGTCCTATAAAAGTTTGAAATGTAATGAAAATCTGCCATGTTTGCATGAATCTCGTCTGGTGTATATGAACTTTCACAATAATAGTAAGATATATTGTATGAAAATATATTGAATGATGATTCGTTTTTGTGTGTATAAACTTGGTCTAAGTTTAGAAGGCTTGACCCGAGACAAAGCTAACATGCAAAGTAAATAAACACATAGGTATACATACACAATTTATCTTAGGCACTCCAATAGTACGTCCACTACACATTCATGCATTTCACATCTTTCTCTCGCTGTCTGTCAAACCAACTAAGCCTTGTCCGAAAAAATAAAGTCCTAAAAAACCAACTAAGCCAACCTTCCAGCATATCACTCGGGAAAAGACCAGGCCACGCTGTTTTAGTCGGGATTACCGGATTACTAGTAGTATCGATGGGTCGCGCGAAGCACCAAGTTTAAAAGGAAAGAGGCGGTACACTCACAGCACGCCTGTCGCGGTTGCATTGCACCCCTCACACGGTCGGTCCTGGACACGGCTCACGCAAACGGAACACGCTTCGGCTTGCCTCTTCACTGACACGTGGGACCGCATTTGGAGAAACCGACCATGCGCCAAACTCCCCAGCCCACCGCGCGAAAATTCCCCCCAAAAATTCTCCCCAAATCCCAAATTCAACTGCCCTTCGGCCAACTAGCCAATAATATACCCCAAACCCCCTCCCCCTGGACCCTCCACTCCATTCGGTCCACCAAAGCCGCCCTCCCTGCCGCACCGATACATCGGCGTCGCGGTTCGTCGAGGGGACGCACGGCGATCCTCTCGCTCCCATAGTACGCTCTCGTAGACTGCCGTCCTCTAGCTGCGCCGCCACCGCTGGCGACGTTCTTGTGGATTTGCATGGAGGTCAGCTTCTCCCACAGTACGTGCATTCTAGACTGAGGCCCCGTGCATGTCGGAGTAGCGCTGAATGTTAGCTAATAGAAACTGTTAATCTCACTGTTTGCCGAAATAGTTTACAGTCAATATGCTCTGCTTAAGAAGCTTCCTTGCCCTGTTCTGCACTCAATCTGCTTTGCTGAGATGGCATGCCACGCCCGATTAGTTGCTAAAATATCCTGCCATATATTTATTGTGAAGTAGATTGCCATGGTCTATTAGCCAATCTGTTAGGTGAAATAGCTCGACACCGTTTTATACTCGATCTTTGTTGCTGAGATGGCCTTCGATGGCTGTGTGCTCAGCCTCATTGACTGCTGAAATAGCCTGCCATAATTTAGCACTCAAATCTGTTTGCTGAATTAGCTTTACATATATTTTGGTACTTAGATCTGCTTGTCCAAATATCTTGCCATAGCTTTAGACATCGACCTAGGTTTTTTTCTGGACATTATAAAAAAAGCATATATATTTTTCCTGTAATATCTACTAGAATAACTAATTTGTATGTCTAACAGATGGACATGACTTGGATAACTTCTTCTCGAAGATTCTCCACTGCATATGTCGAGGGGGTTGAAAAATTCATGAACTTTATCAGAGCTGAGTATGGTGGTCCGAAATCAGATGTGCTCTGCCCGTGTAGCAGTTGTATGAATTCAGTTACAAGACCCCAGTCAACTGTGCAAAATCATCTACACTTGTATGGGATATCGGTCACATATACTAGGTGGGTTCATCATGGTGAAGCTGTGAACGTCAATGTTACTGACTATGTGAAAGCAGCAGATCACCGTCTTGATCTGCCTGATGCTCAGGTGGAAGAGGAGGAGGAGGTGGTGGCGGCGGAGCCAGTGAGTTTGACCAACATTGAATCAATGCTACGAAATGCTCGTGAATTTCATGAATTTTCACCTGCAGAAGAAAAACGGTGGGCCCACATGTTGGAACAATGCAACGTGGTAGTCACCACAGGAAATAAGCTGTTAGTTTTCTCAGCTATGGTCCCCTTTCTTTAGGTGAAGACATCTGAGCGGATGGCCAACAAATCATTCGATGCGATGTTGGCTGGTTTCCGCAAATCTTTCCGAGATGCGTCTAAGCTGCCACACACCTATAGTAAAATGAAGAATTTCCTTCGTGCAGTTTGGAATTGGATATGATATGGTCCATGTTTGTAAGAATAATTATGTTCTATTCTGGAAGGATTATGCCAACTTAAATGAATGCCCAAAATGCAAATCATCAAGATGGAAAGATGGCGATGCTGTGAAGAGGATTCCTCATAATGTTCTGAGACATTTTCCAATTATACCAAGATTGCAGAGGTTGTTTCATGATGCTGAAACAAGAGAGGATGTATTGTGGCATTGTAGGAACCAGGAGTACAGAGATCAGATTGTAATGAGCCATCCATCTCATGGTAGTGACTAGAAAACTTCAATTAGAAACACAAAAAGTTTGCTGCTGAGCCGAGAAACATTAGACTTGGCTTAGCTACAGATGGATTCAACCCATTTGGCCACTAGATTGCCACATATAGCATGTGGCCAGTGCTTGTTATCCCTTACAATATGCCACCAAATGTCTGCACCAAAGAATCAAACTACATGATGGCCTTGCTCATCCTAGGTCCAAAAAGTCCTGGAAAGGATTTTGATTTATTCATGGAGACTCTTGTGGAGGAACTTCAACAGCTATGGAGGGGTGTTCTCACTCGAGACCTATATAGCAGCCCACCAACTGATTTCTTTCTGCGTACGGTTATAATTTGGTGCATCCATGATTATTCAGCTTTGGGCACTATGTCAGGGCGAACGACACATGGTTACAATGCATGTGTTCGTTGTGACAAGAATCCGCTGTCATACGCAATACTTAGCAAGATCTGTTACATTGGACACCGCCATTTCCTTGCCAAGGACAAGCCGTGTCCTACAAAATACCGAAGACATGTGTTCAATGCAAAGCATGAAAACCGTGATGCGCCAAAGAGGCTCACCAGCGATGAGTTGCAAGAGGAATTAGAGAAGGTCAGGCATATTACACCAGGAAACCATCCTGATAATCGTAGCGGGAAAAGGAAGTGTGGCAGGGCAGAAGAGAGATTATTGTTTACCCGCAGGTCCTCTTTGTGGGACTTGGAGTACTGGAAAGATTTGGATCTGCGACATAATCTTGATGTGATGCACATCGAGAAAAATATATGTGACAACATTATTGGCACACTTCTTAATATTGAAGGCAAGACGAAAGATACCTTAAAATCTATGATTGATTTGACACACCTGGGTATCAGATCCGATTTGCAGGTGAAAGATGATGGTGCATCACGGGATACGGCACCAGCTGTGTACGTCCTGGACAAGGTAAAAAGAAAAGAATTCTGCAAGGTCATGTCACGTGTGAGATTCCCACATGGATTTGCTTCCAATCCTGAAAGGAGAGTCAGTGCAGATGGAAACAAGGTACAAGGGTTGAAAACTCATGACTGCCACGTCCTACTTCAAAGGGTTTTACCTGTTATCCTTAGAGGATTGGGCCACCATGACTTATAGAGAGCAGTTGCAGAGTTGGGACAATTCTTCAGGGAACTCTGCAGTAGAAATATCAGGATAGATGCTTTGGAGCATCTTAGAGACAAGATACCAACTATCCTATGTGACCTTGAGAAGATATATCCTCCAGCCTTCTTTGATGTGATGGTGCATTTGGCTGTTCATCTACCTGATGAGGCACTACTTAGAGGTCTAGTACAGTATGGCTGGATGTACCCTATTGAAAGGCGGCTAGGCACTTTCAAGGGCTATGTTAGGAACAGAGCTAGACCTGAGGGTTCCATTGCAGAGGCCTACATTGCTACAGAAGCGTTGACATTCTGCTCAAAATACATTGAAACAGCTGATCAGCTTAGCGAAAAGGTGGGTCAAGACAATCTCGACCTCAATGTTTTCGATTGTTCTGTTCGAGTTACAGGGAAGAGTCGACAAGATGACAAACCTAAAGATTTGGACAAAATGGTTTGGTATGTGTTGAATAACTGTCCTGAGATTCTACCTTATATCGAGTAAGTGCTAAGTACTGCAGCTTATACATCGTAATCTACTAAACTTGCAGCCCATTCTTATATATTTAGATGTTTGACGCGATCACTATGTTGTGCAGCATCTACAAAAAGGAGTTACTGGCGCAAAACCCAAGAAAAATTGACAAACTGGTTATGGCAGGATTTGCGAAATGGTTCAAGAGCCGTGTAATATTTCGAATTGCACTATCAGTTTTTTTAATATATTGAGTACATAAGATGACCAGCTTGTCTATTTTCTAACCATAGGTTAAGAAGATGTGGGAGGATGGGCAGGCAGTTAATGATGCCCTTTACGCACTAGCAATGGGCTCTGATACTCGGGTAAGACATTATGAATCTTGCGTTGTTGGAGATGTGCGCTAGAACACCCTTGCACGCGACGAAGGCAGGAAGACACAAAACAGTGCCATCATGAGCACGGATACATACAACAAAGAGACAACTGAAATGTATGCTAACATAGCAGACATTATTCAGTTGCAGTACATCTCCAGTTTCGAGGTTCATCGGTGTGTGGTTCTGTTGTGCTGTCGTTGGTATAACCTGTTTTCCAGGATCGCAAAACCTAGAGCTGATGATTATTTCAAATCCATCAATGTCAAGGCGGCGTACCACACCGACGAGCCTTTTATTTTGGCAAATCAAGCAACACAGATATTTTTCGTGGAAGACACATATGCATGTAGTGATGACTGGAGAGTATTGCAAAGGTTTGAGTAGAGGAATTCGTTTAATGAAGTTGCACAATAAGATGATGCTTACACTGCTCCTGATGTAGAAGATTCCACAGATGTTCCTAGTAGCTTTGAGAACCATCATGTCAATGACGCTGGCGAAAAGATTGCCTGTCGGGCTGTGGACATACGAGAGTTGATCGATAAGACGCCAACATTCGAGGACATTGAGGATGAAGAAGAAGATGACACTGGGGGGAATTACGATTCAGACTGATACACATGGCGAAGATGTTGACGCTGCTGCTGTGGATGATGATTAGATTGCTTTTGTCGTATTTGCCTGTGAGAAGACGACTTTTTATCTAATATGTGAAATTGTGTTTGCTATGACAACTGAACCTGATGAAGTTGTTGTTTAGTATTTTGTTGTGAGAACATCACTTATTATGTATGTTGATTTGTGTTTGGTGATTGTATGACGACTAAAACATGATGACATTGTTGTTTAGTTGTACTCATATTTGGCTGTGAAACTTGTATTTGATGACATAGTTTGTTGTTGGACTGCAATTTGCTCTACGTCTTCGAATGGGAACAAAGCTGACCCGACAGGGCCTCTGCTAATTTATTTATTTATTAGCAAAAGGGCCTCTGCTATTTATTTATTTATGAGCAAAAGGGGATACCCCCGATTTCCGTTAATAGAAATCATTAGATGTTCACAACACTACAGCCAGCCTGCTAAACAGGTTTCATACATTACTAGTTTCAGCAAAGTGCTCATGTCATAGCCACTGAATACATCATGAGTGCTACATACACTACAAATAAAGAGACAATCATCCTACAGAGCACAACGATCTTGCCCATTATCTTCACAAGCTCTTTCATCTCCTCATAGTTGTCAAGGCTATTCAGTAGCTGTTGCTTGGCCATAATCAGATGAACTGCATCTTTAACCTTCTGCTCTGCATTTTCCTCTTCTGCCATTCCTTCGGTTACTTGTCCAACACCCAACCTGCTGGTATTGGGATTCCTCGGCTAACCAAATAATCAGCGTAGTTCCATTCCCCCACATCAGCAACTTCCCAGAAATACAAATCAAACGAATCTTCCCTTTTCTGCACGAATCAAATTGGAAGATCATCAACCAAACTATAAAAAAAATCAGCAACTGAAAGCAGGCGAACAACACTTAAACATATTATTACCCCATGATTTGGGCATTTGTAGAAGACTCGGCCAGGGTTGAGGATTGTAGTTGAGACGCGACGGATGACTCTGCGTGATTTGCAGCAGTGGCACCACACCAACGGCAGCGGGTTGCGATGAGCAACCGGTTGCGGTGAGTTTGCCGGCGGGGGTGTGATGAGACCCATAGGGGATGGTACGGGTGGCGACTTGGCGCATATCTAGTTGTTGCCTGCTGAAGAGCAGGTGGACGAGCCGCCATCGGACATGGTTGCTGCGGCCGGAGCTTCTGATGCTAGGCAGAGTAACTAGAGAAGAGGAGAAGCGAACGTTGGATATGTCTATTTCATTACTTGCAGAGTAGCATAGCACTATATATAGTCATAGTCTAGGTTTGGATTTGACCCAGCTACGGGAGCACGTCTCTTTTTTTTTCTAAAACGCAGCAACGTCTCTTTACTGGTACACTAGCTTGTTCTGTACGCCTTCTCAAATCTTTGATTTTCGGGAATGTTATGTGGCGAACATTCCCTGGGAGGAGGACGGCAAACGAACGCATTTTCCTGGCAGTTTTAGTTGCGACGCAAGATCAAATGGTGGCAGTTTCGGGAATGTTATCTGGCGAACGAGCCTAGTTTTTCTTTTCTTCCTATAAAAAAGTATGCTACTTGGTGTCGGCTTAGTCAGCAAACGATTGTGCCAACCTTGACCGTTGGATTGACATTCAACGTCTATCGTGTTTCTTCAGTGTCTTCTTCCTCCAGCCGCCAAAGCCAAACCAGCGCTGGCGGGACCGCCTGCTCCCGCCTCCCATGGCTGGCTATGCTGCCGCGCACGCATCACGGTCACATCACACCCTAAAACTCTGCGCATCTTCCCTGGCTCCTGTTCGTTCCCGTCCGAGGCCTCACCATCGTCCTCCACCTTGGTTCGCTCGCCGCGGCGCCGCCCTCCGATGTTGTCAACATGGTCAACAACTGAGAGGAATAAGGAGATGACTGTACATGGTGAGGATGACAATAGGGACCCACCAGGATCATGGCAGTAGGCAAGTAAGTGCCTCCTTTATTAGAAGAAAAAAATGGTTCCTCCTGATGGTTTCCTGACATCTGGGTCTCACGCCACTGTCAACGTAGTTAATAAGCGAGATAACTGCACAAGGAGCGGCTGACACCCAAGACCCAGTAGCTCGCGCAGTATTTTTTTTTGTTTTCGGGATGGAGCAGGGTATCAATTGGGTTGTGCGGGAGTTGTGGCCCGTCTAGCCCAGGCTTTTATTTCATATGTTTACCACATGACCAGCCGAGTTTTGTTTTTCTTTCTGAAAATGGCTAGCCCAGCTATTTTGTTTTTTGCAGAATAACCAACAGAGGCCTACTTCCTTTTCTACGCCCTGCTGGGCCGGAAATCTTTCAAGACGAGGAGGGATGCATTCGGCTTGCCCAGAAAATGGGCTATAAGTAATAAGAAATGGGCTGTAAAATGAAAAATGCAGTAAACAGGCAATTAGTTCCAAATTACTTTTTTCTTTCGTATTTTGATATTTTAAATTTCATTGTTTTTGTGCGGGTAAAATTTCATTGGATTTTAAATTATGGTATGTTTATTTTTTGAATTAATTTGAATCTGGCTAGAAATTTCGGGTTGTATGCTGTTTGGGACAGATTTGGAGGCTAACTTGTGGGTCTACTAGGTTGACGTGTGCGAAAGGCTTTGTCAACTTAGTCCACAAACGATTCTAGCAGAAGTGACCGTTGGATGTTAATCCAACGGCCGTGCTGCTTCTTCAAGCCCTGGTCTTCTTGCTCCAGCCGCCCAAACCAGCGCCGGTCGTACTGCCTGCTCATGCCTCCAGTGGCCGGCTATGCTACCGCGTAGGTCTAACCGCCCCACCCTACTCCCATCACTGGCCTAGCCATCCCTCTACGCACCCACAGTTCCTGTTATTCTCCGGCGATGGCAGACGAACTAGTAAACCCTCGTACTCCCCTCCATGTGGGAAACAACTGCCGAGTCTTCTCCGGCTCCGGGTCGTTCCCTTCCTAGGCCTCGCTGTCGTCCATCACCCTGGTGCTCTCGGCGCGGGGTGGTCAACGTAGTCAATGAATGACATCCATCGGAAGAGGACTGTATGTGGAGAGGATGATAGCTGGGTCCACGGACGCACGCAAGGAAGTGCCTCCTTATTACACGCAAAATAATGATTTCTCCACCTGACAGCGGGGACCCACCGGAAGGGCCTCTTTATTTCGCGAAAAAAGTTCATCCTGCTGACAGCTCGGACCCACCAGCTATATCTTCGCACGCAAGGAAGTGCCTCCTTATTACACACAAAAAATGAATACTCCACCTGCTAGCTGGGACCCACCATACTTGGAGGATGACTTGTGGGCCTACTAGGTTGACGCGGATGCAGGATTTGTCAACTTAGTCAATATAAACGATTCTAGCTACAGTGACCGTACGATGTCCATCCAACGACCGTCTTGTTTCTTCAACCTCTGGTCTTCTTGCTCCAGTCGCCCAAACCATCGCTGGCCGTGCCGCCTGCTCCTGTGTCCCGTGGCCGGCTGTGCTGCCATGCAGGCCTCACCGCCCCACCCTACTCCCATCGCTGGCATGTCCATCCATGTACTCACCCAGACCTCTTGTTATTCTCCGGCGACGGCAGCCTCACACTGCAGCCGAACCAGTAAACCCTCGTACTCCCGTCCGCATGGGAAACAACTGCCGAGTCTTCCCCGGCTCTGGGTCATTCCCTTCCTAGGCCTCACCGTCGTCCACCGCCTTGGTGCTCTCGGCGCAGCATGGTCAACACGGTCAAGGAATGACTTCCATCAGAAGAGGACTGTACGTGGAGAGGCTGACAGCTGGGTCCATGGCCGCAGCAAGGAAGTGCCTCCTTATTACGTGCAAAATAGTGATTCCTTCACCTGACAGCAGGGACCCACCGGAAGGGCCACCGTATTTTGCGGAAAAAATGTTTCCCCCCTGATAGCTGGGACCCACCAGCTACATATTCGCACGCAAGGAAGTGCGTCCATATTACGTGCAAAAAAATGATTCTCCCCCCCTAACAGCTGGGACCCACCAGCTATATCTTCGCATGCAAGGAAGTGCCTCCTTATCCTCCCTTACAGGTGGGACCCATCAGGTCGAACCATACGTAGGGTTGTTTGTCTGGTCGCGAACGTGTACGTACATACTGGTCAATCAGTCTGTTTGCAGTGATGAACCGTGGCCAAGTAGGGAGATGCACGTGTCGTAGTAGTGGCGCGGATGTAGCATGTCACGCAGTCCCGTCTATATATATCATGTGCACGTACATGCATCCACGCTGCAAGAAAGTAAATACGGCTACGTAGGTACATATGGGCGGGGTCTCAACGCGTACTCGCGCATACGTACGGCCAAGGCTCGTGTACATGGAGAGGCAACGGACGGCAGCAACGGCGTCCTGTTCATCGGAAGCCAACCGGATGGGTTGGAATGGAGAAACTATGTCGGGTCATCGGGAGGCAATGGAATGCGTCGTGTTCATTGGGAGCCAACTGGCTTGGACGGAACAACCGAAACGGGGTCTGGCGTACCACAGAACGGAGGAAACGGCCATCTGCTTGAGTGCCTACGATCGAAACGGGGTCCTGGTGATCGGGAGGGGTGTGGCATACCATAAACTGGAGGAAACAGACTTGTGTTGGAGCGCCTACGGTCAAAACGGGGTCCTGTTCATCAGGAGGGGTGTGGCGTACCGCAAAACGGGACTCCACGGGCTACTGTTCATCCATAGTCTACTGCCTCGCTCCAGCCTCCACGGGCTACTGTTCATCCACCGTCGACTTCCTCCAGCCTCCACCTGCTACTGTTCATCCACGGGCTACTGTTCATCTAGCCTCCACCGGCTACTATACAACCAGCCCTCCATGGGGTCCTATTCATCCACCCCCAACAGGCTCGGGTGTGGTGGCCTCCTCGATCGGGGTCCTGTTCATCCAGCGGCAATGGCCTACTACTACAACGGGGTCCTGTTCATCCAACCCCCACTGGGAACTATTCATCCAACCTCCAACAACGGTCACTGTTCATCAAGAGGCATCTAGTTCGATCGGCTTCAGTTAGCAGCAGTAGCAAAGGAATCGCTCGGGTTCAGTTAACTGCAGCCAAGGGATCGATCGCTCGGGTTTAGTAACGTAGCTAGTGCAATCGCTCGGTGTTAGTAAGCGAACGCCTCGCTTGGGTTCAGTTAGAGCCGAACGCCTTGCACACACACGCGTACGTGTACGAGAGAAACGTGTAAACCTCTGTGCATCGCTCGGCCCTGACCACCCACCGTAACCGAGAACTCCCCAAAATTTTCCCCGCCCTCGCTTCTACCACGATTTTTACCGTCATGGACGGCCCAAAGAATGTCATGCAGGTGCGTCCCCGGCCCGCCCAGGACGAAAAGCCCATTTTCTGTCATGATTTTGTCATAGAATTAGGAGCCCACCACATCTATGATCATAAATGCTTTTGTCACAATTATCATTATAGAAGTGTCATAAGCATGATAGAATTTTTTTCGTTCAGCCCATAATGTCACGGATGTGTCTTTTTTTTGTAGTGACGATACGTCCCGCGAACTCGCAATCCAAGTGCCGAACGGACGGCACCTCCGTGTTTAACACACATACGGCTTGATGATGCCTTCACCTCCTCGATCCAGCGAGCGATGGTGAAGTAGTAGCTCGAGTCCTCCGGCAGCATGACAGCGTGGTGGCGGTGGTGGCGGTGGAATCTCAGCAAAGCTTCGCTAAGCACTACAGAGAGGAAGAGGGCTACGAGGGAGAGGGAGGGCAGCGCCGTGGCATAGATGGGTGCGGCTGCCCTCCCTCTACCCCTCTATATATAGGGGGAATGGGGGAGGAGGAGGCGCCCTAGGGTTTCCACTAGGGGGTCCGGCGGCCACAAGGGCAACCCTAGATGGGTTTTGGATGGCGCCCCTAGGTGCCTTGCCCCCCAAGCAAAGGGGAGTCAGCCCTAGGGGGCGCACCAACCCTCCTGGGATCGTGAGCTGAGGTGAGGGAGCGCACAACCCCTTAGTGGGCTGGTGTGCCTCCCTCCCTTGGCCCATGAGGCCCCCCAACACTTGCGGAGGCTCCCAAAACCCCTTTCGGTTCTCCTGGTCATAACCCGGTGCCCCCGGAACATTTCCGGACTCCGATTCCCTTCGTCCTATGTATCGATCTTCACCTCCGGACCATTCCGGAGTTCCTCGTCATGTCCGGGATCTCATCCGGGACTCCGAACAACCTTCGGTTACCACCAAAACAACTCAACTATACTTATATCGTCTCCAAACTTTAAGTGTGTAGACCCTGCGGGTTCGAGAACTATGCAGACATGACCGAGACACCTCTATGGTCAATAACCAATAGCGGGACCTTGATGCCCATATTGGTTCCTACATATTCTACAAAGATCTTATCGGTCAAAACTCGATGTCAAGGATTCAGCTAATCCCGTAAGCAGTTCCCTTTGTCTATCGGTATGTTACTTGCCCGAGATTCGATTGTCGGTATCTCCATACCTAGTTCAATCTCGTTACCGGCAAGTCTCTTTGCTCATTCCGTAATACAAGATCTCATGGCTAACTCTTTAGTCACATTGCTTGCAAGCTTACTATGATGTTGTATTACCGAGTGGGCCCTGAGATACCTCTCCGTCATACAGAGTGAAAAATCCCAGTCTTGATCCATGCCAACTCAACAGACACCCTCGGAGATACCTGTAGAGCACCTTTATAGTCACCCAGTTACGTTGCGACATTTGGTACACACAAGGTACTCCTCCGGTGTCAGTAAGTTGCTTGATCTCATGGTCATAGGAACATATACTTGACATGCAGAAAACAATAGCAATAAACTTGATACGATCATATGCTACGTTCATAGTTTGGGTCTTGTCCATCACATCATTCTCCTAATGATGTGATCCCATTATCAAATGACAACTCATGTCTATGGCTAGGAAACTATAGCCATCTTTAATCAACGAGCTAGTTCGGTAGAGGCTCACTAGGGACATGTTGTTGTCTATGTATCCACACATGCATTTGAGTTTTCGGTCAATACAGTTATATCATGGATAATAAACGATTATCATGAACAAGGAAATATAATAATAACCACTTTATTATTGCCTCTAGGGCATATCTCCAACAGAGATTAGGGTCAGCGGAGCCTTGTGGGCCCCACTACCCACCAGGGCGCGCCAGAGGGGGTGGCGTGCCCTGGTGCCTAGTGGGCAGCTGCCCCCCCTCTAGTGGGTCTTGGTTCCAATATTTTCATTTTATTCCAAAATAATTCTCCAAAAATTTCGTCCAATTCCGAGAACTTTTATTTCTGCACAAAAAACAACACCATGGTTGTTCTGCTGAAAACAGTGTCAGTCCGGGTTAGTTTCATTCAAATCATGCAAATTAGAGTCCAAAACAAGAGCAAAATGTTAGGAAAAGTAGATATGATTGAGGCATATCAACTCCCCCAAGATTAACCCATTTTTTGTCCTCGAGCAATTTAGTTGATAAACTGAAAGTGACAAAGAAAATTTTTTACGTACTCTTTTGTTCTTGTGTCCATATATATGCTTAAATAATACTCAGTTTTGAGCAAAGATCATTACTAACCATGCAGACGATAACTATTAGAAATTTATATTCACTCATATCAATGGCATAATCAACTAGCAAGCAATAATAAAATATTTCAAATGCCAACACTTTGTCAAAATGATCATGATATAATATGACAATAATGGTATCTCGCTAGCCCTTTCTGAGACCGCAACACATAAATGCAGAGCACCTCCAAAGTTAAAGCAGTGACTAAACATTGTAATTCATTATAGAAGAGATCTAGTCATGATGCACACAACATTAACTATACACAATGCATGAGGATGAGAATAGTGCTCTTAGGACTGGTGCTTGTCTGAGAAGGTGATGACTCAGCAATAAAGGTAAAATAACATAAAAATAAATAGATAGGCCCTTCGCAGAGGGAAGCAGGGATTTGTAGAGGTGTCAGAGCTGAAAGCTTAAATCAGAGATAAATATAATTTTTGGAGGTATACCTTTCCTGTCAACGTTACGACCAAGAGTTTTCAACATTTTCCATGCTAAACAAATTAGCGGCGGGTCCCAAGCGATAAAAGTAAAGTTTACTCCCCCTCCACCAACTAACACAAGCCATGGCTAGCCGAATCCTTCAGTGCCCTCCGTACCAACAATAGTCCAGGGGAGTTTCTTTATTTATTATTGCAATTTTGATCATGGGACTAGGCATCCTGATTACCGGCCCCTCTCGTGCAAGGACGAGTGAATAAACACTCATCATGAGAATAACCCGCTTAGCATGGAAGATACTGACCACCCCCTATTGCTCCATGAGTGGTACAGGCACACAAAACAGATGTTCATTTGAATTTTTAGAGGTGGCACATGCAAATTTTACTTGGAACGACAGGGTAATACCGCATATAGGTAGATATAGTGGACTCATCTGGAATAACTTTGGTTTAAGTATTTGGATGCACAAGTAGAATTCCCGCTTAGTACGGGCGAAGGTTAGCAATTAGGTTGAGAAGCAACCGGCTAAAGAGCGAAAATGGTCATGAACAAGCGTTGTGAATAATTAACATTGAATACTAGCATGAGTAGGATATAAACACAATGAACATAAATATCGTGGAGGCTATGTTGGTTTTGAATCAACTACATGTGTAAACATGTGCCAAGTCAAGCCACTCAAAACATTCAGAGGAGTATACCATATCATCATACTACATCACAACCATTTTAATGCATGTTGACATCTAAAATAAATCATTATCCACTCCTAGCTACTTAAGCATAGCATGGGCAACTATAATCTCTAATCGTCATCATAAACATGTTTAATACAAAAACAAGTTGAGTTCATACCCGTCTTTCCTTGTCCCAGTCACTTCATCATATATCATCATTATTGCCTTTCACTTGCACGACTGAATGGTATGAAAATGATAATAGTGCGAGAGTGCCATGGACTAAGCTGGAATCTGCAAAAAATATATTCAAGGGAGAAGACTACATAATATAGGCTCTGTGTTAGATCAATAATAATGTATGTGTGAGCCAATTAACATTTTCATCGTAGTCTTCTCCTTAGTACAACTCAACAAAACAAAAGAATTTCAGAGAAACACACTGAAATATTTTTGGAGTTTTTAGTTTTTCTTCAATGGAGCAATTTAAAGAAGATAAAACAAAAACAAGAAAAACTATTTACACGGGAAAGCTCCCAACAAGTAAAAGAAGAACAAGAAATCTTTTTGGGTTTTCTTTTAATACTGCAACTAATTTAAACTAGAAAGAAAAACCAAAAAGAAGCGAGAAATATTTTTGGATTTTCTCGAAGTTTTTCAAACACACAAGAAGAAAGCGAGAAAATAAATATAACATGGATAATACAATGAAAGAGGATGAACACCGACGACTAAAATGAAATGTGTAAACATGAATGTAATGTTGGTGACAAATACGTACTGCGCCAAGGTTAGGCTTTTGGCCTAAGTTGGTGATCACGATCCCTGGCTTGGGTAATAGTCAAAATGATAGCTCGTGGAGGCTCTAGGTGCTGACTCCTCAGCCCGACGGGCAGCTTTCGCTGTTGCGTTGTACTCACGTGCCTCTCTCTCATAGATGTAATGCCTTCCTTTACCCTATCATAGACTCATCACACGGCCATAGGCACGATCTGGTGTCGGTATCCTGCACTGAACTTGCCCTTGATTCAACATAGGCTTGCCTTATCGAGCTTAGACTCAACGAGGCCTCCGAGGACCTTCGCCTCGAAGAGCTCCACCTATAGAGGTGCATCTTGTCCGCGAACAATTTCTGAAATTTTTGGGTCACCAAATGATATCAATAAAACTTCACAAGAATGAAAGCAACTACTCATAGGGATATCTAGAGGCTATATCAAGAATTCAAACTACTTGAAACTCAAGGAATTCAACATGCAAGCTCATTTTCAGTAGCACCAAGAGTAGCTAATTACTCAAAATATAAACCACTAAAGTAAAAACTAATTGGAGCAATGAAGGAGTCACATACCAAGTAGCAATCCCCCAAAACAGCTTCGAAAATGGAGCTCTGAGCAAAGAGATCAAAATCCGTGGGTTTGGGAGCAAGAACACAAGAGAGAGAGAGAGAGCGAGAGCTACATGATTTTTTTTTCTGGAGGTAGGTGACGAAGTGAGCTAAAGTGTGAGTGAGGGGGTGTTTGTGGGGCCCACTACCCATCAGGGCGCGCTAGGTGGGTGTGGCGCACCCTGGTGCATAGTGGGCACCTGGGGAACCCCCCTACAGTGTATTCAGTACCAGAAATTCTCGAGTATTCAGGAAAAAATCATGTTAAAATTTTAGGTCATTTTGAGCACTTTTATTTTTGGGCCATTTTTATTGCACAGAAAATTCAGAAAACAGGATAAAAATGGCATTTTATTGCATTTAACTAAAAATAGCAGAAAACAAAAGGTGGGGACAAAAGGTTGTGCTTACTAAATTCATCGACCACATGCCTCTCGAAAGTATTCCATTAATAAGGTTGATCAAGTCTTATTAACAACCACTTTCGATTAGCATGAACCCGAAGAATCTTCGTATAACACTAAGTTACCTCAACAGGAATATGCATATCCCCAACAATAATTATTTCATATTTCTTTTTGGCAGTAGGAAGAAGGAGTTGAAAGCTTCCAATAATAATTCTCGGAGTCTTTTCAATAACATTAATACCATTCACTTGAAATTGTTTCTTCGGAAAGTGCACTGTATGCTCATTACCATTGATATGAAAAGTGACCTTGCTTTTGTTGCAATCAATAACGGCCCCTGCAGTATAGATACGTCCATTTTGCATCATGTTTTCCTACTGTTATTTATATTGTTTTTATGCATTATAACACTTTGTGGACTAATTCTAATGCCTTTTCTCTCATAATATGACATGTTTACACAAAAGAGGGAGAATACCGAAAGCTAGAATTCTGGACCTAAAAAAGCTATCTCAGATATACCTATTCTGCACATCTCCAAATGACCTGAAATTTTACGGAGAATTATTTTTGGATTATATAAAAAAATACTGCAGAAAAGAACTACCGGAGGGGGCCACCCAGGTGCCCACTAGGTACCAAGGCGCGCCACACCCTCCAGGCGCGCCGTGGTGGGTAGTGGGTTCCTCGGCCCACCTCCGGTGCCCATCTTCTAGTACATAAGTTCTTTTGACCTAGAAAAAAATAAGGAGAGGACTTTCAGGATGGAGCGCCACCGTCTCGAGGCGGAACTTGGGCAGCAGCACTTTTGCCCTCCAGCGGAGCGATTCCACCAGGGGAACTTCCCTCTCGGAGGGGGAAATCGAAGCCATTATCATCAGCAACAACCCTCTCATCTTTGGGAGGCCAATCTTCATCAACATCTTCAACAGCACCATCTCATCTCGAACTCTAGTTCATCTCTTATGTTCAATCTTTGTATCAAAACCTTAGATTGGTACATGTGGGTGACTAGTAGTGTTGATTACATCTTGTAGTTGATGCTAGCCGGTTTATTTGGTGGAAGATTATATGTTCAGATCCATTATGATATTTATTACTCCTCTGATCTTGAGCATGAATATGTTGTGTGAGTAGTTACTTTTGTTCTTGAGGACATGAGAGAAGTCATGTTGCAAGTTTATCGCTCTGGAGCTATTAAGATGAATAATGCCGAACACTAATCCGAAGGTGGTCAATGAGCAAAGAATTAAGCACTATATTTCAGGTACACCTATTAATGTTGAAACTAATATTATTCAAACCATGACACCGGAGGAATACATAAAAGATACTTTCCAGAACATTCCAGAACCATGAAAAGGAAGAGGTACGTGATACGGTAAGTAATCGGACTCCAAAAATTCCACAAAAATATTTTCTGTCGGTTTTGAAATATTAGAAAAAAATAAGAAACAACCGGGAAGGTAACCCAGGTGCCCACTAGGCACCAGGGCGCGCCTGCCCCACCTGGCACGCACTGGTGGATAGTGGGCCCCTCGGGCACCTTCCCGACTCTGTTTTCCTGTAGTATACTTGTTTCCCAAGATTAAAATTCTTTATATATATCCCCGGATGATTTGACCACCGCATTGTGGAAATATCCCCTATTCTTGTTTCGGGCTGTTTTTCTGACATATCTAGATCGCCATGGCCGCACCTAGCTCTTCCAAGGACAAGTTCTTCGAGAGGGTAATCAATCCCTACTTGTCGGAGGTGATGAAGCACCCTCAAGCCATTGAGATGCGTGAGGGGGTGCTCCACATCCGGGATGTTCAAGGGCCCAAGAAGAGAGGAAGCATGGAGGCCAGGCTCGAGGTGGTGGAGCAGGAGATCTTCAAGTGCCAAGGGATTGTGGAGCGTGGACTCAGTGCCAACCACTCCATGATCACGGAATTCACCCGTGATCACAAGGTGGATGGCCGGTCTATGAAGGACATCGTCTTCACCTTCAACGAGCAAATCAATTTTCTGCAAAGCCAAATCTATGATCTTCAAAATCAAGTTTTTTGAGTATGAAGCAAGATTTAAAGGAATGAGTTTTGCTGCCGGTTTCAGGACTCAGGAAACTCGTGCGTCCTCTTATAATGGTGAACCCCTGCCATGGAAGCCGAAGGACAAGCTTACTACCTCATCATCACCACCACCATCACCATCATCATCAAAGAAGGAGACTTGAGTACACGGGTATGGGCACTCCCCTTTTCTTATGCCAAGCTTGGGGGAGATGCCCCGGTATCGTATCACCATCACTTTTATTACCTTTACCTATCTTAGTTCGATCCTTAGCTATTTCATGATTTAGTTGAATAAAAGTTTAGAATGATCTATTTCCGAGTGCTAGTTTCGCAATCTATCTATTTATGTAATCGAGTGAGAGTTATATAATAAAGTATAGTTTGTGTTTTTGCTTCTTTACTTTTATGTTTCAATCAAAATAAAGGAAATAATGAAAAATATCATATGCTAATCTTATGGTAAGTAGTGACATCACATAACGAAAAGTATAAGTGGTAAAATTTATTGAAAGTTGACAAACATAGCATTGGTCAATAATGCACTTCATGAAAGAATTAATAAGGGTAGAGAAGATTCATACGCAAATATACCATCTTGGACATCTTTTATGATTATGAGCTGATACGTCCATTTTGCATCATGATTTCATACTGTTATTTATAATCTTTTTATGCATAATAATGCTTTATGCTATAATTCTAATGCTTTTTCTCTTATAATATGCAAGATTTACACAAAGAGGGAGAATGCCGGCACCTGGAATTCTTGACCTGAAAAAGCTACGTTAGAGTTACCTATTATGCAAATGTCCAAATGAGCTGAAAATTTACGGAGAATTATTTTGGAATATATAAAAAATACTGGAGCAATAGCTATTGGAGGGGGGCCACCTGGTGAGCACAAGACACTAGGGCATGCCCTGGTGGGTTGTGCTCAGCCCAGCCCAAATCTGGTGCCCATCTTCTGGTATATAGGTCATTTTGACCTAGAAAAAATAAGGAGAGGACTTTCGGGACGGAACGCCGCCATCTCGAGGCAGAACTTCGACAGGAGCACTTTTGCCCTCCGGCGGAGCGATTCCACCGGGGGAACTTCCCTCCCGGAGGGGGAAATCAAAGCCGTCGACATCACCAACAACCCTCTCATCCTTGGGAGGCCAATATCCATCAACATCTTCAACAACACCATCTCCTCTCAAACCCTAGTTCATCTCTTGTGTTCAATCTTTGTATCGGAACCTCGGATTGGTACCTGTGGGTGACTAGTAGTGTTGATTACATCTTGTAGTTAATTACTATTTGGTTTATTAGGTGGCAGGTTATATGTTCAAATCCATTATGCTATTTAATACCCCTCTGATCTTGAGCATGACTATCATTTGTGAGCAGCTACTTTTGTTCTTGAGGTCACGGGAGAAGTCATGTTGCAAGTAATCATGTGAACTTGATATGTGTTCGATATTTTGATGATATGTATGTTGTGATTCCCATAGTGGTGTCATGTGAACATCGACTACATGGCACTTCACCATATTTGGGCCTAAGGGAATGCATTGTGGAGTAGTTATTAGATGATGGGTTGCTAGAGTGATAGAATCTTAAACCTTAGTTTATGCGCTACTTCGTAAGGGACCGATTTGGATCCAAACGTTTAATGCTATGGTTAGATTTTATCTTAATACTTTTCTCGTTGTTGCGGATGCTTGCGAGGGGGTTACTCATAAGTGGGAGGTTTGTTCAAGTAAGAATATCACCCAAGCACCGGTCCAACCACATATCAAATTATCAAAGTAACGAACACGAATCAAACCAACATGATGATAGTGACTAGATGAAATTCCTATGTACCCTCAAGAACGCTTTGCTTAATATAAGAGACAGTTTTGGCCTGTCCTTTGCCACAAAAGGATTGGGCTATCTTGCTGCACTTTATTTACCATTACCGTTACTTGTCCATTACAAATTATCTTGCTATCAAACTACCCGTTACCGACTATTTCAGTGCTTGCAGAAAATACCTTGCTGAAAACCACTTGTCATTTCCTTCTGCTCCTCGCTGGGTTCGACACTCTTAGTTAACGAAAGGACTATGATTGATCCCCTATACTTGTGGGTCATCAAGACTCTTTTCTGGCACCGTTGCCGGGGAGTGAAGCGCTCTTGGTAAGTGGAAATTGGTAAGGAAAAATTTATACTACGTGCTAAAATTTATTGTCACTTGCTACTATGGAAAACCATCCTTTGAAGGGTTTGTTCGGGGTATCTTCACCTCGACCGGAAGCACAATTAGGTGCCCCTCAACCTACTGCACTTACTGAAAATATTGGTTATGAAATTCCTTCGGGTATGATAGAACAACTACTAGCTAATCCTTATGCAAGAGATGGAACCGAACATCCTAATATGCACTTGATCTATGTTGATGAAATTTGTGGATTTTTTAAGCTTGCAGGTTTGCCCGGAGATGAAGCTAAGAAGAAGTTTTCCCTTTATCTTTGAAGGGAAAAGCATTGACATGGCATAGGCTATGCGATGATATTGGATCTTGGAACTGGAATCGATTGAAATTGGAACTTCATCAAAAAAATTATCCTATGCATCTAGTTCATCATGATCGGAATTATATATATATATAAATTTTTTGGCCTCATGAAGGAGGAAGTATCGCTCTATCTTGGGGGAGGCTTAAGTTAATATTATATTCATGCCCCAATCATGAGCTCTCGAGAGAAATTATCATTCAGAACTTTTATGCTCGGCTTTCTCATGCTGATCAATCCATGCTCGATACTTCTTGTACTGATTCTTTTATGAAGAAGACTATTGAATTCAGGTGGGATCTTTTAGAAAGAATTAAATGCAACTCTGAATATTGGGAACTTGACAAAGGTAAAGAGTCAGGTATTAAGCTTGAGTTTGATTGTGTTAAATCATTTATGAATACCGATGCTTTTCACAAGTTTAGCACTAAATATGGGCTTGACTTTGAGATAGTAGCCTCTTTTTATGAATCATTTGCTACTCATGTTGATCTCCCTAAGGAGAAGTGGTTTAAATATCATCCCCCTATTAAAGAATAAATTAAAGAACTAGTCATAGTTAAAGATGAAACTATTATTTACAATGTTGATCCAGTTGTGCCTACTGCTTATATTGAAAAACCACCTTTCCCTGTTTAGATAAAGGAAGATGCTAAGGTTTCAACTGTGGTTCACAAAAGTAATATTAAAGCACCTAAACCTTCTGAGAAAATTAAAGTAGAACCTAGTGTTGCTATGGTTAAAGATCTCCTGGTGGAAAATATTGATGGGCATGTTATTTACTTATGTGATGAAGCTGCTAGAATTGCTAAGCCCGATGAAAAATATAAACATAGGCCTGTTGTTAGCATACCTGTTGTCTTAGTTAAAATAGGAGATCATTGTTATCATGGTTTATGTGACTTAGGTGCTAGCATGAGTGTTATTCCTTTTACCTTATACCAAGAAATTATGGATGACATAGCACCCGCTGAATTAGAAGACATAGATGTTACTATTAAACTTGCTAATTGAGACACCATCACACCACTTGGGATTGTTAGAGATGTTGAAGTCTTGTGTGGGAAAATAAAATACCCTACTGATTTTCTAGTTCTTGGTTCCCCACAAGATGACTTTTGTCCCATTATCTTTGGTAGACCTTTCTTGAACACCGTTAATGCTAAAATAGATTATGAGAAACAAGATGTCAGTGTTAGCTTTGGTGATGAGTCTCATGAGTTTAATTCTCCAAGTTTAGTAGACAACCTCATAAGAAAGAATTACCTAGTAAGGATGAAATAATTGGTCTTGCTTCTATTGCTGTGCCTCCTACTGATCCACTAGAACAATATTTGCTAGACCATGAAAATGATATAAATATGCATGAAAGAAATGAAATAGATAAAAAATTCTTTGAACAATGACATCTTCTCAAACACAATTTGCCTATGGAAACTCTAGGAGGTCCTCCACCACCTAAAGGTGATCCTGTGTTTGAATTAAAACAATTGCCTGACACTTTGAAATATGCTTATCTCGATGAGAAAAAGATATATCCTGTTATTATTAGTGCTAACCTTCCAGAACATGAAGAAGAAAGATTATTGAAAATTCTAAAGAAGCACCATGCTGCTATTGGATATACTCTTGATGATCTTAAGGGCATTAGTCCCACTCTCTGTCAACACAAGATTAATATGGAACCTGATGCTAAACCCGTTGTTAATCAGCAACTATGTTTGAATCCTAAGATGAAAGAAGTGGTAAGAACTGAAATATTAAAACTTCTGGAAGCAGGTATAATCTATCCCATAGCTGATAGTAGATGGGTAAGTCCTGTTCATTGTGTCCCTAAGAAGGGAGGTATTACTGTTGTTCCTAATGATAAAAAGGAACTTATGCCATAAAGAATTGTTACTGGCTATATAATGGTAATTGATTTCAGAAAATTAAATAAAGCAACTAGAAAAGATCATTAACCTCTGCCTTTTATTGATCAAATGCTAGAAAGATTATCTAAGCACACACACTTTTGTTTTCTTGATGGATATTCTGGTTTTTCTCAAATACCTGTTTCACAATCTGATCAAGAGAAAACCACCTTTACTTGCCCTTTTGGAACTTTTGCTTATGGACGTATGCCTTTTGGTTTATGCAATGCACCTGCAACCTTTCAAAGATGTATGACTGCTATATTCTCTGACTTTTGTGAAAAGATTGTTGAGGTCTTCATGGATGATTTTTCTGTTTATGGAACTTCTTTTGATGATTGCTTAAGCAACCATGATTGAGTTTTGCAGAGATGTGAGCACTAATCTTGTCTTGAGTTGGGAGAGGTGCCACTTTATGGTTAATGAAGGTATTGTCTTGAGGCATAAGATTTCTGAACGAGGTATTGAGGTGGATAAAGCTAAAGTTGATGCAATTGAGAAAATGCCATGTCCTAAAGATATTAAAGGTATTCATAGTTTCCATTGTCATGCTGGTTTCTATAGGAGGTTTATTAAAGACTTCTCTAAAATATCTAGGCCTCTTACAAATCTGTTACAAAAGGATGTTCCCTTTTTTTTTATGATGATTGTGTAGAAGCCTTTGAAACACTTAAGAAAGCCTTAACTTCTGCACCTATTGTTCAACCACCTGATTGGAACTTGCCTTTTGAAATTATGTGTGATGCTAGTGATTATGCTGTTGGTGCTGTTCTTGGACAAAGAGTTGATCAAAAATTAAATGTTATTCATTATGCTAGCAAAACTCTAGACAGTACCCAAAGAAATTATGCTACTACTGAAAAAGAATTTTTAGCAGTTGTGTTTGCTTGTGACAAATTCAGATCTGATATTGTTGATTCCAAAGTAATTGTTCACATTGATCATGCTGCTATAAAATATCTTATGGAAAAGAAACATGCTAAACCAAGACTCATTAGGTGTGTTCTTTTGCTACAAGAATTTGATTTACATATTACTGATAGAAAAGGAGTTGAGAACCCCGTAGCTGATAACTTGTCTAGGTTAGAGAATATTCTTGATGACCCACTACCTATTGATGATAGCTTTCCTGATGAACAACTAGCTGCAATAAATGTTTCTCATAATACTCCTTGGTATGTTGACTATGCTAGTTACATTGTTGCTAAATATATACCACCTAGTTTTACATACCAACAAAAGAAAAAATTCTTATTTGATTTAAGACATTACTTTTGGGATGACCCACATCTTTATAAAGAAGGAGTAGATGGTATTATTAGACGTTGTGTACCTGAGCATGAACAGGAACAAATCCTATGAAAATGTCACTCCAAAGCTTATGGAGGGCATCATGCGGGAGATAGAACTGCTCACAATGCAATCTGGTTTTTATTGGCCTACTCTCTTCAAGGATGCCCGTAAGTTTGTTTTATCTTGTGATGAATGTCAAAGAATTGGTAATATTGGTAAGCGTCAGGAAATGCCAATGAATTATTCACTTGTTATTGAACCATTTGATGTTTGGGGTTTTGATTATATGGGACATTTTCCTTCCTCTAATGGGTATACACATATTTTGGTTGCTGTTGATTATGTTACTAAGTGGGTAGAAGCTATTCCAACTAGTAGTGCTGATCATAACACTTCCGTTAAAATGCTTAAAGAAGTTACTTTCCCAAGGTTTGGAGTCCCTAGATATTTAATGACTGATGGTGGTTCACACTTTATTCATGGCGCTTTCCGTAAAATGCTTGCTAAATGTGATGTTAACCATAGAATTTCTTCACCCTATCATCCTCAATCTAGTGGTCAAGTTGAACTTAGCAATAGAGAAATAAAACTAATATTACAAAAAACTGTCAATAGGTCCCGAAAGAATTGGTCTAAGAAATTAGATGATGCACTTTGGGCCTACAGAACAACATATAAAAATCCTATGGGTATGTCTCCATATAAAATGGTTTATGGAAAGGCTTGTCATTTACCACTTGAGTTAGAACATAAAGAATATTGGGCAATTAAAGAACTTAATTATGAGTTCAAGCTTGCCGGTGAAAAGAGGTTATTTGATATTAGCTCACTAGACGAATGGAGAACCCAAGCTTATGAAAATGCCAAATTATTCAAAGAAAAAGTTAAAAGATGGTATGACAAAAGAATCCAAAGTGGGAATTCAAAGTTGGGAATATGTTCTTTTGTACAACTCTCATTTTAGATTCTTTGTAGGAAAACTTCTCTCCAAATGGGAAGGACCATATATTATCAAAGAAGTTTATTGCTCTGGAGCTATCAAAATTAATAATGCCGAAGGTACTAACCCGAAGGTGATCAATGGGCAAAGAATTAAACACTATATCTCAGGTACGCCTATTAATGTGAAAGCAATATTATTCAAACCATGACACCAGAGGAACACATAAAAGAAACCTTCCGGAACACTCCAGAATCCTGAAAAAGAGGAGGTACGTGATACAGTAAGTAAACGGACTCCGAAAAATCCGTAAAAATATTTTCTATCAGTTTTGGAATATTACAAAAATTAGGAAAATAAGAAATAACCAGGAAGGCAACCGAGGAGGGCATAAGACACCAGGGCGCGCCTGCCTTGCCTGGTGCGCCCAGGTGGGTTGTGCCCACCTCAGGAACCTTCCCGACTCTGTTTTCCTCCCGTTTGCTTGTTTCTCAAGATAAAAAATCTTTATATACCCCCCAAACATATTGACCACCGTATCGCGGAGAAATCTTGTGTTCTTGTTTTTGGCTGTTTTCTGACAGAGCTGAAAATATGTTGTCTCAAGATTCGGAGGGAGAGAGCCCTGTTTCTTACCACCCTCTCGATCCAAATGTCTTTAAGAAGAACTTCCCATATTTTTGGTTCTTAGATGAAGAGGAGGACACCGATCCGGAAGAGGTGGAGGATGCATCCTCTGATGAAGATGAAGTTCCGCTACTTCAACCTGGAGATACACATGTGGAGCTCCAGAAGTCAAGCCTCCCCAACAAATCTAAAACCCAATCTATCCCTTCTCATTTTCTGCGGGATAGCAAGGTAGCATTATGCAAGAAGATATTAAAGCTTGAGCTAGAGAATGAGGGTCTTAGGGAGGATAATTTCAGACTTCGACGCAAGCTGGAGAAGAAGAACATGACTACACCACCATCACCATCATCATCTTCCCCATCAAAGGAGACTTGAGTACATGGTATGGGCACTCACCTTGGCTTGTAACAAGCTTGGGGAGGTGCCCCGGTATCGTATCACCACCACTTTCTTTGCCTTTATCTATCTTATTTTGATCTTTAGTTATCCTATGATTTAGTTGAATAAAAGTTTAGTTTGATCTATTTCGAGTGCTTGCTTAGTGATCTATCTATCTATCTAAGTAATCATATGCGAGATATATAATAAAGAGTAGTTTGAGTTTTGTTTCTTTACTTTTATGTTTCAATAAAAAGAAAGGAAAATAAATGAAAAATATCATATGCTAATCTTATGGTAAGTAATGACATCACATAAGGAAAAGTATAAGTGGTAAAATTTATTGGAGATTGACAAACATAGCATTGGTCAATGATGCAATTCATGAAAGAATTAATAAGGGCAGAGAAGATTCACATGCAAATACACTATCTTGGACATCTTTTATGATTGTGAGCCCCCATTAAATATTATATGTCAAAATTGTTGACGTTGGACAAGGAAGACAATGTAATGATTTATGTTTGTTCATATTCACATAGAAGTTATATAGTCATAGCTCCTTCAACATGTGGTGCTTGCTCAATATCTTTGCTAGCCAAAAACTCCGCACTAAGTAGAGATACTACTTGTGCATCCAAAAACCCTTAAACCCAAAATCTTATTTTGAGAGTCCACCATACCTACCTATGGATTGAGTAAGATCCCTCAAGTAAGTTGTCATCGGTGCAATAAGGCAATAAAAATTGCTTCTAAATGTGTTGGATCATTTACTGTAAGAGAAAATTGAGCGTTGTACGAACTTGTGATGGCAAAGTAATAAAAGCGACAGACTGCATAATAAAGGTTTCTATCATAAGGGGCAATATAACGCGACGTTCTTTTGCATTAAGGGATTTGGCATACAAACAAAAAGCGCATGGCAACCTCTGCTTCCCTCTGTGAAGGCCCTATATTTTACCTTTATGTATTTACTTTTATGCAAGAGTCAAAGTATTCTTCCCTATTCCTTTTTATTTTATCTTTTTGCAAGCATCATGTGGTGAGGAAAGATCTAGGCATATATATCCAGTTGGATATGCATGAGATGAGTTATTATTGTTGACATCACCTTTGAGGTGAATACATTGGGAGGCGAAACTATAAGCCCTTATCTTTCTATGTGTCCAGTTGAAACTTTTTGCTCATGGGTATGCTGTGAGTGTTAGCAATCGTAGAAGGTTAAATGATGGTTGAGTATGTGGACTTGCCAAAAGGCTCCGATACGTGACTCTTCCTGAAAATATGATGAATTGTAGTTGCAAAGTTGACTGAGAACATAGTTTGTTGGTTTTCAATAGAGTTTATGCTTTATACTTCAATGTTGTTATGAATTGTTACTTGTTCATGAGAAGTCTTATGATAAAAGTTGTATGATAAAGCTTTATGATTAAGTTTGTTGCTGTTATGATAATAAGCATGATGCTACTATGTCCGTATTTTGTTTTTATCGACACCTCCCTCTCTAAGCATGTGGACATGTTTTTCGATATCGGTTTTTCGCTTGAGGACAAGCGAGGTCTATGCTTGGGGGAGTTGATACGTCCATTTTGCATCATGATTTCCTACTATTATTTATAAATTTTTTATGCATAATAATGCTTTATGGAGTAATTCTAATGCCTTTTCTCTCATAATATACAAGGTTTACACAAAAGAGGGAGAATGCTGGCAGCTGGAATTCAGGACCTGAAAAAGCTATGTCAGAGTTACCAATTCTGCACTTCTCCAAATGAGCTGAAAATTTACGAAGAATTATTTTGGAATATATAAAAAATACTGGAGCAAATAACTATCGGAGGGGGGCCACCTGGTGAGCACAAGACACCAGGGCACACCAAGCCCCCAGGCGCACCCTGGTGGGTTGTGCTCAGCCCAGCCCACCTCCGGTGCCCATCTTCTAGTATATAGGCCATTTTGACCTAGAAAAAAAAATAAGGAGAGGACTTTGGGATGGAACGCCGCCGTCTCAAGGCGGAACTTGGGTAGGAGCACTTTTGCCTCCCGGCGGAGCGATTCTGCCGGGGGATCTTCCCTCCCGGAGGGGGAAATCGAAGCCATCGTCATCACCAACAACCCTCTCATCTTTGGGAGGCCAATCTCCATCAACATGTTCAACAGCACCATCTCCTCTCAAACCCTAGTTCATCTCTTGTGTTCAATCTTTGTACCGGAGCCTCAGATTGGTACCTATGGGTGGCTAGTAGTGTTGATTACATCTTGCAGTTGATTACTATATGGTTTATTTGGTGGAAGATTATATGTTCAGATCCATTATGCTATTTAATACCCCTCTGATCTTGAGCATGATTATCATTTGTGAGTAGTTAATTATGTTCTTGAGGTCACGGGAGAAGTCATGTTGCAAGTAATCATGTGAACTTGATATGTGTTCGATGATATGTATGTTGTGATTCCCTTAGTGATGTCATGTGAATGTCGACTACATGGCACTTCACTATATTTGGGCCTAAGGGAATGCATTGTGGAGTAGTTATTAGATGGTGGGTTGCTAGAGTGACAGAAGCTTAAACCCTAGTTTATGCGCTACTTCGTAAGGGACCGATTTGGATCCAATCGTTTAATGCTATGGTTAGATTTTATCTTAATACTTTTCCCGTAGTTGCGGATGCTTGCAAGGGGTTAATAATAAGTTCGAGGTTTGTTCAAGTAAGAACAGCACCCAAGCAACGGTCCACCCACATATAAATTATGAAAGTAGCGAACACGAATCAAACCAACATGATGAAAGTGACTAGATGAAATTCCCGTGTACCCTCAAGAACGCTTTGCTTAATATAAGAGACCATTTTAGCCTCTCCTTTGCCACAAAAGGATTGGGCTACCTTGCTGCACTTTATTTACCATTACCGTTACTTGTCCGTTACAAATTATCTTGCTATCAAACTACTTGTTACCGACTATTCCAGTGCTTGCAGAAAATACCTTGCTGAAAACCACTTGTCATTTCCTTCTGCTCCTCGTTGGGTTCGACACTCTTACTTATCGAAAGGACTACGATTGATCCTGTATACTTGTGGGACATCATGAGCCCCCATTAAATATATTGTGCCAAATTGTTGACATTGGACAAGGAAGACAAGGTAATGATTTATGTTTGTTCATATTTCGCATAGAAGTTATATTGTCATAGATCCTCCAACATGTGGTGCTTGCTCAATATCTTTGCTAGCCAAAAATCCGCACTAAGTAGAGATCCTACTTGTTCATCCAAAACCCTTGAACCCAAATCCATGTTTTGAGAGTTGATACGTCTCCAACGTATCTATAATTTTTGATTGTTCCATGCTATTATATTATCTGTTTTGGATGTTTTATATGCATTAATATGCTATTTTATATGATTTTTGGGACTAACCTATTAACCTAGAGCCCAGTGCCGGTTCCTGTTTTTTTCCTTATTTTAGAGTTTCGCAGAAAAGGAATACCAAACGGACTCCAAACGGAATGAAACTTTCACGATGATTTTTCTTGGACCAGAAGACATCCAAAGGACTTGGAGTGCATGTCAGGAAAGCCACGAGGCGGCCACAAGGTTTGAGGGCGCGACCCCCACCCTTGTGGGCCCCTCGTGACTCCACCGACCTATTTCTTCAGCCTATATATTCTCAAATACCCCAAAACCTATCAGGGGAGCCACGAAATCACTTTTTCGCTGCCACAACCTTCTGTACCCGTGAGATCCCATCTTGGGGCCTTTTTCGGCATCCTGCCAGAGGGGGATTCGATCACGGAGGGCTTCTACATCAACACCATTGCCTCTCCGATGAAGCGTGAGTAGTTTACCACAGACCTACGAGTCCATAGCTAGTAGCTAGATGGCTTTTTCTCTCTCTTTGATTCTCAATACAAAGTTCTCCTCGATGTTCTTGGAGATCTATTCGATGTAATACTATTTTGTGGTGTGTTTGCCGAGTTCCGATGAATTATGGATTTATGATCAACTTATCTATGAATATTATTTGAATCTTCTCTGAATTCTTTTATGCATGATTTGATATCTTTGCAAGTCTCTTCGAACTATCGATTTGGTTTGGCCAACTAGAATGTTTTCTTGCAATGGGAGAAGTGCTTAGCTTTGGGTTCAATCTTGCGGTGTCCTTTCCCAGTGACAGCAGGGGCAGCAAGGCACGTATTGTATTGTTGCCATCGAGGATAAAAAGATGGGGTTTTCATCATATTGCTTGAGTCAATTCCTCTACATCATGTCATCTTACTTAATGCGTTACTCTGTTCTTCATGAACTTGATACTCTAGATGCAGGCAGGAGTCAGTCGATGTGTGCAGTAATAGTAGTAGATGCAGAATCGTTTCGGTCTGCTTGACACTAACGTGATGCCTATATTCATGATCATTGCCTTAGATATCATCATAACTTTGTGCTTTTCTATCAATTGCTCGACAGTAATTTGTTCACCCACCATAATAATTTCTATCTTGAGAGAAGCCTCTAGTGAAACCTATGGCCCCCGGGTCTACTTTCCATCATATAATCTTCTACTTTCCATTATATAAGTTTCCGATCTACAATTTTAGTTTCCTATTTACTTTCTTTGCAATCTTTTACTTTCCTTTCCATAAACCAAAAATACCAAAAATATTACTTTACCATTTATCCATCTCTATCAGATCTCACTTTACAAATAACCGTGAAGAGATTGACAACCCCTTTATCGCGTTGGGTGCATGTTGGTGTTTGTGCAGGTATTCGGTGGCTTGCGCGTTATCTCCTACTGGATTGATACCTTGGTTCTCAAAACTAAGGGAAATACTTACTCTACTTTGCTGCATCACCCTTTCCTGTTCAAGGGAAAAACCAACGCAAGCTCAAGAGGTTGCAGGAAGAATTTCTGGCGCTATTGCCGGGGAGATCTATGCCAAGTCAAGCCATACCAAGTACCCGTCATAAATTCTCATCTCTCGCATTGCATTATTCATCATTTGCCTCTCGTTTTCCTCTCCCCACTTCTAAAACGATTTTCGAAAAGATTTACCTTTTTTATTCGCCCTTTTTTTCGTTTGCCTTTTTTCTCGTTAGATCTTTTGTTTGCTTGTGTTACCATGTGCCTTCTTTTTGCTTGCATCTTTGCTTGCTAAAATTTTATGGATCCTCATCCACTTGCTAATCTTTTTAAGAGATCCAATTATGATGAACCAATTGCTAGTGAGTTTTGTGCACTAGATTATCATTATGAAGTTTTGCTTGAAATTCATGAATCTGAAAATTGTGATGAAGAAATTTATGAAGTGATTCATGATATCTCCTTGAATAAAAACCATGATTGCAATGGTTTTACTATAAATTCTAGTAATGTCAATTGTGCTAATAATATGCAAAACCCTAAGCTTGGGGATGCTAGTTTTGCTATGTCCACTACTTGTTGCAATGATCATGATTGGGGTGATTCTTCTTATGATCTTGAAAATTTATTTAAGCCCCATGATGAATATGAGATTGATAATAATGTTTGCTATAATATTGAAAGTGGGTTTGGAAGAGTGTTAAATTTATATCCCACATATTTGGAGAATGTTCAATCTTATGAAATTTTTGATAAAAGTGGGTTTGGAGAGGTCATGACTTTAGTTAATGTTAATCCCACTATTTTGGAAGAGTGTCAACTTTGTATGCATGTGGATCATGTTGAGAATATTTTATGTGATAGCTATATTGTTGAATTTGATTATGATCCTACATGTAATTATTATGAGAGAGGAAAATATGGATGTAGAAATTTTCATGTCACTAAATTGCCTCTCGTTATGCTGAGATTGCTATTGTTTCTTTCTTCTTCCTTGCATATGCTGGTTTTTTCTTTCCTTGATAATTTGTTTGCCTATAAGATGCCTATGAATAGGAAGTATGTTAGACTTAGATGTGTTTTTCACATGCCACATGATGCTCTTTTCGTGTTTCAATTGCTATCTTTCATGTGAGCATCATCAAAATTATCAACGCCTAGCTAAAAGGCTTTAAAGAAAAGCGCTTGTTGGGAGGCAACCCAATTTTATTTTTTGTTTTTTCTTTTTGGTTCTGTTTTGCAATAAATAATTAATCTAGCCTCTGGTTAGATGTGGTTTTATGTTTTAATTAGTGTTTGTGCCAAGTAAGACCTTTGGGATAGCTTACGGTGATAGTTGATTTGATCTTGCTGAAAAACAGAAACTTTTGCGTTCGGTCCCAGAATATTATTAATTCACTGTTCTTTGAAAATCCATGAATTTTTTATACGAGATTTACTTAAAAATTTCCTATGTTTTCCTAATTTTTCAGAATTTTTGGAATTATATAAGTATTAAAACAATTCGGATATTCGCAGACTTTTCTGTTTTTGACAGATTCTGTTTTCTTTGTGTTGTTTGCTTATTTTGATGAATCTATGGCTAGTATCGGGGGGTATGAACCATGGAAAAGTTTGAATACAGTATATATTACACCAATATAAATAAAGAATGAGTTCACAACAGCACCAAAAGTGGTGATTTATTTTCTTATACTAACGGAGCTTATGAGATTTTCTGTTGAGTTTTGTGTTGTGAAGTTTTCAAGTTTTGGGTAAGGATTTGATGGACTATCGAATAAGGAGTGGAAAGAGCCTAAGCTTGGGGATTCCCAAGGCACCCCAAGGTAATATTCAAGGACAACCAAGAGCCTAAGCTTGGGGATGCCCCGGGAAGGCATCACCTCTTTCGTCTTCGTCTATCGGTAACTTTACTTGAGGCTATATTTTTATTCACCACATGATATGTGTTTTGCTTGGAGCGTCTTGTATGATTTGAGTCTTTGCTTTTTAGTTTGCCACAATCATCCTTGCTGTACACACTTTTTGAGAGAGACACGCATGAATCGTGATTTATCAGAATGCTCTTTGTGCTTCACTTATATCTTTTGAGCTAGGCAATATCGCTCTAGTGCTTCACTTATATCTTTTTAGAGCACGGCGGTGGTTTTATTTTATAGAAATTAATGAACTCTCGCACTTCACTTATATTATTTTGAGAGTCTCTAAACAGCATGGTAATTTGCTTTGGTTATAAAATTAGTCCTAATATGATAGGCATCCAAGAGGGATATAATAAAAACTTTCATATAAAGTGCATTGAATACTATGAGAAGTTTGATTCCTGATGATTGTTTTGAGATATGAAGATGGTGATATTAGAGTCATGCTACTGGGGTACTTTTGAAATTGAGAAATACTTGTGTTAAGGTTTGTGAGTCCCGAAGCATGCACGTATGGTAACAGTTGTGTAACAAATTTGGAGCATGAGGTATTTTTTGATTGTCATCCTTTGTGTGGAGGTCGGGATCGCGCGATGGTTAACTCCTACCAACCCTTCCCCTAGGAGCATGCGCGTAGTACTTTGTTTCGATGACTAATAGATTTTTGCAATAAGTATGTGAGTTCTTTATGACTAATGTTGAGTCCATGGATTATACGCACTCTCACCTTTCTGGCATTACTAGCCTCTCTTGTACCGCGCAACTCTCGCCGGTACCATACACCCACCTTATACCTTCCTCAAAACAGCAACCATACCTACCTATTATGGCATTTCCATAGCCATTCCAAGATATATTGCCATGCAACTTCCACCGTTCCGTTTATTATGACACGCACCATCATTGTCATATTGCTTTGCATGATCATGTAGTTGACATCGTATTTGTGGCAAAGCCACCTTTCATCATTTTTTATACATGTCGCTCTTGAGTCATTGCACATCCCGGTACACCGCCGGAGGCATTCATATAGAGTCATATCTTGTTCTAGTTTCGAGTTGTAAGTAAATAGAAGTATGATGATCTTCCTTATTAGAGCATTGTCCCATGTGAGGAAATAAAAGAAAAAAAAAGAAAGAAAGAAAAAAAAGGAAAGAAAAGAAAAAGAAAAAAAAGAAAAAAGGAGAAAAAAAAGAGAAAAGAAAGAAAAAAAGAAAAATGAGAGAAAAAGAGAGAAGGGGCAATGTTACTATCCTTTTTCCATACTTGTGCTTCAAAGTAGCACCATGATCTTCATGATAGAGTGTCTCCTATGATATCACTTTCATATACTAGTGGGAATTTTCATTATAGAACTTGGCTTGTATATTCCAATGATGGGCTTCCTCAAATTGCCCTAGGTCTTCATGAGCAAGCAAGTTGGATGCACACCCACTTAGTTCTCTTTTTAAGCTTTCATACACTTATAGCTCTAGTGCATCCGTTGCATGGCAATCCCTACTCACTCGCATTGATATCTATTGGTGGGCATCTCCATAGCCCGTTGATATGCCTAGTTGATGTGAGACTATCTCCCTCTTTTTTTCTTCTCCACAACCACCTTCTATTCCACCTATAGTGCTATGTCCATGGCTCACGCTCATGTATTGCGTGAAAGTTGAAAAGCTTTGAGAACATCAAAAGTATGAAACAATTGCTTGGCTGAAACCGGGCTTGTGCATGATTTGAGTATTTTGTGTGATGAAGATGGAGCATAGCCAAACTATATGATTTTGTAGGGATAAGCTTTCTTTGGCTATGTTATTTTGAGAGGACATAATTATTTTATTAGTATGCTTGAAGTATTATTGTTTTTATGTCAATATTAAACTTTTGTTTTGAATTATACAGATGTGAACATTCGTGCCACAATAAAGAGAATTGCATGGATAAATATGTTAGGTAGCATTCCACATCAAAAATTCTGTTTTTATCATTTACCTACTCGAGGACGAGCAAGAATTAAGCTTGGGGATGCTTGATACGTCTCCAACGTATCTATAATTTTTGATTGTTCCATGCTATTATATTATCTGTTTTGGATGTTTTATATGCATTAATATGCTATTTTATATGATTTTTGGGACTAACCTATTAACCTAGAGCCCAATGCCAGTTCCTGTTTTTTCCTTGTTTTAGAGTTTTGCAGAAAAGGAATACCAAACGGAGTCCAAACGGAATGAAACTTTCGCGATGATTTTTCTTGGACCAGAAGACATCCAGAGGACTTGGAGTGCATGTCAGGAAAGCCACGAGGCGGCCACAAGGTTTGAGGGCGCGCCCCCCACCCTTGTGGGCCCCTCGTGACTCCACCGACCTATTTCTTCAGCCTATATATTCTCAAATACCCCAAAACCTATCAGGGGAGCCACGAAACCACTTTTCCGCCGCCGCAACCTTCTGTACCCGTGAGATCCCATCTTGGGGCCTTTTCTGGCATCCTGCCGGAGGGGGATTCGATCACGGAGGGCTTCTACATCAACACCATTGCCTCTCCGATGAAGCGTGAGTAGTTTACCACAGACCTACGGGTCCATAGCTAGTAGCTAGATGGCTTTTTCTCTCTCTTTGATTCTCAATACAAAGTTCTCCTCGATGTTCTTGGAGATCTATTCGATGTAATACTCTTTTGCGGTGTGTTTACCGAGATCCGATGAATTGTGGATTTAAGATCAGCTTATCTATGAATATTATTTGAATCTTCTCTGAATTCTTTTATGCATGATTTGATATCTTTGCAAGTCTCTTCGAACTATCGATTTGGTTTGGCCAACTAGATTGGTTTTTCTTGCAATGGGAGAAGTGCTTAGCATTGGGTTCAATCTTGCGGTGTCCTTTCCCAGTGACAGCAGGGGCAGCAAGGCACGTATTGTATTGTTGCCATCGAGGATAAAAAGATGGGGTTTTCATCATATTGCTTGAGTTAATTCCTCTACAACATGTCATCTTACTTAATGCATTACTCTATTCTTCATGAACTTAATACTCTAGATGCAGGCAGGAGTCGGTTGATGTGTGGAGTAATAGTAGTCGATGCAGAATCGTTTCGGTCTACTTGACATGGACGTGATGCCTATATTCATGATCATTGCCTTAGATATCATCATAACTTTGCGCTTTTCTATCAATTGCTCGGCAGTAATTTGTTCACCCACCGTAATAATTTCTATCTTGAGATAAGCCTCTAGTGAAACCTATGGCCCCCGGGTCTACTTTCCATCATATAATCTTCTACTTTCCATCATATAAGTTTCCGATCTACAATTTTAGTTTCCTATTTACTTTCTTTGCAATCTTTTACTTTCCTTTCCATAAACCAAAAATACCAAAAATATTACTTTACCATTTATCCATCTCTATCAGATCTCACTTTGCAAATAACCATGAAGGGATTGACAACCGCTTTATCGCGTTGGGTGCAAGTTGGTGTTTGTTTGTGCAGGTATTCGGTGGCTTGCGCGTTGTCTCCTACTGGATTGATACCTTGGTTCTCAAAACTGAGGGAAATACGTACACTACTTTGCTGCATCACCCTTTCCTCTTCAAGGGAAAAACCAACGCAAGCTCAAGAGGTTGCAAGAGTCCACTATACCTAACTATGGATTGAGTAAGATCCTTCAAGTAAGTTGTCATCGGTGCATAAGGCAATAAAAATTGCTTCTAAATGTGTTTGATCTTTTAGTGTAAAGGAAAATAAGCGTTGTACGAACTTGTGATGGCAAAGTAATAAAAGTGACAGACTGCATAATAGAGGTTGCTATCATAAGGGGCAATATAACATGACATTCTTTTGCATTAAGAGATTGTGCATACAAAACCAAAAAGCGCATGACAACCTCTGCTTCCCTCTGCGAAGGGCCTATCTTTTACTTTTATGTATTTACTTTTTATGCAAGAATCAAAGTGTTCTCCTCTATTCCTTTTTATTTTCTCTTTTGAAAGCATCATGTGGTGGGGAAAGATCTAGGCACATATATCCAGTTGGATATGAGTGATCATGAGTTACTATTGTTGACATCACCCTTGAGGTGAATAAGTTGGGACGCGGAACTATAAGCCCCTATCTTGCTATGTGTCCGGTTGAAACTTTTTGCTCATATACATGTTGTGAGTGTTAGAAATCATAGAAGATTAAATGATGGTTGACTATGTGGACTTGCCAAAAGGCTCTAATACAAGACCCTTCCTGAAAATATGATGAATTGTAATTACAAAGTTGACTCAGAACATAGTTTGTTGGTTTTCAATAAAGTTTATGCATCATACTTCGAAGTTGTGATGAATTATTACTTGCTTATGAGAAGTTTTATGATAAAGTTTATTGTTGTTATAATAATAAGTATGATGCTACTATGTCCGCATTTTGTTTTTATCGACACCTCTCGCTCTAAACATGTGGACATGATTTTCGATATCAGCTTTCGCTTGAGGACAAGCAAGATCTAAGCTTGGGGGAGTTGATACATCCATGTTGCATCATGTTTTACTACTGTTATTTATAGTGTTTTTATGCGTTATAACACTTCATGGAGTAATTCTAATACCTTTTCTCTCATAATATGCATGGTTTACACAAAGAGGGAGAACACCGGCAGCTGGAATTCTGGACCTGAAAAAGCTATGTCAGAGATACCTATTCCGCACATCTCCAAATGAGCTAAAATTTTACGAAGAATTATTTTGGATTATGAAAAAATCCTGGATAAAAGAACTACTGGAGGGGGCCACCCAGGTGCCCACTAGGTACCAGGGCGCGCCACCCCCTCCAGGCGCGCCCTGGTCGGTAGTGGGCTGCTCGGCCCACCTCCGGTGCCCATTGATACGTCCATTTTGCATCATGCTTTTATGTTAATATTTATTGCATTATGGGCTGTTATTATACATTATGGTGCAATATTTATGCCTTTTCTCTCTTATTTTACAAGATTTACAAGAAGAGGGAGAATGCCAGCAACTGGAATTCTGGACCGGAAAGGAGCAAATCTGAGAGACCTATTTTGCACAACTCCAAAAGTCCTGAAAATTTACGAAGAATTATTTTGGAATATATAAAAATTATTGGGCAAAGAAAATACCAGAGGGGACCCACAAGGTGGCCACAAGCCTGGGGGGCGCGCCCCAAGGGCTTGTGGGCCCCTGGCAGGTCTCCGGTGCCCATCTTCTGCTATATGAAAGATTTTGACCTGGAAAATTCAAGAGGAAGCTTTCGGGACGAAGCGCCGCCGTCTCGAGGCGGAACCTGGGCAGGAGCAAACTAGGGCTTCGATAGAGCGATTCTGCCGGGGATACTTCCCTCCTGGAGGGGGAAATCGAAGCCATCGTCATCACCAACGATCCTCTCATTGAGGGAGGTCAATCTTCATCAACATCTTCACCAGCACCATCTCCTCTCAAACCCTAGTTCATCTCTTATATTCAATCTTTGTCCCAAAACCTCAGATTGGTACCTATGGGTTGCTAGTAGTGTTGATTACTCCTTGTAGTTGATGCTAGTTGGTTTATTTGGTGGAAGATCATATGTTCAGAACCTTAATGATAATTAATATCCCTCTGATCTTGAACATGAATATGCTTTGTGAGTAGTTACGTTTGTTCCTGAGGACAGGGGAGAAGTCTTGTTATAAGTAATCATGTGAATTTGGTATTCGTTCGATATTTTGATGAGATGTATGTTGTCTTTCCTCTAGTGGTGTTATGTGAACGTCAACTACATGACACTTCACAATGATTTGGCCCTAGGGGAAGGTATTGGGAAGTAATAAGTAGATGATGAGTTGCCAGAGTGACAGAAGCTTAAACCCTAGTTTATGCGTTGCTTCATAAGGGGCTGATTTGGATCCACATGTTTCATGCTATGGTTAGATTTATCTTAATTCTTCTTTCGTAGTTGCGGATGCTTGCGAGAGGGGTTAATCACAAGTGGGAGGCTGGTCGACCCACATATCAAATTATCAAAGTAACGAACGCGAATCATATGAGCATGATGAAAATTAACTTGACAATAATTCCCATGTGTCCTCGGGAGCGCTTTGCTTTATATAAGAGTTCGTCCAGGCTTATCCTTTGCTACAAAAAGGATTGGGCCACCATGATGCAACTTTGTTACAGTTGTTACTTGTTACCCGTTACGAATTATCTTATCACGAAACTATTTGTTACGATAATTTCAGTGCTTGTAGAAAATACCTTGCTGAAAACCGCTTGTCATTTCCTTTTGCTCCTCGTTGGGTTCGACACTCCTACTTATCGAAAGGACTAAGATAGATCCCCTACACTTGTGGGTCATCAAGATTCTTTTCTCGCGCCGTTGTACGGGAGTGAAGCGCCTTTGGTAAGGAAACATTTATATTACGTGCTGAAATTTGCTGTCACTTGTCACTATGGAAAATCATCCTTTGAGAGTTTTGTTCGGGGTATCTTCACCTTGACCGGAAGAGCAAATAGTTTCTCCTCAATCTAATGCACCTACTGAAAATATTTATTATGAAATTCCTTCGGGTATGATAAAGAAACTGCTAGCTAATCCTTATGCAGGAGATGGAACACTACATCCTAATTTGCATTTAATCTATGTGGATGAAGTTTGTGGATTATTTAAGCTTGCAGGATTGCCCGAGGATGAAGTCAAGAAGAAGGTCTTCCCTTTATCTTTTAAGGAAAGGCATTGACATGGTATAGGCTATGTGATGATATTGGAGCTTGGAATTACAACCGACTGAAATTGGAATTTCATCAGAAGTTTTATCCTATGCATATGGTTCGTCGTGATCGGAATTATATATATAATTTTTGACCTCCTGAAGGAGAAAGTATCGCTCAAGCTTGGGGGAGGCTTAAGTCAATGTTATATTCATGTCCCAATCATGAGCTCTCAAGAGAAATTATTATTCAGAATTTTTAGGCTCGTCTTTCTCGTAATGATTAATACATGCTCGATACTTCTTGTACTGGTTCTTTTATGAAGACGACTATTGAATTCAAATGGGATATCTTGGAAAGAATTAAACGCAACTATGAAGATTGGGATCTCGGTGAAGGTAAGGATTCAGGGATAAACCTTGAGTTTGATTGTGTTAAATCTTTTATGGATACCGATGTTTTTCATGAATTTAGCACTAAATATGGACTTGACTTTGAGGTAGTAGCTTCTTTCTATGAATCATTTGCTACTCATGTCGATCTCACTACAGGAATCAGGAACTTTGACTTCTGCCATGGCTGACGGCAAAGGCATGCCTGGCGGACGACAAAGGCCTTTGCCGTCAGCCAGCAGACGGTAACACATCCGGCTGAACAAACTACGGCAAAGGGCACTTTGCCGTCTGCTGGCAGACGGCAAAGATGCAAAGGCCTTTACCGTCTGCCAGCAGTCGGCAAAGATGCAAAGGCCTTTGTCGTCTGCCAGCAGTCGGCAAAGGGCCTGGACGGCACACGTGGCAGCTTAGCTCCGTTAAGGGGTTAATGGCGTGCTTTGCCGTCTGCTGGCAGACGGCAAAGATGCAAAGAGCTTTGCCGTCAGCTAGTAGGCGGCAAAGCAACCATATAGGCCAGCCCAGTGCCCCCCCAGGTTGCACAGGTAGCTGCTATGTGGCAGCTTTGCCGTCTGCTGGCTGATGGCAGATGGCAAAGCGCCTGTATAGCCCCTGTTTTTTCTTAAATTCATTCAATTTCACAGAATTTCACAGATATATATATATATATACACACACACATTTGAAGATATATATACACAAGCATACCAACACATATCCAACAACAAGTTTCCAACAACATATCCAACAACAAGTTTCCAACACATATCCAACAACAAGTTTCCAACAACAAAGTTCATCGTACAAAATCAAAACAAAAAGGAAGCACATGGAGAAGAGTAGACTCCATGAACGCAAGCTTCCTCATCTAAAGCAAATCTACAAATTGGGAAAGAAGAAAGTTAGAAGAAGAAGAAGAAGAAGAAGAATAAGAAGAAGAAAAAGAAGAAGAAGAATTTTTCTTCTCTTTCTTTTTCTCCTATCCTCTTCTTTATCTTCTTCTTCTTCTAACTAAGGTAGGTAAAAATGCCATTTTTTAGCTAAGCTAGGTAAAAATGCTAAGTGTAGGTCATTTTAGAGCTAAGCTAGGTAAATAGGTCATTTTGGAGCTTAGTAAGGTTATTTTGTCATTTTGGAGGAAAATAAGCTAAGTCTATGTCATTTTGGAGCTAAACCAAGGTTATCATGCCATTTTTTTACCTAAGTATGCTAAGTATGTCATAAATGAACTAAAGAAGCTAAGTATAGGTCATTTTTGAGCTAACCTATGTAGTTATGCCATTTTGGAGCTAACTAAGCATATTTATTCATTTTGGAGGACAAAATGGCAAGTGTAGGTCATTTTAGAGCTATCCTAGTTAAAATCGGTCATTTTGGAGGTAGGTAAGGTTATTTTGTCATTTTGGAGGAAAAAATGCTAAGTATAGGTCATTTTATAGCTATCCTAGGTAAAGTATGTCAGTTTGGAGCAAAGTAAGGTTATTATGTCATTTTCGAGGAAAATAAGCTAAGTATAGGTCATTTTGGAGCTAAACCAAGGTTATTATGCCATTTCTTACCTAAGTGAGCTAATTATGTCATAAATGAACTAGCTAAGCTAAGTATAGATCATTATTGAGCTATCCTAGGTAGTTATGCCACTACTGGAATTAGCTTATTTGTCGTCTGTCAATTCTTTGCCATCTGCTGGCTGACGGCAAAGAAGGTCTTTGCCGTCCGGTTACATAAAACGGATGGCAAAGAAATGGCTGATGGCAAAGACCTTCTTTGCCATCAGCCATTTCTTTGCCGTCTGCTAGCGGACGGCAAAGAATCTTTGCCGTCAGCTGGCGGACGGCAAAGAGAGTGGTGGGCCCACTAACGAGCTGCTTAGGGAAAACCTAACGGCTAGCAGACGGCAAAGAGAATAAAGCGGACGGCAAAGGAGCGCGGACGGCAAAGAGTTGACCTAACTAACGGCCGAGCCCCACCCCGCCCTCCCTCTCTCTCTCTCTCTGTTTCTGTCTTCTCTCCCCGACGACCACCGCCACCCGCCGCCGCCCCCGCCACCAGCCACCCGCCGCCGCCCCCCCTTGTCCAGCCACCCGCCCACGCCACCGCCCTTCGCCCCGTCGCCCCGACCACCGCCGCCCCCCTGCCCCACACCCCACCACCCGCCGCCGCCCCCTTGCCCTGTCGCCCCTCACCCCCTTCGCCCCGCCCCCCTCCCCTTCGACTCCCCGACCTCCACCCCCCCCCCCTCCCCTCCACTCTCCAGCCGCGCCCGGCCGTCCAGCCCCCCCGCCCCCTCCCCTACCTTCGCCATCCCTCCCCTTCCCGCCGCGCCGTCCGGCCTCCCCCTCCACCGTGCCGCCGCCTCCTCCAGCGGCCACCGTCCCATCCACCGGCTGCCCTGCGCCTCCTCCACCGGCAATCCCCTGCAGTGAGTTCTTCCCCCCTTTTTTTAGTTTATTATTTTTATTTTTTTTAGTTTGTTATAGTTATAGTTATAGTTTAGTTTGTTTTAGTTTCAGTTTAGTTTTAGTTTTTAGTTTTAGTTTAGTTTATTTTAGATTTGTTTTAGTTTTAGTTTGAAGAAGAAAGAAAGTGAGCAGAGGATGCCTAGATGGGATGAGCCGCACACGCACGCCATAACGAACGTACTCCCTCATCGCATACGACTCCGATCTCTCCGATAAGCATCCGCAGCAGACCAGCCCTACATCCCCGTCCTCCTCGCCTCCTCCTCCTCCCGACTCATCCAATCCTCTGACTCATCCTCCTCTGCCTCCGCTACTCCCGCCTCATCGGCCGAAGCCTAGGCCCTCCCGCCTCTTCATACTTCTTCTCTCTTTAGTCCTCTTCTTCTCTATTCCTCCGCCTCTTCCTCTTCTTCTTCCCCTCCTCCTCCTCGCCTCCTCCCTCTTCTCTTCTTCTCCGCCTCCTCTCCTCCTCCCCTGAACCACCTAGAAAACGAATACCGCTCAGACGACAAGACACCCTTACCCCCCCCCGACCCATAACCCCTACCGCCTCCCCCTCAGCCTCCCACGCCATACCCCCACCACCTACCCCTACATCCCTTCCACCACACCGAGGGGGATGATGACCTCTCGCACCCCCCAACCCCACACACTATCCACCCTACATTCCCTTACACCCCTACACCAGGCCTACCTTACAACCCCCCTACACACCCTTACGCCCCTACCGTCCTACACCCTACACCCCTACCGCCTCACCGCCTATACACTACACCACACCCTACCCCTACCCTCACCCTTACACCCCTACCCCTACCTACTACCCTTTCACTCCCACCCTACTCACTTACCTCCCTACTCCCCGTCACACCCCTGACAGCCCACCCCACCCCGACCCCCGGACTGATACGTTGTCCTAGGACTCTCCCGCAGATCAAGAAGCGCCAGAGTAGCTCTGATCCTGAGATAACACCTCGTGCACGGCCCGCGGAGCTCGCCATGGCGGTTAGTTATACGGACTCTCTCACCTTTCCTCCATTACATTGTGTGTGCGTCCGTCGATGATTACAATGCTAACGAGGAGTGGTGTGTTGCAGGCCTTTGTTGAGAAAGAGAGATTGAACACCCAGGCGCTTTTGGAGGAGGCAAAAAGGGAGGCGGCGGAGAGGGAGTTGGAGGAGAGGATGGCTAAGCTGTTGGAGGAGGAGAGGAACCGGAACGAGGCGTCTAACCGGGCCCTATACGAGCTCATCGTGGTACGTTTCTCGTGCATATTAGCCCAATCATGCAGGTAATGTTCGCATTACTAACAAATATGACTGACTCATGAGAACCAAATGTGCAGACCATGTGCGAGAAAAACGGTCAGCCCCCTCCGCCGATGCCCCAGATTGCTCCGGCGACCACGGTGAGTTTGATTTGAATGGTCGTTAGTTACTAGTATTCACATTTCAGTTTGCATCATGCTAACGAGACATTATTGGCAATGATCTTTGGTGCAGCATGGCTCCCGACAAGCATCGACCAATCATTCTGCGTCTGCCAATGGCGGAACCCCGACCGGTCCTTCACCTTCGTTTGCCACTGGCGCAGCCCCGACCATTCCTACACCTCCGTGATAACGGTATTTTTCTTCTTATTTAGCCTGTTTAGTCCATTTTTGACATAATTTAGCCTATTTAGTCCACAAATGACATAATAAGATGAAGAAAATCAAGGAAGAGGAAGGAAAGAAGGAATAGGAAGAAAAGAAGAAGAAGAAGAAGCTTCTTCTTCTTCTTTTCTTATCCTTCTTCTTCTTCTTCTTCTTCTTCTTCTTCTTCTTCTTCTTTTCCTCCTCTTACTTGTTTTTATCCGTAAATGGCATAATAACCTTGCTAACCTCATAAATGTCATATACTTAGCTTGTTGTCCTCTAAAATGACACAATAAGCTTAGTTAGGTCAAAAATGGCATAATTAGCTAGATTAGCTCAAAAATGACCAAGTTTAGCTAGGTTAGCTCCAATATGATCCATTTAACCTATGTTAGCTCCAAAATGACCTATTTGCCGAGCTTAGCTCTAAATTGACCTACAGACTTAGCATTTTTACCTACCTTAGCCCAAAAATGGCATTTTTGCCTACATTAGTTAGAAAAGAAGAAGATAAATAATAGGAGAGGAGAGAAAGAAAGAGAAGATAAATTCTTCTTCTTCTTCTTCTTTTCCTCCTCTTCCTTTTCTTCTAGCTAGTCTTCTTCTTCTTCTTCTAACTTACATCTTTCCCAATTAGCAGATTTGCTTTACATGAGGAAGCTTGGATTCATGGAGTGTACTATTCTTCTGGTGCTTCCTTTTGTTTATGAAAACTTGTTTGGATATGTATGTCTATATGGATATGTTGTTGGAAACTTGTTTCTGGTTATGTATGTATATATGGATATGTTGGACTTTGTTGAACTATGTTGTTGGATATATATGTTGGATTTGATGAAATATGTTGTTGGACATGCTGTTATATGTTGTTGGATATGTTGGATATGTATGCATGTATATCTGTGTGTGAAATCCTGTCAAATTAAATGGATTCAAATAAAAACAGGGGATATATAGCCTCTTTGCCGTCTGCTGGCGGACGGCATAGCTGGCCACGTGGCAGCTTCTCAGTGCTAGCCGAGCTGAGCTCTTTGCCGTCTATCAGCAGACGGCAAAGAGCGCCGTTAACCCCCTAACGGCTCTCACCCCACCCCACTGCCATCCATGATCTTTGCCATCTGCTGGCCTCCGACGACGGACGACACAATACTTTGCCGTCCGTTTCCAAGAAGCAGACGGCAAAGTAGGCCTTTGCTGGCACTCGTTCAGCCGGACTGTTTGTCGTCCGCTGGCTGACGGCAAATCATTTTGCCGTCCGGCATGTATGCCTTTGCCGTCCGCCATGGCAGACGGCAAAGAAGCTGATCCCAGTAGTGTGCCATTTTTAGCTAACTAAGCAGATCAAGTCATTTTGGAGGAAAAAATGCTAAGTATAGGCCATTTTATAGCTATCCTAGGTAAAATATGTCATTTTGGAGCTAAGTAAGGTTATTATGTCATTTTCGAGGAAAATAAGCTAAGTATAGGTCATTTTGGAGCTAAGTAGGTCATTTCTTAAGCTAAGTATGCATTTGTTAAGCAAAACACTTGGGAAAACTTACCATCATCACGGTTCGAGCCACCAACTGGGACTAAAGGGCTGGGCTTCCCGCCCTTTGGGCTACTGAAATTGACCTTTAGTCCCACTTGGTGGCTCCAACCGGGACGAAAGGGGGGCCTTTCATCCCGGGTGGAGCCACCAACCGAGACTAAAGGGGGGGGCTATATAAGCGGGACTTAGGAAAATTTCCAAAGTCATCTGCTCCCCGACGCCCACACACCCACGACGCCGCCAAGCTGCGGGATCGCCGCCGCCCCCGAGCCCGTCCTCGTCATCGCCTCCCCCGATACTGGCCGCCCGCGCCTCCTCCCCAGCGCCCCCGACCTCACCATCGACCTCGTCGGCGCCCTCGACCTCGCCCTCGACCTCGCCGGCGCCCTCGACCTCGCCATCGCCGCCGAGCCCACGCTGTGAGTCTCCTCCCTCTCCCCCCTCTCTCCTCCCGATCGAAGCCCCTCCCCGAGCCCATCCCCCACCTCGTCGGCCGCCCCTCCCTGAGCCCATCCCCCACCTAGCCGGCCGCCCCTCCCCGATGCTGTGGATTGCACACACACACACACATTCTTCTGTTCCTTTTTTTAGAGTGTACAATTATAGGTTATTACTTAAGAAAATGTTCCATTTTGTAAAATCCATAGTAAATGATATGTGCATCATATGAACTTGTGCCAATGGAGTATTTGAAGATTGCTATGTCTACTACATGATCATGTCAGTTTCATAAATTGTAAAATTGTTATGCTTGTTGTTATGTGCCTCACAAGTCAGCATCATGATGTTGTTGCCAGCATGCCCAGTTTTTCATTGTCTGAAATCTGTTATATCTTTTGGCCATGTTCTCTTGATGCTACCATCATATCCATGACTCTTCTGAACATGATTAGTAACATTGTTTATGTTATGCTCTATCATGCCATACCTTTTGATGCCATGTTCTTGCTCTGTAGCATATTTAATTCTTGCCCCCAAGTGTGCATCTTAAATTTGTTTCTGCCACACTGAATTACACTAAGTCTGAGAATCTGTTTTAACTGTGCAACTTGCCGTGATGAATCCCACTGATCTAGAGGTCATATGCTCATGTTCGGTAAACATCATTTGTTATGTGCAACTAGTACTTCCATGCCATGCTTTTACTTACCATGTATAACCATTGTAGCATATTTATTTCTTGTCTCCAACATGTCATCAGATTAACTCTGCTCATGTATGTGCTCTGTTTCTCACCAAGTCATAATCTGTAACAGAACTTTGCATTTTGCATTGATCCTATTGAAATAGTTCTAGTTCAATAGGAGCATTTCAAAGTCTGAGAAATGCTCAAGTTCAACAGGATCTATTTTCTCCTTCATAAAAAAATGTTTTTTTGCCATGTCAAGTGTTGTATTTTGGTGACAAATATACTTCTTTTTACTAGGTTTTACTAGGTTTACTAGGTTTTTTTTGCCATGCAAGTGCTACTATACTTGGGTTTTGCCTAATTTTTTTTCAATCGGTGGAATTAGAGGTTGTGGTGTTGCATCTCCATGGAGTTGGTCCCTGATCGTCCCACCGATGTTCGACAAAAGGTGTCCATTTGTTGTATGTTGAGTTTTGTTCATAGGATGATGGTTGGTTCATTTGTTGAGTTGTGTATTCATCCATATGTATAAATCTTGTATTCATTTTGTATTCATCTTGTGTATAAATCTTGTATTCATCTTATCGTTAAAACATAACCCCGATATATAACTTTGATTTTGAGGCATATGAAAACATGAGAGAGGGGGTCGTTAAAACATAACCCCGATAACTTCGATATGAGGGGGGGGGGTCGTTAAAACATAACCCGATAACTTCGACACGAGGGGGGGTCGGTAAAACATAACCCCGATAACTTTGATTTTGAGGCATACAAAAACATGATTTGCACGTCGGAGAGGCATGAGAGAGGCGGTCCGCAAAGTATCCTCTCTCGAAAGATAGGACGCCTCATCAGACATGAGGGGGGGAGGAGTCCTCGACGATCGTCTAAAACTGACTGTTACAAAACTTGTCAACTTTGCATGTTGTTTGCCACTAATCCATTGCTCATATGCATATGATTCCTTGTTGTGATTAGGTCTATGTTTGCCACTAATCCATCTCTCATGGTTGTATATTGCCATGTTGTAATATTTGCAGAAACTATGGACAGAGACTTAGAAAAAGAAGAGTTGTTGGGGGATATAATCCGCGACGGAGGTGATGATATCACCTTGTCGTTTCTCAACGACACTGATTGTGAGGAAAGAGAGGATGACGGCTCCGGTGATCAAATGGAGGAGGGAGGAGATCATGACGGCTCCGGTGATCGAATGGAGGAGGGAGGAGATGACGGCTCTGCCGGTGTTGGAGCCTTAACTGTTGCCTTAACTATATATTAAGCCTCTGCTGACTAGATGCATTAATTGTTTTGTATGCACATATATTAATGCTTCTTTCTTCTTTTAGCCCTCCGGATCGAGCCACACTTCTGTAAGGAGACGAGGCCCGAAGAAAAGGTTGGGCCAGGATGAAAGGTTCATGATCAAAGTATTCGCTCCAGATGGCAGACCAAAGACGAATTTGTACATCAGTGCGGCGTTATTGTTAGGGACAGCGTCCCGATCAGCATCCAAGAATGGAATAAGAAGAAGGACGGTGAAGTTTCTTATGTCGATGATAGACAGAAAGATGAGCTTTGGAATTCGCTGATGACAAATTTCAGTCTACCGCTAGAGGAGGATCCGAATAACCCAGTTATACAGTGAAAGGTCAAGGTGTGGGCTCTTAAGAAGATGGCAGAACTATTCAAGAACTGGAAGAAAAGATTGAACGAGTTTGTCGACAAAAACGAGATTCCATATTTCACCGGTCAATATGCGAAGATAAAAGATCACTGGCGCGCATTTGTGGCGTACAAGAAATCGGAGAAAGCTAAGAAAAGGTCAGAGACAAATAAGCTAAATGTTGCAAAGCAGAAGTATCACCATGCTATGGGGTTAGGTGGCTACAGCAAAGCCCAGCCTACGTGGGACAAAGCTGAGAACAACCTGCTTGCTAAAGGGGTCCAATCAGCGACATTGAATTGGCCCGATCGGGCAAGTACTTGGTTCTTCGGGGTTTGGGGAACTTTGGACCCAGAAACAGGGAAATGTGTTTTCACGAAAGCTCAATTTGAAACACCCGTCATAAAGATTCAGGAAGCAATTAAGGGCGTGCAGGAAGGGAGGTTCCATCCTGACAGAGAGAAGGACGAGCTGTCAAAGGCCCTCGGGAATCCTGAACACCCTGGACGAACATGAGGCACATCGGGCTCCGTTCCGTGGAATTATGGGTTTCCAGATAGTAGTGCCACTTATAGAAGCCAAGGGAGAAAGAAGAAAGAGGAAGTAGACCGGATGCAGAAGATGGAAGAAAGATTAACGCTGCAGGAGAAGAAACTAGAGGCATATACCAGTCAGCGAGCTTCTCGGGAGCACAAAGATCCTTCATTCGAAGCTACCCCACCATCTCAGCGGAAAAGCAGTGTGGCTTCCATGGAGCTCGTTTAGCCTGATATCACAGCTCCTCGCTACCCCATGGATGGTATCACAGAGAATGAACATTGTGAGCTAATTGTGAAATGCCATAACCTAACCTTGAAGGTGGCGGTCGGCTATGTCTTACCTCCTCGACCTGATGGAACTTTCCATTTCGCTCCGATTCTAGATGGCTTTATTGTTGTCGAGGTGGATGAAATAATGAACAGATTTGAGGGGCTGGAGCTTGACTACCCTATAGGTGATGGGGAGATTCATCTGGAAAATGCCTTAAGGACTACCTGTCTATGGAGAAAGGAGAACATCCTGCGTCCAAACTGGACGCTGCCTCTGAAGGAAATATGCCCTAGAGGCAATAATAAAGTTGTTATTTTATATTATATATATTATTCCTGATAAAGGGTTATTATTCATGCTAGAATTGTATTGACCGGAAACTTAAATACATGTGTGAATACATAAACAAATACCGTGTCCCTAGTAAGCCTCTACTAGACTAGCTCGTTGATGAAAGATGGTTAAGGTTTCCTAACCATAGAAATGTGTTGTCATTTGATAATGGGGTCACACCATTAGGAGAATGATGTGATGGACAAGACCCATCCGGTAGCTTAGCATAATGATCGTTCAGTTTATTGCTATTGCTTTCTTCATGTCAAATACATATTCTTTTGACTATGAGATTATGCAACTCCCGGATACCGGAGTAATAGCTTGTGTGCTATCAAACGTCACAACGTAACTGGGTGATCATAAAGATGCTCTACAGGTATCTCCGAAGGTGTTTGTTGAGTTGGCATAGATCGAGACTAGGATTTGTCACTCCGAGTATCGGAGAGGTATCTCTGGGCTCTCTCGGTAATACACATCATAAGCTTGCAAGCAAATGAATAAGGAGTTAGTCACAAGGTGATGCATTACGGAATGAGTAAAGAGACTTGCCGGTAACGAGATTGAACTAGGTATGAAGATACCGACGATCGAATCTCAGGCAGGTAACATACCGATGGACAAAGGGAATTACGTATGTTGTCATAATGGTTCGACCGATAAATATCTTCGTAGAATATGTAGGAGCCAATATGGGCATCCAGGTTCCACTAATGGTTGTTGACCGGAGAGGTGTCTCGGTCATGTCTACATAGTTCTCGAACCCGTAGGGTCCGCACGCTTAACATTCGTCGACGATATAGTGTTATATGAGTTATATGTTTTGGTGACCAAATGTTGTTCGGAGTCTCGGATGAGATCATGGACATGACGAGGAGTCTCGAAATGATCGAGAGGTAAAGATTGATATATAGGACGATGGTATTTGGACACCGTAAGTGTTTCGGGACGTATCGGGAAGGAATCGGGTCACCGGAAGGGGTTCCGGGCACCCTCCGGCAAGTTATAGGCCTTATGGGCCAAAGGAGGGGACAGAGCAGCCCACAAGGGGGCTGGTACGCCTCCTCCCTTGGTTTGCCAGCCCTAGGAAAGGAAAATGGGAGGGCTAGCCCCTCCTGCCTTTCCCTCTCGTGGGAGAAAGGTAAGGGGGGCACCACCCTCCCCTGCCTTTCCCCGCGCTCCAAATAAGGAAAGGGGGGGCACGGCTTGGGAGGGACCCCGAGTAGGATTCCTCCTACTTGGGCGCCTCCTTTGGCTGCTCCTCCCTCCCTCCCACCTATATATATGTTGGAGGGAGGCGCCTAGCACAGCCCAGATCAATTGTTAGCCGTGTGTGGCGCCCCCCTCCACCGTTTACACCCCTCGTCATATTTTCGTAGTGCTTAGGCGAAGCCCTGCGGAGATCGCTTCACCATCACCATCACCACGCCGTCGTGCTAACGGAACTCATCTACTACCTCACCATCTTGCTAGATCAAGAAGGCGGAGGACGTCACCGAGCTGAACATGTGCTGAACGCGGAGGTGCCGTACGTTCGGTACTAGATCGGTTGGATCACGAAGAAAGTTCGACTACATCAACCGCATTGTGAAACGCTTTCGCTTATGGTCTATGAGGGTACGTAGACACACTCTCCCCTCTCATTGCTATGCATCTCCTTGATAGATCTTGCGTGTGCGTAGAATTTTTTTTGTTTTCCATGCAATGTTTCCCAGCAGTGGCCACTACTAGGAAAAGGGCTATAGATGATATGGCCACTAATGGCGCACCAGACATGTGGTGCGCCACTACTATATAGCAGTGGCGCACCATGTGTTGGTGCGCCATTAGTGTGAAAGACACTAATGGCGCACCAGACACATGGTGCGCCACTAGTAATAATTTTTTTTTTCCAAAAATACTAATGGCGAACCATGCCAGAGTGCGCCATTACTAGTTTTAACTAGTAATGGCGCACCACACACTCCGTGCGCCACTACTAACAATTTTTTTTTACTTTTTTTTTCAAAACTAGTAATGGCGCACCTGGGTACAGTGCGCCATAACTAGTTCAAACTAGTAATGGCGCACTATCCACTGGTGCGCCACTACTAAACATTTTTTTTTTGCAAAACTTGTAATGGCGCACCACGTAACAGGTGCGCCATTAGTAACCAGGGTTACTAATGGCGCACCTGTTACGTGGTGCGCCATTACTAACTTTCTGAGTCTTACAATTTATTCACAAATGCACCCCCCCCCCCCTGGGACCGTCTTTTCAGTTTCAAAAAAAATAAAAGAAAATGATAGAAATGTCAAAAAAATAAAAGAAAATAAGATTCCCATGTGATATGTGGTCTAGTTGTTAGCAAAATTTACAAACATGAATTTTTGACTTTTTTGCAAAATCTCGCGAGAATTTGTAAAATGGGCATAACTTTTGCATACGAACTCCAATGAAAAAGTTTTTTATATGAAAAATCATCTACTCAAAAAATTACAAACTAGTAACCTGACACCCCGACACCCCGACCGCGGGACACTCCGACACCCAGGACCCCCCGACACCCTGACACCACACCCCGCGCCCACCCCAACCAGACACCGACACCCTGACACCCGGACACCCCGGACCCTGACACCCCGACACCATGCACAAACCCGACCACCGACACCGACACCGACACCTGACACACACCCCGACCCCGGACCCCGCACACCCACACCCCGACCCCGGACACGACACCCTGGCCTCCACCCGCTCCGACCCAGAACCCCCACACCAGACACCACCCGACCCCCGGACTGATACGTTGTCCTAGGACTCTCCCGCAGATCAAGAGCGCCAGAGTAGCTCTGATCCTGAGATAACACCTCGTGCACGGCCGCGGAGCTCGCCATGTGGCGTGGTTAGTTTATACGGACTCTCTCACCTTTCCTCCATTACATGTGGTGGCGTCCGTCGTATGATTACAATGCTAACGAGGAGTGGGTGTTTGCAGGCCTTTGTTAGATAAGAGAGATGAACACCACAGGCGCTTTTGGAGGAGCAAAAGGGAGGCGCGGAGAGGGAGTTGGAGGAGAGGATGGCTAAGCTGTTGGAGGAGGAGAGGAAACCGAACGAGGCGTCTAACCGGGCCCTATACGGACTCATCGTGGTACGTTTCTCGTGCATATTAGCCCAATCATGCAAGGTAATGTCGCAATTACTACAAATAGACTGACATATGAAACCAAAGTGCGACATGTGCCCCAGAAAAAACGTCAGCCCCCTCCGCGATGCCCAGATTGCTCCGGCGACCACGGTGAGTTGGATTTGAATGGTCGTTAGTTACTAGTATCACATTTCAGTTTGCATCATGCTAACGAGAACATTATGGCAATGATCTTTGGTGGCAGCATGGCTCCCGACAAGCATCGACCAATCCATTTCTGCGTCTGCCAATGGCGGAACCCCGACCGGTCCTTCACCTTCGTTTGCCACTGGCGCAGCCGCACCCGACCATTCCTACACCTCCGTGATACGGTATTTTTCTTCTATTTAGCCTGTTTAGTCCATTTTGACATAATTTGCCTATTTAGTCACAAATGACATAATAAGATGAAGAGAAAAATCAAGGAAGAGGAAGGAAGAAGAAAATAGGAAGAAAAGGGGGAAAAAGAGAAGAGAAGCTTCTTCTTCTTCTTTTCTTATCCTTCTTCTTCTTTTTTCTTTCTTCTTCTTCTTCTTCTTCTTCTTTTCCTTCTCTTTACTTGTTTTTATCCGTAAATGGCAATAATAACTTGCTAACCTCATAAATGTCATATACTAGCTTGTTGTCCTCTAAAATGACACAATAAGCTATAGGTCAAAATGGCATAATTAGCTAGATTAGCTCAAAAATGACCAAGTTTAGCTAGGTTAGCTCCAATATGATCCATTTAACCTATGTTAGCTCCAAAATGACCTATTTGCCGAGCTTAGCTCTAAATTGACCTACAGACTTAGCATTTTTACCTACCTTAGCCCAAAAATGGCATTTTTGCCTACCATTAGTTAGAAAAGAAGAAGATAAATAATAGGAGAGGAGAGAAAGAAAGAGAAGATAAATCTTCTTCTTCTTCTTTCTTTTCCTCTCTTCCTTTTCTTCTAGCTAGTCTTCTTTTCTTCTAACTTAATCTTTCCCAATTAGCAGATTTGCTTTCATGAGGAAGCTTGGATTCATGGAGTGTACTATTCTTCTGGTGCTTCCTTTGTTTATGAAAACATTGTTTGGATATGTATGTCTATATGGATATGTTGTTGGAAACTTGTTTCTGGTTATGTATGTATATATGGATATGTTGACTTTGAACTATGTTGTGGATATATATGTTGGATTTGATGAAATAGTTGTTGGACATGCTGTTATATGTTGTGGATATGTTTGGATATGTATGCATGTATATCTGTGTGTGAAATCCTGTCAAATTAAATGGATCACAATAAAACAGGGGATATATAGCCTCTTTGCCGTCTGCTGGCGGACGGCATAGCTGGCCACGTGGCAGCTTCTCAGTGCTAGCCGAGCTGAGCTCTTTGCCGTCTATCAGCAGACGGCAAAGAGCGCCGTTAACCCCCTAAAGGCTCTCACCCCACCCCACTGCCATCCATGATCTTTGCCATCTGCTGGCCTCCGACGACGGACGACACAATACTTTGCCGTCGTTTCCAAGAAGCAGACGGAAAGTAGGCCTTTGCTGGCACTCGTTCAGCCGGACTGTTGTCGTCCGCTGGCTGACGGCAAATCATTTTGCCGTCCGGCATGTATGCCTTTGCCGTCCGCCATGGCAGACGGCAAAGAAGCTGATCCAGTAGTGTTGCCATTTTTAGCTAACTAAGCAGATCAAGTCATTTTGGAGGAAAAAATGCTAAGTATAGGCCATTTATAGCTATCCTAGGTAAAATATGTCATTTTGGAGCTAAGTAAGGGATTATGTCATTTTTCAGGAAAATAAGCTAAGTATAGGTCATTTTGGAGCTAAGTAGGTCATTTCTTAAGCTAAGTATGCATTTGTTAAGCAAAACACTTGGGAAAACTTACCATCATCACGGTTCGAGCCACCACACTGGGACTAAAGGGCTGGGCTTCCCGCCCTTGGGCTACTGAAATTGACCTTTAGTCCCACTTGGTGGCTCCAACCGGGACGAAAGGGGGGCCTTTCATCCCGGGTGGAGCACAACCGAGATAAAGGGGGGGGCTATATAAGCGGGACTTAGGAAAATTCCAAAGTCATCTGCTCCCCGACGCCCACACACCCACGACGCCGCCAAGCTGCGGGATCGCCGCCGCCCCGAGCCCGTCCGTCATCGCCTCCCCCGATACTGGCGCCCGGCTCCTCCCCCGCGCCCCGACCTCACCATCGACCTCGTCGGCGCCCTCGACCTCGCCCTCGACCTCGACGGCGCCCCGACCTCGCCATCGCCGCCGAGCCCCACGCTGTGAGTCTCCTCCCTCTCCCCTCTCTCCTCCCGATCGAAGCCCCTCCCCGAGCCCATCCCCCCCTCGTCGGCCGCCCCTCCTGAGCCCATCCCCCCACCTAGCCGGCCGCCCTCCCCGATGCTGTGGATTGCACACACACACACACATTCTTCTGTTCCTTTTTTTAGAGTGTACAATTATAGGTTATTACTTAAGAAAATGTTCCATTTTGTAAAATCCATAGTAAATGATATGTGCATCATATGAACTTGTGCCAATGGAGTATTTGAAGATTGCTATGTCTACTACATGATCATGTCAGTTTCATAAATTGTAAAATGTTATTGCTGTTGTTATGTGCCTCACAAGTCAGCATCATGATGTTGTTGCCAGCATGCCCAGTTTTTCATGTCTGTGAAATCTGTTATATTTTGGCCATGTTCTCTTGATGCTACCATCATATCCATGACTCTTCTGAACATGATTAGTAACATTGTTTAGTTATGCTCTATCATGCCATACCTTTTGATGCCATGTTCTGCTCGTAGCATATTTAATTCTTGCCCCCAAGTGTGCACTTAAATTTGTTTCTGCCACACTGAATTACACTAAGTCTGAGAATCTGTTTAACTGTGCAACTTGCCGTGATGAATCCCACTGATCTAGAGGTCATATGCTCATGTGGTAAACATCATTTGTTATGTGCAACTAGTACTTCCATGCAGCTTTTACTTACCATGTATAACCATTGTAGCTATTTATTCTTGTCTCCAACATGTCATCAGATTAAACTCTGCTCATGTATGTGCTCTGTTTTCACCAAGTCATAATCTGTAACAGAAACTTTGCATTTTGCATTGATCCTATTGAATAGTTCTAGTTCAATAGGAGCATTTCAAAGTCTGAGAAATGCTCAAGTTCAACAGGATCATTTTCTCCTTCATAAAAAAATGTTTTTGCCATGTCAAGTGTTGTATTTTGGTGACAAATATACTTCTTTTTACTAGGTTTTACTAGGTTTACTAGGGTTTTTTTGCCATGCAAGTGCTACTCTTGGGTTTTGCCTAATTTTTTTTCAATCGGTGGAATTAGAGGTTGTGTGTTGCATCTCCATGGAGTGGTCCCTGATCGTCCCAACGATGTTCGACAAAAGGTGTCCATTTGTTGTATGTTGAGTTTTGTTCATAGGATGATGGTTGGTTCATTTGTTGAGTTGTGTATCATCCTATGTATAAATCTTGTATCATTTTGGATTCATCTTGTGTATAAATCTTTGTTTATCTTATCGTTAAAACAAACCCCGATATAAACTTTGATTTTGAGGCATATGAAAACATGAGAGGGGGGTCGTTAACATAACCCGATAACTTCGATATGAGGGGGGGGGGTCGTGTTAAAACATAACCCGATAACTTCGACACCGAGGGGGGGGCGGTAAAACATAACCCCGATAACTTTGATTTTGAGGCATACAAAAACATGATTTGCACGCGGAGAGGCATGGGAGAGGCGGTCCGCAAAGTATCCTCTCTCGAAAGATAGGACGCCTCATCAGACATGAGGGGGGGAGGAGTCCTCGACGATCGTCTAAAACTGATGTTACAAAAATTGTCAACTGCATGTTGTTTGCCACTAATCCATTGCTCATATGCATATGATTCCTTGTTGTGATTAGGTTATGTTGCCACTAATCCATCTCCATGGTTGTATATTGATGTTGTAATATTTGCAGAGAAACTATGGACAGAGACTTAGAAAAAAAGAGTTGTTGGGGGATATAATCCGCGACGGAGGTGATGATATCACCTTGTCGTTTCTCAACGACACTGATTGTGAGGAAAGAGAGGATGACGGCTCCGGTGATCAAATGGAGGAGGGAGGAGATCATGACGGCTCCGGTGATCGAATGGAGGAGGGAGGAGATGAAGGCTCTGCCGGTGTTGGAGCCTTAACTGTTGCCTTAACTAATATAAGCCTCTGCTGACTAGATGATTAATTGTTTGTAGCGACATATATTAATGCTTCTTTCTTCTTTTAGCCCTCCGGATCGAGCCACACTTCTGTAAGGAGACGAGGCGAAGAAAAGGTTGGGCCCGGATGAAAGGTTCATGATCAAGTATTCGCTCCAGATGGCAGACCAAAGACGAATTTGTACATCAGTGCGGCGTTATTGTTAGGGACAGCGTCCGATCAGCATCCAAGAATGGATAAGAAGAAGGACGGTGAAGTTCTTATGTCGATGATAGACAGAAAGATGAGCTTGGAATTCTGATGGAAATTTCAGTCTACCGCTAGAGGAGGATCCGAATAACCCAGTTATACAGTGAAAGGTCAAGGTGTGGGCTCTTAAGAAGATGGCAGAACTATTCAAGAACTGGAAGAAAAGATTGAACGAGTTTGTCGACAAAAACGAGATTCCATATTTCACCGGGCAATTGCGAAGATAAAAGATCACTGGCGCGCATTTGTGGCGTACAAGAAATCGGAGAAAGCTAAGAAAAGGTCAGAGACAAATAAGCTAAATGTTGCAAAGCAGAAGTCACCATGTATGGGGTTAGGTGGCTACAGCAAAGCCCAGCCTACGTGGGACAAAGCTGAGAACAACCTGCTTGCTAAAGGGGTCCAATCAGCGACATTGAATTGGCCCGATCGGGCAAGTACTTGGTTCTCGGGTTTGGGGAACTTTGGACCCAGAAACAGGGAAATGTGTTTTCACGAAAGCTCAATTTGAAACACCCGTCATAAAGATTCAGGAAGCAATTAAGGGCGTGCAGGAAGGGAGGTTCCATCCTGACAGAGAGAAGGACGAGCTGTCAAAGGCCCTCGGGAATCCTGAACACCCTGGACGAACATGAGGCACATCGGGCTCCGTTGTGAATTATGGGTTTCCAGATAGTAGTGCCACTTATAGAAGCCAAGGGAGAAAGAAAGAAAGAGGAAGTAGACCGGATGCAGAAGATGGAAGAAAGATTAACGCTGCAGGAGAAGAAACTGAGGATATACCAGTCAGCGAGCTTCTCGGGAGCACAAAGATCCTTCATTCGAAGCTACCCCACCATCTCAGCGGAAAAGCAGTGTGGCTTCCATGGAGCTCGTTTAGCCTGATATCACAGCTCCTCGCTACCCCATGGATGGTTAACAGAGAATGAACATTGTGAGCTAATGTTGAAATGCCATAACCTAACCTTGAAGGTGGCGGTCGGCTTAGTCTTACCTCCTCGACCTGATGGAACTTTCCATTTCGCTCCGATTCTAGATGGCTTATGTTGTGAGGTGGATGAAATAAGAACAGATTTGAGGGGCTGGAGCTTGACTACCCTATAGGTGATGGGGAGATTCATGGAAAATGCCTTAAGGCTACCTGTCTATGGAGAAAGGAGAACATCCTGCGTCCAAACTGGACGTGCCTTGAAGGAAAATGCCCTAGAGGCAATAATAAAGTGTTATTTTATATTATAATATATTCCTGATAAAGGGTTATTATTCATGCTAGAATTGTATTGACCGGAAACTTAAAACATGTGTGAATACATAAACAAATACCGTGTCCCTAGTAAGCCTCTACTAGACTAGCTCGTTGATGAAAGATGGTTAAGGTTTCCTAACCATAGAAATGTGTTGTCATTTGATAATGGGGTCACACCATTAGGAGAATGATGTGATGGACAAGACCCATCCGGTAGCTTAGCATAATGATCGTTCAGTTTATTGCTATTGCTTTCTTCATGTCAAATACATATTCTTTTGACTATGAGATTATGCAACTCCCGGATACCGGAGTAAGCTTGTGTGCTATCAAACGTCACAACGTAACTGGGTGATCATAAAGATGCTCTACAGGTATCTCCGAAGGTGTTTGTTGAGTTGGCATAGATCGAGACTAGGATTTGTCACTCCGGTGATCGGAGAGGTATCTCTGGGCTCTCTCGGTAATAACATCATAAGCTTGCAAGCAAATGAATAAGGAGTTAGTCACAAGGTGATGCATTACGGAATGAGTAAAGAGACTTGCCGGTAACGAGATTGAACTAGGTATGAAGATACCGACGATCGAATCTCAGGCAGGTAACATACCGATGGACAAAGGGAATTACGTATGTTGTATAATGGTTCGACCGATAAATATCTTCGTAGAATATGTAGGAGCCAATATGGGCATCCAGGTTCCACTAATGGTGTTGACCGGAGAGGTGTCTCGGTCATGTCTACATAGTTCTCGAACCCGTAGGGTCCGCACGCTTAACATTCGTCGACGATATAGTGTTATATGAGTTATATGTTTTGGTGACCAAATGTTGTTCGGAGTCTCGGTGAGATCATGGACATGACGAGGAGTCTCGAAATGATCGAGAGGTAAAGATTGATATATAGGGCGATGTTTTGGACACCGTAAGTGTTTCGGACGTACGTATCGGGAAGGAATGGGTCAACGGAAGGGGTTCGGGCACCTCCGGCAAGTTATAGGCCTTATGGGCCAAAGGAGGGGACAGAGCAGCCCACAAGGGGGCTGGTACGCCTCCTCCCTTGGTTTGCCCGCCTAGGAAAGGAAAATGGGAGGGCTAGCCCCTCCTGCCTTTCCCTCTCGTGGGAGAAAGGTAAGGGGGGCACCACCCTCCCCTGCCTTTCCCCGCGCTCCAAATAAGGAAAGGGGGGGCACGGCTTGGGAGGGACCCGAGTAGGATTCCTCTACTTGGGCGCCTCCTTGGCTGCTCCTCCCCCTCCACCTATAATATGTGGAGGGAGGCGCCTAGCACAGCCCAGATCAATGTTAGCCGTGTGTGGCGCCCCCCTCCACCGTTTACACCCCTCGTATATTTTCGTAGTGCTTAGGCGAAGCCCTGCGGAGATCGCTTCACCATCACCATCACCACGCCGTCGTGCTAACGGACATCATCTACTACCTCACCATCTTGCTAGATCAAGAAGGCGGAGGACGTCACCGAGCTGAACATGTGCTGAACGCGGAGGTGCCGTACGTTCGGTACTAGATCGGTTGGATCACGAAGAAAGTTCGATACATCAACCGCATTGTGAAAGCTTTGCTTATGGCTATGAGGGTACGTAGACACACTCTCCCCTCTCATGCTATGCATCTCCTTGATAGATCTTGGTGTGCGTAGAATTTTTTTTGTTTCTGCAATGTTTCCCAGCAGTGGCCACATACTAGGAAAAGGGCTATAGATGATATGGCCTAATGGCGCACCAGACATGTGGTGCGCCACTACTATATAGCAGTGGCGCACCATGTGTTGGTGCGCCATTAGTGTGAAAGACACTAATGGCGCACCAGACACATGGTGCGCCACTAGTAATAATTTTTTTTTCCAAAAATACTAAAGGCGAACCATGCCAGAGTGCGCCATTACTAGTTTTAACTAGTAATGGCGCACCACACACTCCGTGCGCACTACTAACAATTTTTTTTTACTTTTTTCAAAACTAGAATGGCGCACCTGGGTACAGTGCGCCATAACTAGTTCAAACTAGTAATGGCGCACTATCCACTGGTGCGCCACTACTAAACATTTTTTTTTTGCCAAACTTGTAATGGCGCAAAAGTAACAGGTGCGCCATTAGTAACCAGGGTTACTAATGGCGCACCTGTTACGTGGTGCGCCATTCATAACTTTCTGAGTCTTACAACTTATTCACCAAATGCACCCCCCCCCCCCCCCCGTGGGGACCGTCTTTTCAGTTTCAAAAAAAAAAAGAAAATGATAGAAATGTCAAAAAAATAAAAGAAAAAGATTCCCGTGATATGTGGTCTAGTTGTTAGCAAAATTTACAAACATGAATTTTGACTTTTTTGCAAAATCTCTCGAGAATTTGTAAAATGGGCATAACTTTTGCATACGAACTCCGATGAAAAGTTTTTTTATAGAAAAACTCATCATAATCGCAAAGTTACATCCGAATTTAACTGGGGAATCCCCGTTAAACATTTTCAGAATCCCAAAAAACCTAACAGAACGAAAGATACGGAGCTTTTAAGATCTAGAGGGAAAAAAAATCAAACTTACTAGTGGCGCACCATTTGCTAGGTGCGCCACTAGTAACAGAAAAAAAAATTGGTTTCGAATTTTTTTTTTTGGAATTTTTTTTTCAAAATATGATACGTAATATGACCGGGAAGTTTGAAATATTTTTTCAAAATTTCATCACACTAATGAACATGAACAAAGTCCTAGACATCAACAAGGTTTAATAGGATTGATATCATAGATATACCAACAAGTGCTTGTTAAGTGAGGTGGTGTTGGGGTTGGATAGAACTGCAAAGTTAAGCGTGCTCGGGCTGGAGTAGCGTGAGGATGGGTGACCTTCCGAGAAGTTTGACCACTTAGTGCGATTTGACTTGAGATTAAGCATATTGACCCGAGATTAAGCCATAGTGACCCGAGATTAAGAAAAAAACGAAAAAAAATATTTGAAAAAAATATTTGAAAAATATTTGTTAGTAATGGCGCACTTCTATGTGGTGTGCCATTACTATCTGACTTAGTAATGGCGCACCACATAGAAGTGCGCCATTAGTAACCCAGAGCACAAGGTACATATGGCCCCCGGGAGGCATACTAATGGCGCACGGTGGGCTATACTAATGGCGCACTGCGTGGTGCGCCATTAGTATACCAGATACTAATGGCGCACCAGGGGTGCGCCATTAGTATTTAATTCTAATGGCGTGGTGCTAGTGGCGCACCAGTAGTGCGCCATTAGTAGGCAAAACTGGTGCGCCACTAGCAGGCCTTTTCCTAGTAGTGGGCATCATGAGCCAGGTCTATGCGTAGATGATATGCATGAGTAGAACACAAAGAGTTGTGGGCGGTGATAGTCATACTGCTTACCACCAATGTCTTATTTTGATTCGGAAGTATTGTGGGATGAAGCAGCCCGGACCAACCTTACATGTCCACGCACATGAGACCGGTTCCACCGACAGACATGCAACTAGTTTTGCATAAAGGTGGCTGGCGGGTGTCTGTTTCTCCTACTTTAGTTGAATCGAATTTGACTGCGGCCGGTCCTTGAAGAAGGTTAAGATAGCAAACTTGATGAATCACCGTTGTGGCTTTTGCCATAGGTAAGAACGGTTCTTGCTAGAAGCCCGTAGCAGCCATGTAAAACTTGCAACAACAAAGTAGAGGACATCTAACTTGTTTTTGTAGGGCATGTTGTGATATGATATGGTCAAGACATGATGTGATATACGTTATTGTATGAGATGATCATGTTTTGTAAGTTATCGGCAACCGGTAGGAGCCTTATGGTTGTCTCTTTATTGTATGAAATGCAAACGCCATGTAATTGCTTTACTTTATCACTATGCGTTAGCGATAGTTGTAGAAGCAATAGTTGGTGAGATGACCACGACGCAACGATGGAGATCAAGGTGTCGAGCTGGTGACGATGGAGATCATGACAATGCTTTGAAGATGGAGATCAAAAAGCACAAGATGATGATGGCCATATCATGTCACATATTTTGATTGCATGTGATGTTTATCCTTTATGCATCTTATTTTGCTTAGAACGGCGATAGCATTATAAGATGATCCCTTCACTAAATTACAAGATAAAAGTGTTCTCCCCGAGTATGCACCGTCGCTAAAGTTCTCCGTTTTGAAGCACCTCATGATAATCGGGTGTGATAGACTCTACGTTCACATACAACGGGTGCAAGCCAGTTTTGCACGTGCAGAACTCGGGTTAAACTTGACGAGCCTAGCATATGCAGATATGGCCTCGGAACACTGGAGACCGAAAGGTCGAACGTGAGTCATATAGTAGATATGATCAACATAGAGATGTTCACCATTGATGACTACCCCATCTCACGTGATGATCGGACTTGGGTTAGTTGATTTGGATCATGTATCACTTAGACAACTTGAGGGATGTTGATTTAAGTGGGAGTTCATTAGTAATTTGATTAATTGAACTTAATTTATGATGAACTTAGTCTTGATAGTATTTGTAGATCAATAGCTCGCGATGTAGCTCCCCTATTTTTTGATATGTAACTATAGAAAAAAAATGAGTTGAAAGATGATAGTAGCAATGATGCGGATTGGGTCTGTGATCTGAGGATTTTCCTCATTGCTAGACAGAAGAATTATGTCCTTGATGCACCGCTAGGTGACAGACCTATTGTAGGAGCTTGATGCACCGCTTGATGAACGTTTGGCAAGCTCGATATGATGACTACTTAATAGTTTAGTGCACCATGCTTTACGGCTTAGAACCAGGACTTCAAAAATGTTTTAGACGCCACAGAGCATATGAGATGTTCCAAGAGCTGAAATTGGTATTTCAGACTCATGCTCGTGTTGAGAGGTATGAGACCTCTGACAAGTACTTTGCCTACAAGATGGAGGAGAATAGCTCAGCTAGTGAGCATGTGCTCAGAATGTCTGGGTACTACAATCGCTTGAATCAAGTGGGAGTTAATCTTCCAGATAAGATAGTGATTGACAAAGTTCTCTAGTCACTATCGCCAAGCTACTAGAACATCGTGATGAATTATAATATGCAAGGGATGACGAAAATGATTCCCGAGCTCTTCGCGATGCTGAAATCGGCGATGGTAGAAATCAAGAAAGAGCATCAAGTGTTGATGGTTAACAAGACCAGTAGTTTCAAAAAAAGGGCAAGGGAAAGAGAGGGAACTTCAAGAAGAATGGCAAGCAAGTTGCCGCTCCCATGAAGAAGCCCAAAGCTGGACCCAAGCCTGAAACTGAGTGCCTCTACTACAAAGGAAATGGTCACTGGAAACGGAATTGCCCCAAATACTTGGCGGATAAGAAGGATGGCAAAGTGAACAAAGGTATATTTGATATACATGTTATTGATGTGTACCTTACTAGTATTAATAGTAGCCCCTGGGTATTTGATACTGGTTTAGTTGCTAAGATTAGTAACTCAAAACAGGAGTTGCTGAATAAACAGAGACTAGATAAGGGCGAGGTGACGATGTGTGTTGGAAGTGATTTCAAGGTTGATACGATCACCATCGCACACTCCCTCTACCTTCGGGATTAGTGTTGAGCCTAAATAAATGTTATTTGGTGTTTGCGTTGAGCATGAATATGATTTGATCATGTTTATTGCAATATGGTTATTCATTTAAGTCAAAGAATAATTGTTGTTCTGTTTACATGAATAAAACCTTCTATGGTCATACACCCAATGTGAATGGTTTATTGAATCTCGATCGTAGTGATACACCAATTCATAATATTGATGCCAAAAGATGCATAGTTGATAATGATAGTGCAACATACTTGTGGCACTGCCGTTTAGGTCATATTGGTGTAAAGCGCATGAAGAAACTCCATGCAGATGGGCTATTGGAATCACTTGATTATGAATCATTTGATACTTGCGAACCATGCCTCATGGGAAAGATGACTAAAACCCCGTTCTCCGAAACAATGGAGCGAGCTAACGACTTATTGGAAATAATACATACCAATGTATGCGGTCCAATGAGTGTTGAAGCACGCGGCGGGTATCGTTATTTTCTGACCTTCACAGATGATTTGAGTAGATATGGGTATATCTACTTAATGAAACACAAGTCTGAAACATTTGAAAAGTTCAATGAATTTCAGAGTGAAGTGGAGAATCATCGTAACAAGAAAAGAAAGTTTCTATGATCTGATCGCGGAGGCAAATATTTGAGTTACGAGTTTGGCCTTCATTTAAAACAATGTGGAATTGTTTCACAACTCACGCCACCTGGAACACCACAGCGTAATGGTGTGTCCGAACATCGTAACCGTACTTTATTAGATATGGTGCGATCTATGATGTCTCTTACCGATTTACCACTATCATTTTGGGGTTATGCATTAGAGACAGCTGCATTCACGTTAAATAGGGCACCGTCTAAATCCGTTGAGACGACACCGTATGAATTGTGGTTTGGTAAGAAACCTAAGCTGTCGTTTCTTAAAGTTTGGGGATGCGATGCTTTTGTCAATAGGCTTCAGCCAGATAAGCTCTTACCCAAATCGGAGAAGTGCGTCTTCATAGGATACCCTAAAGAAACTATTGGGTACACCTTCTACCATAGATCTGAAGGCAAGGCCTTTGTTGCTAAGTTTAGGTCCTTTCTAGAGAAGGAGTTTCTCTTGAAAGAAGTGAGTGGGAGGAAAGTAATACTTGATGAGGTAATTGTACCTTCTCTCGAATTGGAGAGTAGCACATCAAAGAAAACAGTTCCCGTGATGCCTACACCAACCAGAGAGGAAGCTAATGATGATGATCATGAAACTTCAGATCAAGTTACTACAGAACTTCATAGGTCGACCAGAACACGTTCCGCACCAGAGTGGTACCGTAATCCTGTCCTGGAAGTCATGTTATAAGACCATGGCGAACCTAAAAACTATAAGAAGCTAAGATGAGCCCAGGTTCCAACAGATGGCTTGAGGCCATGAAATCTGAGATAGGATCCATGTATGAGAACAAAGTGTGGACTTTGGTGGACTTGCCCAATGATCGGCAAGCCATTGAGAATAAATGGATCTTCAAGAAGAAGACTGACGCTGATAGTAATGTCACTATCTACAATGCTTGACTTATCACAAAAGGTTTTTGACAAGTTCAAGGAGTTGACTACAATGAGACTTTCTCACCCGTAGCGATGCTTAAGTTCGTCCGAATCATGTTAGCAATTGCCGCATTTTATAATTATGAAATCTGGCAAATGGATGTCAAACCTGCATTCCTTAATGGATATCTTAAAGAAGAGTTGTATATAATGCAACCAGAAGGTTTTGTCGATCCTAAAGGTGCTAACAAAGTGTGCAAGCTCCAGCGATCCATCTATGGACTGGTGCAAGCATCTCGGAGTTGGAATATACGCTTTGATGAGGTGATCAAAGCATATGGTTTTATACAAACTTATGCTGAAGCCTGTATTTAGAAGAAAGTGAGTGGGAGCTCTGTAGCATTTCTGATATTATATGTGGATGACATATTATTGATTGGAAATGATATAGAATTTCTGAATAGCATAAAAAGGATACTTGAATAAGAATTTTTCAATGAAAGACCTCGGTGAAGCTACTTATATATTGAGCATCAAGATCTATAGGGATAGATCGAGACGCTTAATAGGACTTTCACAAAGCACTTTACCTTGACAAGATTTTGAAGAATTTCAAAATGGATCAGTCAAAGAAAGGGTTCTTGCCTGTGTTGCAAGTTGTGAAGTTGAGTAAGACTCAAAACCCGACCATGGCAGAAGATAGAGAGAGAATGAAAGTCATTCCCTATGCCTCAGCCATAGGTTCTATAAAGTATGCTATGCTGTGTACCAAACCCGTTGTGTACCTTGCCATGAGTTTCGCAAGAGGGTACAATGGTGATCCAGGAGTAGATCACTGGACAACGGTCAAAATTATCCTTAGTTACCTAAGAGGACTAAGGAGATATTTCTCGATTATGGAGGTAATAAAGAGTTCATCGTAAAGGGTTACGTCGATACAAACTTTAACGCCGATTCGGATGACTCTGAGTCTCAATCTGGATACATATTGAAAGTGGGAGCAATTAGCTAGAGTAGCTCCATACAGAGCTTTGTAGACATAGAAATTGGCAAAAATACATACGAATCTGAATGTGATAGACCCGTTGACTAAACTTCTCTCACAAGAAAAACATGATCACTCCTTAAATACTCTTTGGGTGTTAATCACATGACGATGTGAACTAGATTATTGACTCTAGTAAACTCTTTGGGTGTTGGTCACTTGGCGATGTGAATTATGGGTGTTAAATCACATGGTGATGTGAACTAGATTATTGACTCTAGTGCAAGTGGGAGACTGAAGGAAATATGCCCTAGAGGCAATAATAAAGTTGTTATTTTATATTATATTTCCTTATTCATGATAAAGGTTTATTATTCATGCTAGAATTGTATTGATCGGAAACTTAAATACATGTGTGAATACATAAACAAATAACGTGTCCCTAGTAAGCCTCTACTAGACTAGCTCGTTGATCAAAGATGGTTAAGGTTTCCTAACCATAGACATGTGTTGTCATTTGATAACGGGATCACATCATTAGGAGAATTATTTGATGGACAAGACCCATCCATTAGCTTAGCACAATGATCGTTCAGTTTATTGCTATTGCTTTCTTCATGTCAAATACATATTCCTTCGACTATGAGATTATGCAAATCGCGGATACCGAAGGAATACCTTGTGTGCTATCAAACATCACAACATAATTGGGTGATCATAAAGATGCTCTACAGGTATCTCCAAAGGTGTTTGTTGAGTTGGCATAGATCAAGACTAGGATTTGTCACTCCGAGTATGGGAGAGGTATCTCTGGCCCTCTCGGTAATTCACATCATAAGCTTCCAAGCAAATGACTAAGGAGATAGTCACAAGGTGATGAATTACGAAACGAGTAAAGAGGCTTGCCGGTAACGAGATTGAACTAGGTATGAAGATACCGACGATCGAATCTCGGGCAGGTAACATACTGATGGACAAAGGGAATTACGTATGTTGTCATAACGGTTCAACCGATAAAGATCTTCGTAGAATATGTAGGAGCCAATATGGGCATCCAGGTTCCGCTATTGGTTATTGATCGGAGAGGTGTCTCGGTCATGTCTACATACTTCTCGAACCCGTAGGGTCCGCACGTTTAACGTTCGTTAACGATATAGTGTTATATGAGTTATATGTTTTGGTGACCGAATGTTGTTCGGAGTCCCGGATGAGATCACGGACATGACAAGGAATCTTGAAATGGTCGAGAGGTAAATATTGATATATAGGACAATGGTATTTGGACACCGGAAGTGTTTCTTGACGTACCGGGAAGGAATCGGGTCACCGGAAGGGGTTCCGGGCACCCCCCGACAAGTTATGGGCCTTATGGGCCAAAGAAGGGGACAGAACAGCCCACAAGGGGGCTGGTGCACCTCCTCCCTTGGTTGGCCAGCCCTAGGGAAGGAAAAGGGGGAGGGCTAGCCCCTCCTGCCATTCCCTCTCATGGGAGAAAAGGAAAGGGGGGGGGCACTCTCCCCTGCCCTTCCCCGCGCTCCAAATAAGGAAGGGGGGTGCGGCTTGGGAGGGACTCCAAGTAGGATTCCTCCTACTTGGGCACCTCCTTTGGCTGCTCCTCCCTCCCTCCCACCTATATATATGTGGGAGGAGGGGTGCCTAGCACACCCCAGATCAATTATTAGCCGTGTGCGGCGCCCCCCTCCACCGTTTACACCCCCGGTCATTTTTTCGTAGTGCTTATGCGAAGCCCTACGGAGATCACTTCACCATCACCGTCACCACTCCGTCGTGCTAACGGAACTCATCTACTTCCTCGTTGTCTTGCTAGATCAAGAAGGTGGAGGACGTCACTGAGCTGAACGTGTGCTGAACGCGGAGGTGCCGTACGTTCGGTACTAGATCGGTTGGATCACGAAGAAAGTTCGACTACATCAACCGCATTGTGAAACGCTTCCGCTTACGGTCTATGAGGGTACGTAGACACACTATCCCCTCTCGTTTCTATGCATCTCCTTGATAGATCTTGCTTGTGCGTAGAAATTTTTTTGTTTTCCATGCAACGTTTCCCAACAGCCTCAGCAAACTCAGCCGGAGGAGGCCCCTCAGTAGACTCCTCACAGTCCAGCTCTGCTATCTCTGCTGCCTCAGTCATCTCCGGCACATCAGCTGTCCCCGCCGCCTCAGCTGTCTGTGCCGCCTCAGAGGACTCCAACGGAGGAGGCCCCTCAGCAGAATCCTCCTTTGCCTCAGCTGTCTTTGCCGCGTCAGCGGACTATGCCTCCTCCGCCACGTCAACGAACTACGCCTCCTCCGCCGCGTTAGCGAACTCCGCGTCCTCCACCATGTCAGCGAACTCTGCCTCCTCAGCAATGGTGGAAGAGAGCCGCCGCCGCTCCGGCGGCTAGCAGTACAACAGGGAAGAAATTTAGAGCTGGTCCAAGCCTCAAGGCTCCTGCCAAGTTACCATATGAGATGACTGAGGAGGAAAACAAGGACATCGTGGCTTCCAAAGTGAACGCCCATTTTGCATAGAAACATCCACCTCCGAAGGAGAAAATAGATCCGGTAAAAGCGAAGCACTCTCTGGATGCCCTTAGGCGACCACCACCACCTCTGCCGCTATCACACTATGACCGCTGTATTGAAAAGACATTTGGTGAAGTGCAGCGGTCGGAAAGTACTAGCAGTGCTGCAAGACGAAGTGCGAGAACAATTCCCCAGCTCGGCGAACAGGAAAAGCAATCGTGCCCCCCGCTCAAGGTGTTTAGCGATATCTCTAATCATCCGAGGGTACCGGCCGGTACCACTCTTGGTGATTACTTAGACGATAATGTACAGTTCGAAATGGCTGAGGTAGTAGCGCCCTTTATATACGATCACAGGAAGCCTCTCGTCAAACCTGAGCAGCACCCGCATCTATCAATGATGATGCAAAGATTGCATGACTGGTACTTGAAAACCTGCAAGGATGGGACCGACAGTATCTTGCTGGGAATTAAAGATGAGCACGACTTCATTGGAGTTGACTTTTTGTACGTTGAATTTGAAGAATTATTTTAGTTCTACAATCAAGACGGTCTCGACAAAACTCTCATGACTTGCTATTGTCTGTAGGTATTATTTCTGTAATCAAGTCTCTAGCTTAGCTCGTTCATTGCATGTATAATTATCCTCACTATATTATGCGGATTGAACATGGTCGAATGAAATAGAGGACAAATCTATGACATTGGGTTCATTAACCCAAATACCGTAAATGAATATACGATACAAAAGAATACCGACGTAACTGAGAAAAACTTGCAAAAGGCGTTACTTCGACTTCAAAACAGAAGGGAAATAATCCTTCCTTACAACTTCAAGTGAGTGTTAATTACTGTCTTGTGCACATTCTGTTTCGCTTACTCGAGGTTAAGTGTAATTGATGAGTTATGCATGTGCAGGTTCCACTTTATTCTGCTATCCATTAAGCTTGACGCGGGACTAGTAACTGTCTTGGACTCGAGACGTAAAGAGCAAAAGGAGTGAGCGGACATGAGTGAAATGCTCCAGAAGTAAGTTCAATCATTATCGCACCATATCGACAACTTTCGTTCATTTCTTGATATCAAGTAATCATTTTCTTTGCCGAACCGGGTTTGGAAAAAGTTCACTAGCGAGGTACCGGGTGAATGGAAAAAGGAGCTGCGATTTTCACACCCCAAAGTAAGTAGTACTAGCTAGTTCCGCGCATCTCTCATTGATTCTAGTTTCAATACCATTATCATGCTTGATTATCATTTTGATTGAACTCTATTCTCGTAAAGTGCTTGTGGCAGGCACACGGGAATAATTTATGTGGATACTATGTTTGCAAGTTCATTCGCCACTCGACCTCTGAGCAGGGCTTCTCTGACCAACAATTTGAAGTACGTAAACAATATTCACAATTTTATTTTGTTACCATCAATTGTGTTGAATTTCATTCATATATATGTATTGACCGCCTTCTTTAAATTAGATCTAGGAGAAGCAGAACGAACTCCTACCAAATGATCTCATAAGAGCAATTAAAGAGGAATTGGCGGGATTCTTTGTTGACCACATCATACCTGAAGACGGAGAATACCATCGGGATTTGGAATGCGATTTTGGTAGATGATGTTAGGGATTGTAAGAGATGTTATATTGTATATGTGCATCAACGTGTACTATAGGTAGTAGCGTCGAATAGATATACAAAAACTTTTTGTTCGACCAACAAGCACGGAGAAAGAGAGGTCACTTCTCTCTACATATTGATCATGATGATGTTGTGTAATTAATGGTTCCTTCATTACTTACTAGCTAGCGTCAAGTTCTCTCTATATGTAGTAGCAAGCGTCGACCAAGCACGAAGAAAGAGAGGTCACTTCTCTCTATATGTAGTAGCTAGCTAACACAATATGAAACCCCTAGACCCCTCCTTTAAAAAAAACCCCAGCGCCTGGCAGCTGCTGACGCGTGGCTGCCTTTTAGTCCCGGTCGGTGTTACCAGCCGGGACTAAAGGTCCTCCGACCTGGTCGCCCCACAGGGGCCACGTGGAGCCCCATTAGTCCCGGTTCGTAACACGACTGGGACTAAAAGTGGTGGGCATTAGTCCCGATCTTTTTGTCCCGGTTGCAGAACCGGGACTAAAGGCTCTCTGGAACCGGGACTGATGCCCTATTTTCTACTAGTGTGCCCCTTCTATTTAAGGAGAAAACATCAAGCTAATGTTTTTTTTGAACATCAGTATAGACACAAGCGGTCATATACAGGCGCATACACTCACCCCTATGAACGCACACACGCACACCCTACCCCTATGAGCACCTCCGAAAGACTGAGCTGACATATCATCTTGAGAATTACAAAGTCACTGTAGGTGCCTCGTCATCAACGGGAACGTCTCCTCCCACTGAATGTGCATCGCCGGAAATTTGCGAACTGCATTATATTACAGGCACTAGTAGAGTGCCCTGTAGTTTGATTGTGCAGACTTTTTTAGCCAACCATAATACATTACAGGTCGCTTATATCAAACTCTTGCTAACATACCTAACTGAACAAACCCACAAGTATAGAGGATAGCTTCCCAGCCCCAAGGAGCAAGTGTTACTTTTGAAGAAAAAGGTTTTTCTAGTAACACTACTGGAATCGACATATACGCTGATACGTCTCTAACGTATCTATAATTTTTGATTGTTCCATGCTATTATATTATCTATTTTGGATGTTTTATATGCATTAATATCCTATTTTATATTATTTTTGGGACTAACCTATTAACCTAGAGCCCAGTGCCAGTTCCTGTTTTTTCCCTGTTTTTGAGTTTCGCAGAAAAGGAATACCAAATGGAGTCCAAACAGAATAAAACTTTCGCGATGATCTTTCTTGGACCAAAAGGAAACCAGAGGACTTGGAGTGCAAGTCAGAGAAGCCACGAGGCAGCCACAAGCACGGAGGGCGCGCCCAGGGGGGTAGGGCGTGTCCCCCACCCTTGTGGGCCCCTCGTGCATCTCCTGACCTAATTCTTTCCCCCATATATACTCTTATATGCCCAAACCACCAGAGGCATCCATGAAAAGACTTTTCCACCGCTGCAACCTTCTGTACCCGTAAGATCCCATCTAGGGGCCTTTTCCGGCGTCCTACCGGAGGGGGATTCGATCATGGAGGGCTTCTACATCAACACCATTGCCCTTCCGATGAAGTGTGAGTAGTTTACCTCAGACCTACGGGTCCATAGCTAGTAGCTAGATGGCTTCTTCTCTCTCTTTGATTCTCAATACCACGTTCTACTGGATGTTCTTGGAGATCAATTTGATGTAATACTTTTTTGCGGTGTGTTTGCCTAGATCCGATGAATTGTGGATTTATGATCAGCTTATCTATGAATATTATTTGAATCTTCTCTGAATTCTTTTATGCATGATTTGATATCTTTGCAAGTCTCTTCGAACTATTGATTTGGTTTGGCCAACTAGATTGGTTTTTCTTGCAATGGGAGAAGTGCTTAGCTTTGGGTTCAATCTTGCGGTGTCCTTTCCCAGAGACAGTAGGGGCAGCAAGGCACGTATTGTATTGTTGCCATCGAGGATAAAAAGATGGGGTTTTCATCATAATGCTTGAGTTAATTCCTCTACATCATCGCATATTTCTTAATGCGTTACTCTGTTCTTTCATGAACTTAATACTCTAGATGCAGGCAGGAGTCAGTCGATGTCTGGAGTAATAGTAGTAGATGCAGAATCGTTTCGGTCTACTTGACATGGACGTGATGCCTATATTCATGATCATTGCCTTAGATATCGTCATAACTTTGCGCTTTTCTATCAATTGCTCGGCAGTAATTTGTTCACCCATCGTATTATTTTCTATCTTAGAGAAGCCTCTAGTGAAACCTATGGCCCCCGGGTCTATTTTCCATCATACAATCTTCTACTTTCCAATCTATGAGTTTCCGATCTACTATTTTGCAATCTTTTACTTTCCAATCTATAAAACAAAAATACCAAAAATATATACTTTACCGTTTATTTATCTTTATCAGATCTCACTTTTGCAAGTAACCGTGAAGGGATTGACAACCCCTTATCGCGTTGGGTGCAAGTTTGGTGTTTGTTTGTGCAGGTATTCGGTGACTTGCATGTTGTCTCCTACTGGATTGATACCTTGGTTCTCAAAACTGAGGGAAATACTTACTCTACTTTGCGGCATCACCCTTTCCTCTTCAAGGGAAAAACCAACGCAAGCTGAAGAAGTAGCGGGAAGAATTTCTGGCGCCGTTGCCGGGGAGATCTACACCAAGTCAAGACATACCAAGTACCCATCATAAACTCTCATCTCTTGCATTACATTATTCGCCATTTGCCTCTTGTTTTCCTCTCCCCCACTTCTAAAACGATTTTCGAAAAGATTTGCCTTTTTATTCACCCTTCTTCCGTTCGATCTTTTGTTTGCTTGTGTTACAATCACTACTGGAATCAGCTGCTTTGACGGCAAAGGCACTGTTGGCGGACGGCAAAGAAGGAAAGTTCTTTGCCGTCTGCTAGCAGACGGCAAAGCTTGTGGACGGCACAAAAAAGGTGACAGCCCCGTTAGGGGGCTAACGGCGCTCTTTGCTGTTTGCCAGCAGACGGCAAAGAGCTTTCCTTCTTTGCCATCTGCCGGCAGACGGCAAAGAGCCTGCTCCTTTGCCGTCTGCCGGCAGATGGCAAAGACCCTGCTCCTTTGCCGTCTGCTGGCAGACGGCAAAGAGGCCAAATAGGCCAGACCAGGTGAACAGCGTGTTGCCACGTGGCCAATTTGCCGTCTGCTAGCAGACGGCAAAGCCCTTTGCCGTCTGCTAGCAGACGGCAAATTGGCTATATAGCCCCTGTTTTTTCTTAAATTCAATCAATTTCACAGATATATATATATATATATATATATATATATATATATATATATATATATATTCATTTCAAAATATTTCAACAAGTACATATAGCCAACATATCCCTGCCATATGGATCATCCAACATATCCAACACATATATACACCAAATGAAAAGTCCAACATATCCAACAATTAAGCAAAAGGTCCATATACAATATAGCCACCATCCATCCATACATATATACGTAGCAAGTTTCAAATTGTTCATCCTACAAAATCAAAACAAAAAGGAAGGACAACGAGAAGAGTAGACTCCAACGCAAGCTTCCGTGATCTGAAGCAAATCTGCAAAATGGGAAAGAAGAAAGTTAGAAGAACAAGAAGAAGAAGACTAGAAGAAGAAAAAGAAGCATAATTTTTCTTCTCTTTCCTTTTCTTCTTCTTATTGCTTACTTGTGTCATTTTAGATCTAACCTAGTTAAATAGGCCATTTTTGACCTAAATAGGCTAAGTATGTCATAAATGAACTAAATAAGCTAAGTAGAGGTCATTTTGGAGAATATTAAGTCATTTTTTAGCTAAATAAGTCATTTTGGAGCTAAATAGGTCATTTTGGAGCTAAATATGCTCCAAAATGACTTAATATGCCATATTAAGTCATTTTGGAGCTAAATAGGTCATTTTGGAGCATATTAAGTCACCTGATACACGTCTCGGCAATAAGCAGAGAGGATGTGTACCCGGAGAACAACAGGGAGGCACTGACGAAATTCTGCATCGGATCCGGAGCAGAGCATATGGGAAAATGAACCCAATCTACACATACTCGGGCTGTCCATGGATAACGTTGGACAATTCGAAAGAATCACGGTTATAAATATGCAAATGAATGCATATTTATAGATGTAACCCTTTCGAACGGGAGACGCATAGTGGTCACGCATACTGATGATTGACACCTACAGCTAGCAAGTTTCATCGGCACGAAGACCGAAACAGAGCAAATGAAGGGCGGAGGAGGAGATGTCATTTGTGCTCACCCACGAACGCAGAGGCGGAGCTCGTCGAACGCACGGGGAGGTCGTCGAACACCAGACCCTCGCAGCAACGAAAGAACTGCACATTTAAATCAGAAAATATATGACCTAACTCATAATTCACAAATATATGACGGGGTGTCGGGTCGGGGTGTCGGGGTGTCGGGTTGACTTTCATTCCGTCGATGCTCCCTTCAACAACTCTCACCTCTCAAGTGGTGGTATATATGTATGGTGGGGCACTCCTTGCCTGTTTATTTTGACCGTCGGTGACGGTCGTTACTCCCATCCCTTGCTGCATTACCAAGGTCTCACAGCAAGAGATGAGGAGCAACGACCACCTACGACAACAGCCGGTGTCTTTCCTCTTATAACATCTCTCATCTCTCAATGTTATTTCGACCGTCGGCGACGGTCGGTCTTTTCGTCCTCCCCCTGCTTTACGAAGGTCACAGAGGGGGAGGACGAGAAAGACCGACCACCTACGAACAGCCGGTATCCTTCCTTCAAGAGCATCTCATCTCTCACTCTCATCTCTTTCAAAAGGAAGCACCATCAGAATGAAAGTCATCCCTCGACCACTCGACCCCTCGACCCCTCGGCGACCCTCGACCCCTCGGAGATTCTTTTCCTTATTTTCTCTCCTCGACGACCCATGAACGACTGCACCGCACTGAACTCCAGCCATCGACACAATGACCAGAACAGAGCAAATAGGGGAAGGTCAGGGAGGAGATGACAGTCGAGCTCACCCTTAGACCGTAGAGGCGGTAGTCGAATGACGATGACAACGGCAACGGGACCGACAGTGCTCCTGGAGGTGAAGAGAAGATCCCTGCACATGAAAAACAATCCAACATAAGCACCGCAGAACAATATAATCAACAACATCTAACCTAACGGAATAAAAAGACACTATTTTTTTAAATGAAAATCCATACATAAATCCACCCATACATCTATATAGCATTCATCCATCTTTCCATCCATACATCTACACAGCATACATCCATCTAGCAATCCATATAACAACTACAATTGTTCAAAATCACATTACATACATCCATCCACAGATTGCTGGCACCGCCCCTGTATACATACACCATCTATCCATCCATCCTTACATCAATCTATCCATCCATCCACAGATCCATCAACTCCTAAATCCATACATGCAAAAAAAAATAAGAACAAGGGGGACCGATGCTCACCGTGGCTGGGCAAGGGGGCAGAGGGGCAAGGAGGAGCTGGTGCGCGTGGTGAGGAGGGGGGCGGCGGTGGTGGAGGAGGGGGAGGGAGGAGGGGGGGCACGGCAGTGGAGGAGGAAGGGGCAGCGGCAGTGGAGGAGGGGGAGGAGGAGGGAGGGGCAAGGGCAGGGAGGAGGGAGGGGCGCGGTGGTGGAGAGGGGAGGGCCAGTGGTGGAGGGGGAGGGGCGGCGGTGGAGGGAGGAGGGAGGGGCGGGGTGGAGGGAGGGAGGGAGGGGGCGCGGTGGAGGGAGGGAGGGAGGGGGGGGCGTGGCGGGGGAGGGGGACGGGGGGGGTGGAAAGGAGAGTGGGGGGGGGGAGGGGGGCGCGGCGGCGGTGGAGGGGGCCGGCGGCCTGCGTGGGAGGCGGCGGCGGCGCCTCGCGGGAGCAGAGGGTGGGAGGCGGGAGAGAAAGAGATGTGGAGGAGGGCGCGCGCGGGGGGGCCAAATTAACCCCCGCATTGCCGTCTGTTTTTTTTTTGTTTTTTTTCTCTTTGCCGTCTGCTGGCAGATGGCAAAGAATTCTTTGTCGTCCGCCAGCAGACGGCAAAGAGGATGACCGTTAGACCGCCACCGCCGTGAAACTGTGGGCCCCTCTTACCTCTTTGCCGTCTGGCAGCAGACGGCAAAGAGGGTTGCCGTCTGCTGGCAGACGGCAAAGATTTCTTTGCCGTCTGCCAGCAGACGGCAAAGAAGTGGCCCGTGTGACCTACCCAGTGCAGTACCCCCGTGGGGTCCACTTTGGACTTTGCCGTCTTCTGGCAGATGGCAAAGAACTCTTTGCCGTCTGCTGGCAGACGACAAAGAGCTGGCAGATGGCAAAGACCCTGTTTGCCATCAGCTGGTTCTTTGTCGTCTGCTTTGAGAAGACAGACGGCAAAGAGCCTCTTTGCCATCAGCTGGCAGACGGCAAAGAGCTGGCAGATGGCAAAGACCCAGATTCCAGTAGTGCATGTGCCTTCTTTTTGCTTGCATCTTCGCTTGCTAAAAGTTTATGGATCCTCATCCACTTGCTAATCTTTTTAAGAGATCCAATTTTGATGAACCAATTGCTAGTGAGTTTTGTGCACTAGATTATCTTTAAGAAGTTTTGCTTGAAATTCGTGAATCTGAAAATTGTGATGAAGAAATTTATGAAGTGATTCACGATAGCTCCTTGAATAAAAAGCATGATTGCAATGGTTCTACTATAAATTCTATTAATGTCAGTTGTTCTAATGATATGCAAAACCCTAATCTTGGGGATGCTAGTTTTGCTAGGTCCACTACTTGTGGCAATGATCATGATTGGGGTGATTTTTCTTATGATCTTGAAAATTTATTTAAGCCCCATGATGAATATGAGATTGATAATAATGTTTGCAATAATACTGAAAGTGGGTATGGAAGAGTGTCAAATTTAGACCCCACATATTTGGAGAATGTTCAATCTTATGAAATTTTTGATAAAAGTGGGTTTGGAGAGGTCATGACTTTAGTTAATGTTAATCCCACTATTTTGGAAGAGTGTCAACTTCGCATGCATGTGGATCGTGTTGAGAATATGTTATGTGATAGCTATGTTGTTGAATTTTCTTATGATCCTACATGTAATTATTATGAGAGAGGAAAATTTGGTTGTAGAAATTTTCATGTTACTAAATTACCTCTCTTCATGTTGAGATTGCTATCGTCTCTTTCTTCTTCCTTGCATATGCTAGTTTTTGCTTGCCTTGATAATTTGTTTGATTATAAAATGCCTATGCATAGGAAGTATGGTAGACTTAGATGTGTTTTGTCACGTGTTTTATGATGCTCTCTTTGTGCTTCAATTCTTCTCTTTTATGTGAGCATCATTGAAATTATCAATGCCTAGATAAGGGCGTTAAACAATAGCGCTTGTTGGGAGGCAACCCAATTTTATTTTTATTTTTGCTTTTTAGGTTCTGTTTTGCAATAAATAATTCATCTAGCCTCTGGTTAGATGTGGTTTTATGTTTTAATTAGTGTTTGTGCCAAGTAAGACCTTTGCGATAGCTTACGGTGATAGTTGATTTGATCTTGCTTAAAAACAGAAACTTTTGCGCCCAGGAAAATAATTTTTATAATTCACAGAAGAGTTCTTTAGAGTTGATTCTTTTTGCAGAAGATTAATAAACAAATTTCTTAGGTCGTCCTAATGTTTCAGAATTTTTGGAGTTACAGAAGTATTCAGGATTTCCAGATTGCTACAGACTGTTCTGTTTTTGACAGATTCTGTTTTCTATGTGTTGTTTGCTTATTTTGATGAATCTATGGGTAATATCGGGGGGTATGAACCATGGAAAAGTTGGAATACAGTAGATATTACACCAATATAAATAAAGAATGAGTTCACAACAGTACCAATGTGGTGATTTATTTTCTTATACTAACGGAGCTTATGAGATTTCTGTTGAGTTTTGTGTTGTGAAGTTTTCAAGTTTTGGGTAAGGATTTGATGGACTATGGAATAAAGAGTGGCAAGAGCCTAATCTTGAGGATTCCCAAGGCACCCCAAGGTAATATTCAAGGACAACCAAAAGCCTAAGCTTGGGGATTCCCCGGAAGGCATCCCCTCTTTCGTCTTCGTCTATCGGTAACTTTACTTGAGGCTATATTTTTATTCACCACATGATATGTGTTTTGCTTGGAGCGTCTTGTATGATTTGAGTCTTTGCTTTTTAGTTTGCCACAATCATCCTTGCTGTACACACCTTTTGAGAGAGACACGCATGAATTGTGATTTATTAGAATACTCTTTGTGCTTCACTTATATCTTTTGAGCTAGGCAATTTTTCTCTAGTGCTTCACTTATATCTTTTTAGAGCACAGCGGTGGCTTTATTTTATAGAAATTGATGAACTCTCATGCTTCACTTATATTATTTTGAGAGTCTTTAAAAAATCATGGTAATTTCCTTTGGTTATAAATTTAGTCCTAATATGATAGGCATTCAAGAGGGATATAATAAAAACTTTCATATAAAGTGCATTGAATACTATGAGAAGTTTGATTCCTTATGATTGTTTTGAGATATGAAGATGGTGATATTAGAGTCATGCTAGTGAGTAGTTGTGAATTTGAGAAATACTTGTGTTAAGGTTTGTGAGTCCCGTAGCATGCACGTATGGTGAACCGTTATGTAACGAAGTCGGAGCATGAGATATTTTTTGATTGTCATCCTTTGTGTGGAGGCCGGGATCGCGCGATGGTTAACTCCTACCAACCCTTCCCCTAGGAGCATGCGTCTAGTACTTTGTTTCGATGACTAATAGATTTTTGCAATCAGTATGTGAGTTCTTTATGACTAATGTTGAGTCCATGGATTATACGCACTCTCACCCTTCCACCTTTGCTAGCCTCTTTAGTGCCGCGCAATTTTCGCTGGTACCATATACCCACCATATACCTTCCTCAAAACAGCCACCATACCTACCTATTATGGCATTTCCATAGCCATTCCGAGATATATTGCCATGCAACTTTCCACCGTTCCGTTTATTATGACACGCATCATCATTGTCATATTGCTTTGCATGATCATGTAGTTGACATCGTATTTGTGGCAAAGCCACCGTTCATAATTCTTTCATACATGTTACTCTTGATTCATTGCACATCCCGGTACACCGCCGGAGGCATTCATATAGAGTCATATTTTGTTCTAGTATCGAGTTGTAATTTTTGAGTTGTAAGTAAATAGAAGTATGATGATTTTCATTATTAGAGCATTGTCCTATGTGAGGAAAAAAAGAGAAAAGAAATAAAAAAGAAAGAAAGCAAAAAAAAGATAAAGAAAAAAAAAGAGAATAAAAGAAGAAAGAAAAAAATGAGAGAAAAAGAGAGAAGGGGCAATGTTACTATCCTTTTTCCATACTTGTGCTTCAAAGTAGCACCATGATCTTCATGATAGAGAGTCTCCTATGTTGTCGCTTTCATATACTAGTGGGAATTTTTCATTATAGAACTTGGCTTGTATATTCCAACGATGGGCTTCCTCAAATTGCCTTAGGTCTTCATGAGCAAGCAAGTTGGATGCACACCCACTTAGTTTTCTTTTGAGCTTTCATAAACTTATAGCTCTACTGCATCCGTTGCATGGCAATCCCTACTCACTCACATTGATATCTATTGATGGGCATCTCCATAGCCCATTGATACGCCTAGTTGATGTGAGACTATCTCCCTCTTTTTGTCTTCTCCACAACCACCTTCTATTCCACCTATAGTGCTATGTCCATGGCTCACGCTCATGTATTGCGTGAAAGTTGAAAAAGTTTTAGAATACTAAAGTATGAAACAATTGCTTGGCTAAAACCGGGGTTGTGCATGATTTGAGTATTTTGTGTGATGAAGATGGAGCATAGCCAGACTATATGATTTTGTAGGGATAAACTTTCTTTGGCCATGTTATTTTGAGAAGACATAATTATCTTGTTAGTATGCTTGAAGTATTATTGTTTTTATGTCAATATTAAACTTTTGTTTTGAATCATACGGATTTGAACATTCATGCCACAATAAAGAAATTACATGGATAAATATGTTAGGTAGCATTCCACCTCAAAAATTCTGTTTTTATCATTTACCTACTCGAGGACGAGCAGGAATTAAGCTTGGGGATGCTTGATACGTCTCCAACGTATCTATAATTTTTTATTGTTCCATGCTATTATATTATCTGTTTTGGATGTTTTATATGCATTAATATGCTATTTTATATTATTTTTGGCACTAACCTATTAACCTAGAGCCCAGTGCCAGTTCCTGTTTTTTCCTTGTTTTTGAGTTTCGCAGAAAAGGAATACCAAACGGAGTCCAAACGGAATAAAACTTTCGCGATGATCTTTCTTGGACCAAAGGAAACCAGAGGACTTGGAGTGCAAGTCAGAGAAGCCACGAGGCGGCCACAAGGACGGAGGGCGCGCCCAGGGGGGTAGGGCGTGCCCCCCACCCTTGTGGGCCCCTCGTGCGTCTCCTGACCTAATTCTTTCGTCCATATATACTCTTATATGCCCAAACCACCAGAGGCATCCACGAAAAGACTTTTCCACCGCCGCAACCTTCTGTACCCATGAGATCCCATCTAGGGGCCTTTTCCGGCGTCCTGCCGGAGGGGGATTCGATCATGGAGGGCTTCTACATCAACACCATTGCCCTTCCGATGAAGCGTGAGTAGTTTACCTCAGACCTACGGGTCCATATCTAGTAGCTAGATGGCTTCTTCTCTCTCTTTGATTCTCAATACCACGTTCTCCTTGATGTTCTTGGAGATCTATTCAGTGTAATACTTTTTTGCGGTGTGTTTGCCGAGATCCGATGAATTGTGGATTTATGATCAGCTTATCTGTGAATATTATTTGAATCTTCTCTGAATTCTTTTATGCATGATTTGATATCTTTGCAAGTCTCTTCGAACTATCGATTTGGTTTGGCCAACTACATTGGTTTTTCTTGCAATGGGAGAAGTGCTTAGCTTTGGGTTCAATCTTGCGGTGTCCTTTCCCAGTGACAATAGGGGCAGCAAGGCACGTATTGTATTGTTGCCATCGAGGATAAAAAGATGGGGTTTTCATCATATTGCTTGAGTTAATACCTCTACATCATGTCATCTTTCTTAATGCGTTACTCTGTTCTTTCATGAACTTAATACTCTAGATGCAGGCAGGAGTCGGTCGATGTCTGGAGTAATAGTAGTAGATGCAGAATCGTTTCGGTCTACTTGACATGGACGTGATGCCTATATTCATGATCATTGCCTTAGATATCGTCATAACTTTGCGCTTTTCTATCAATAGCTCGGCAGTAATTTGTTCACCCACCGTATTATTTTCTATCTTGAGAGAAGCCTCTAGTGAAACCTATGGCCCCTAGGTCTATTTTCCATCATACAATCTTCTACTTTTCAATCTACGAGTTTCCGATCTACTATTTTTCAATCTTTTACTTTCCAATCTATAAAACAAAAATACCAAAAATATTTACTTTACCGTTTATTTGTCTTTATCAGATCTCACTTTTGCAAGTAATCATGAAGGGATTGACAACCCCTTATCGTGTTGGGTGCAAGTTTGGTGTTTGTTTGTGCAGGTATTCGGTGACTTGCGTGTTGTCTCCTACTGGATTGATACCTTGGTTCTCAAAACTGAGGGAAATACTTACTCTACTTTGCTACATCACCCTTTCCTCTTCAAGGAAAAAACCAACGCAAGCTCAAGAAGTAGCATACACCGAGTGCTAGGGACACTCGGCAAAGGACCAATAACCACCGGCAATGCCTTTGCCGAGAGTTGCACTCGGCAAAGGCCACCCGGCATACACCTCTCAGGCAAATAGGAATTTTCTGAGAGCCACGAGACGGGCACTCGGCAAAGAGTTTGCCGAGAGCCAAACAGTACCATTCGGCAAAATAAAGTGACTTCACGTCGGCTGGTTCTGTCAGCTCTTTGCCGAGGGTGGCACTCGGCAAAACTGCCATAGTCAACTGCCAGTGCATGCCACTTTGCCGAGAGCCTCACTCGGTAAAGATCCATTCCCAGACCACTTTCTACTACTTTCCCCTTGGATCGCTGCCGCAAAAATAGATATATAATACACAAACTTGCATTTCAAGTCTCAATGTCTAACAACAAACTCACATAACCGTTATATAAAATATTTCACACAAACTTCATTTGAAATCACAAGGTAGCTCTTTGGTACAAATGCCCACTTACTAAACAATAAAGTGGTCCATGCATGTCTACATGCGACCACATGATAAAAGCAACACCACAATTATCACAAACTGAAGGAGAATTATCAAGTTCTTCCATCCACTGAACCCGATAAGTCGTTTCTGGCTAGCACATCCACTGAACCCACTACTTCAGATTTTCTCTTCTGCTTAACTACATACTGATTGTAATGATACTCTGCCTTCTCTCTGCTATTGAACGAGTCGTGGGAGCTGCTTCATAGCGAAGCACTTGTTCATTGCATTCAGACCATGAATCGTAGACTCCTGGACATCTACCTCTGTACACCGCATACCACTTCATCTACAAAGATAGAGAAAAAGAGGCAAAGAAGGAACACAAGGTTAAAAATATCACATCATACATAATCCACATCAGCGTTCATCACACATACAATCAACATCATCGCAAGTAGCAATCTAAGTCCATATCAGCACCTACATGACTATATCACTAAATCAATGCCAAACTATCTAGGAGGACTACTCGGAGGTGTAGTCGGTGAAACCGGTGATCGTGGAGTCAGAGCACGTCGGGGCATCCCCCACGGTGGAGGACCAAGCGTCATCGGGAATGTACGTCAGTCGACTCAATGGCATCGAGTTGTCACACTCCTTACATGGTGTGGCCTTCTTCTCCTTAGCTGGCAGATTCTTCTTGGCCAGATCCTCAAAATACTTTATTAGGATCAGCTGCGGGTGCTTCTCAATGAGCGCCGCCAAGCGGTACTCGGTGAGCTTCTACTTGACCGCGAAGTCGACCCTAATGGAAGATGCGTCGTCGAAGGAAGCCATAGCCGCGAAATCGATCGGTGCTAACACCTTTCATCACACAATGAAAAATAGCATAAGAATCAATCATCAATGATTACTTCTAAGCAATTTAATCATGATGGACACTATCTCACAGATATTTCGACTTTCGGTGATGGTCGAGCTGGGCGAGTCCATCGTGCATTAAAAATGTATATCACAGGACAAACTCGCACAGATCGACCGCCATCAGCAAAAGATGATTTTCTTTCTCCAAGAACAACTCTCATCTCTCTCACGTATATATGGTGGAACTCTCTCTGGTGGTGGTATATATGGTGGACACTATCTCACGGATATTTCGACTTTCCGTGATGGTCGAGCTGGGCGAGTCAATCATGCGTGAAAAATGTATATCACAGGACAAACTCGCACAAATCGACCGCCATCGACAAAAGACATTTTCTTTCTCCAAGAACAACTCTCATCTCTCTCACAAATCGATAGGTGGAACTCTCTCTGCTGGTGGTTGATGTCTACTATGCAACTTTATTCTTGTAGACTCGTGTCGGGCCTCCAAGCGCAGAGTTTTGTAGGACAGTAGCAATTTTCCCTCAAGTGGATGACCTAAGGTTTATCAATCCGTGGGAGGCGTAGGATGAAGATGGTCTCTCTCAAACAACCCTGCAACCAAATACAAGAAATCTCTTGTGTCCCCAACACACCCAATACAATGGCAAATTGTATAGGTAACTAGTTCGGCGAAGAGATGGTGATAAATGTGTAATATTGATGGTAGAAATATATTTTTATAATCTGAATAAATAAAAACAGCAAGGTAGCAAGTGACAAAAGTGAGCACAAATGGTATTGCACTGCTTGAAAACAAGGCCTAGGGTCCATACTTTCGCTAGTGCAATCTCTCAACAATGCTAATATAATTGGATCATATAACCATCCCTCAACGTGCGATGAAGAATCACTCCAAAGTTCCTATCTAGCGGAGAACATAAGAATAAATTGTTTGTAGGGTACGAAACCACCTCAAAGCTATTCTTTCCGATCGATCTATCCAAGAGTTCGTACTAAAATAACACCAAAGCAAATTCAGATTCGTAATGCTCAATCCAACACAAAGAACCTCAAAGAGTGCCCCAAGATTTCTACCGGAGAAACAAAGACAAGAACGTGCATCAACCCCTATGCATAGATTACCCCAATGTCACCTCGGGAATCCGCGAGTTGAGTGCCAAAACATAGATCAAGTGAATCAATACGGTACCCCATTGTCACCACGGGTATTCATAGCAAGACATACATAAAGTGTTCTCAAATCCATAAAAGTATTCAATCCGATAAAACAAAATCTCAAAGGGCAAACTCAATTCATCACAACAAGATAGAGAGGGCAAAACACCATATGATCCGACTATATTAACAAAGCCCGCAATACATCAAGATTGTGACATCTCAAGAACAGGAGAGAGAGAGATTAAACACATAGCTACTGGTACAAACCCTCAGCCCCGAGGGTGGACTACTCCCTCCTCATCATGGTGGCCGCCGGGATGATGAAGATGGCCACCGGTGATGATTTCCCCCTCCGGCAGGGTGCCAGAACGGGGTCTAGATTGGTTTCTCATGGCTACAGAGGCTTGCGGCGGCGGAACTTCTGATCTAGGGTCTCCGCTAGGGTTTTTGGAATATTTGACGATTTATAGGGCGAAGAGGTGGTGCGGGAGGCCACCGAGGTGGGCACAACCCACCGGGGTGCGCCTAGGGGGCCATGCGCGCCCTGGTGGGTTGTGCCCCCCTCGGGGCACCCCAAGGTGCTGCTCTGGCCCATTGGATGTCTTCTGGTCCATAAAAAATCCACAAAAAGTTTCGCTGCATTTGGACTCCGGTTGATATTGATTTTCTGTGATGTAAAAAACAAGCAAAAACAGCAACTGGCACTGGGCACTATGTCAATCGTTTAGTCCCAAAAAATGATATAAAGTTGCTATAGAATGATTGTAAAGCATCCAAAAATGATAATATAGCAGCAGGAATACTTCATAAATTATAGATACGTTGGAGACGTATCAGTGGTATATATGGTGGACACTCTCTCACGGATATTTCGACTTTTGGTGATGGTTAAGCTGGGCGAGTCCATCGTGCGTGACAAATGTATATCACAAGAAGAACTCGCCCAGATTGACCGCCATCATCAAAAGTCGATTTTCTTCCTCGAAAAACAACTCTCATCGTCAAATATGATCGGGGCGAGCTCCATAGCATCCATACAAACAACAAGAACTAATAGATGCAAACAACAAAAAACTACAAAAAAAATCAACAATTATCTATGCATTATCAACAATTATCTATAAAAGATTATCAACAATTATCTACATTCATCCATCCTTGTTTGCATCCATCTATGCATTCATGCATACATACATATATTGATACATACAAAAAACTACAAAAAAAGGTCCATGCATCAATCCATGCATTAATACATACATATATACATTCATACATCCATACAAAAATCCATGCATCCATACATTCATGCATACATAAAAGATCGGGGAGGGGGGAGACGAAGCTCACCGGGGGGGAGGCAGCTCGGGGGAGGTGGTGCCGGTGGGGCGGGCGTGTGGGGGCGTCGGTCAAATGGGCGGGCGCCGGCCGACGTGGGGGGTGGGGCGCTGGTGGGGGGGTGGGAAGAGAACGAGAGAGAACTAATAGAAGAAGAGACTGCGGGTGTGGATTTCAAGTGTCCCTCGACCATTACCGAGCGTTTGTCGTTGCGGCTCTCGGAAAAGGTACGAACCCTAGATCAAGAGTTTATACCTTTTTCGAGAGTTACACTCGGTAAAGGATAATACCATAGATCTAGGTTACCTTCTCCTGAGAGCAGCTCTCGGAAAAGTCACAAATACCCAGAGCCGCACTCCAAAATAACAGTCTTCCCTCGTCTGCGCAAGGCCTAGGCATGCCACAAGGACATCACAAAGGATTTCCCATGCTGCTACTGGGCATGATTTCATGTGCCGCCTTGCTGATCTGCAATTTCCGACGAAGAAACCCTAGTAGAGCAATAAATTTCTCAAATATTGTACGCGTACCAGAAAAATGCGGGCGCGTGACACGTGTCATGCGGTTGCCCCCTTTTAGAGAACGAGAAGTTTTGAGGCCAACAGAGCAACATGACCCGCACTTCCTGCACAAACTGGACACGTTCCCTCCCGATACCCAGAGACTAGCTCGGAGACGGTGCGGTTTACAAGCAGCCTCAGCAGAGGCTTACTCGAAACGCCCCCAAACTTTTAGCACACCCTACAGGAGCCATGTGATGACACCATGCTAGATCCCGAGCAATCCGATCGTCGTACAATTTTTTGAGGATTTCAACGGTTGCATCAGGAATGACACCGAGGTACTTCAGGTAGCCCGGTGGCAGGGCATGCCCCTTCCTCGTCTGTGCAAGGCTTAGGCATGCCACAAGGACATCACAAAGGATTTCCCATGCTGCTACTAGGAATGATTTCATGTGCCGCCTTGCTGATCTGCAATTTTCGGCGATGAAACCCTAGCAGAACAATAAATTTCTCGAATATTGCAAGCGTTCCCGAAAAATGCGGGGGCGTGGCATGTGTCATGCGGTTGCCCCCTTTTAGAGCACAAGAAGTTTCGAGGCAAACGGAGCAACAGGACCCGCACTTCCTGCACAAACCGGACACGTTCCCTCCTGATACCCAGAGACTAGCTCGGAGACGGTGCGGTTTACAAGCGGCCTCAGTAGAGGCTTACTCAAAACACACCCAAACTTTTACCACACCCTACAGGGGCCATGTGATGACACCGTGCCAGATCCCGAGCAATCCTACCATCGTACGATTTTCCGAGGATTTCAACGGTTGCATCAGGAATGACACCGAGGTACTTCCGGTAACCCGGTGGCAGGGCATGCCTCTCCCTTGTCTGTGGAAGGCCTAGGCATGCCACAAGGACATCACAAAGGATTTCCCATGCCGCTATCGGGCATGATTTCATGTGCCGCCTTGCTGATCTGCAATTTTTGGTGATGAAACCCTAGCAGAACAATAAATTTCTTGAATATTGCATGCATGCCCGAAAAATGCGGGGGCGTGGCACGTGTCATGCGGTTTCCCCCTTTTAGAGCAAGAGAAGTTTCGAGGCCAACAGTGCAACAGGATCCACACTTCCTCCACAAACCGGACATGTTCCCTTCTGATACCTAGCTCGGAGACGGTGCGGTTTACAAGATGCCTCAGCGGAGGCTTACCTGAAATGCGCCCAAACTTTTACCACACCCTACAAGGGCCATGTGATGACACTGTGCCAGGTCCCGAGCAATCCTACCATCGTACGATTTTCCAAGGATTCTAACGGTTGCATGAGGAATGACACCAAGGTACTTCCGGTAACCCGGTGGAAGGACATGCCCCTCCCTCGTCTGTGCAAGGCCTAGGCATGCCACAAGGACATCACAAAGGATTTCCCATGCTGCTACCTGGCATGATTTCATGTGCCACCCTGCTGATCTGCAATTTCCGGCGATGAAACCCTAGCAAAGCAATAAATTTCTTGAATATTGCACGCGTGCCCGAAAAATGCGGGGCCGTGGCATGTGTCATGCGGTTGCCCCCTTTTAGAGCACGAGAAATTTTGAGGCCAACGGAGCAACATGACCCGCACTTCCTGCACAAACCGGACACGTTCCCTCCCAAAACCCAGAGACTAGCTCGGAGACGGTGCAGTTTACAAGTGGCCTCAGTGGAGACTTACTTTTAACACGCTCAAACTTTTACCACACCCTACAGGGGCCATGTGATGACACCGTGCCAGATCCCGAGCAATCCTACAATCATACGATTTTCCGAGGATTTCAACGCTTGCATCAGGAATGACACCGAGGTACTTTCGGTAACCTGGTGGCAGGGCATGCCCCTCCCTCGTCTGTGCAAGCCTAGGCATGCCACAAGGACATCACAAAGGATTTCGCATGCTGCAACCGGGCATGATTTCATGTGCCGCCTTGGTGATCTGCAATTTCTGGCGATGAAACCCTAGCAGAGCAATAAATTTCTCGAATATTGCACGCGTGCCCAAAAAATGTGGGGGCGTGGCACGTGTCATGCGGTTGCCCCCTTTTAGATCCCGAGAAGTTTCAAGGCCAACGGAGCACTAGGACCCGCACTTCCTGCACAAACCGGACACTTTCCCTCCCGAAACCCAGAGACTAGCTCGGAGACGGTGTGGGTCGTGGTTTTGTCACTGCAGATGTCCTAGTGTGAAGACTTAGTCGTGAGGCCAACGCATCTAAGTGGTAGTTTGAATGGGGTTGAGCGGGACGTGAGACATGAGATTTTACCCACGTTCGGCCCCTCACGGTGGAGGTAAAAGCCTACATCCTACTTGATTAATGTTGATGACGATGACGATCTCGGTTACAAGGGCGGTGTTTAGCTACCTCTATCTCGAGAGCCTCTACTTTGATCTTGTCTAAGCTCTGACTATCTTAACCCTGACCCTCTTGGGGTGCCTTGCCCCTCCTTATATAAGTTGAAGGGGCGGGTTACATGTAGAGTCCTAGTAGGATTAGGACTTAGCCTATTTCTGGCTTCTTATCATGGGCTTCTTAACACATTGGCTTCTCTCCGTGGGCTTCTTAATGCCTAGGCTTCTCATCTCCAGGCGGCTCATCTTCATGGCTAAGTAGATGCCAGGTTAGGATCTGGGTTACAATCTACCGGGTTACAACTGTGTGTCGAATTAAGATATGTCTGCCGGTTTAGGATTTGTCTGCTAGGTTAGGATCTGTCTGCCTGGTTACGATCTGTCTGCCGGGTTAGAACTGGCTGCCAGGTTAGGATCTGTCTGCCGGGCTAAGTCCAGAGATGACTTAACAGGGCTGCTTAAGTCCAGAGATGACTTAACGTCATGAGCCTGGTTTTTTCGCGGGTAATTCCCTCGACATTAGCCCCTAGATTAGCTTGAATACATGCTTGTCATGCATTCATGCTAAGCTTCTTGAAATAAGAATAGATAGTGAACCAACTCCTGAAAATCTGGGTCTCTGTCTTATCAATATGCCAATAATAATTCCATGTAGAAAAATAACCCATATGATATCTTGAATTGTCTTAAAAAATGCCTTCGCTTTGATAAAGAAGAAAAATTTTACTGATGTTGTACCAACTTTCTATGCTTCAGACTTGTCTGAATGGCTTAAAGGAAATAATCTTTGCAAATTTCTCCATCAAAAAAATATGAGACCTGGTTCACTCATAACTGAGAATTTGAAGGTGTACCTTCCTTATATCCATATTACCTGTAGCCCCCAAGTCTTAAGAGGGGAACGTAGTAATAGCTTAAGACTTGCTTCAATATAAATTTTGCAACTCTGGAGAAATCCGGATTGTTCGTCTGAGTCACCAGTTATAAGTTAAATGTTCCACATATGTAGCCCCCAAGTACCAGGTTGTCTTGCCTGCAGCAACCTGGGACTTGTAATTGCCTTATGCTCATAAAACTTCAACCAGTGTAGCCCCCAAGGGCCGGGTCATTATGTAATAATGAACAGGGACTTTTGCAGATCTATTTATATAGACTTGAGGAGAAATGTGTAGCCCCCAAGGGCGGGGTCATCAGTATGTTATGGGTCGGGTCTTCCAATTGGGACCTTATGACTTTGATAAAGAACTGAATGTTGTAGCCCTCAAGTGCCGGCTCAGTAAGATAAGACTGGGCTGGGACTTAGAAAATGATGAAAGGCTGGCTCATCTCCTTGAGATAACCGGGTCTGTTGACAATGTGATCATATGAAGAGCAACTTGCATTAGCCCCCAAGTGCCATGGTGCATGCTTGCAGTGACATGGGACTTGCATACTTCATGTAATCTTGATTTAAATAATGTAGCCCCCAAGTGCCGGGTCGTATGCCTGCAGCGACTCAGGACTATTCCTTCCATTGTAGAATAAAATCATATCCATTGTTCAGATGATGTTACTGAATGCTTTGCATATCAATATCGAACCATGCTCTTTGTTGTAAGCTGGTATTTTTGGATGAGGGAATAATAGCCATTTCTCTGAAGCGGTTTTGAAAACCTCAATCATCAAATATTGGTTATGATAACCATAATGAAAATCCAGCCATGTTGGCTATTTAAGATTTGAATAATATAACCCGGTTTAAAAACCGGCTCCTGCAACATAAACCAGATCCATGCATATATGATGCATGGTATGATGATGCAATGTATGATGTATGATGCAATGTATGATGATGTATGTGTATGATAATAGAGTATAAAAATGCCGGCTATCGAGGCACGACAAAAAGACCAGCTTTCGAGGCTCGAGTCTTGCTTTAGTGACTCTGGCATGATAGTCGTTCCTCCCATAAGCCGGCTCTCGCGTGATATATCTCGCCGTTTTAACCCTGACTAGTTCAGGGTCATATAGATTGACTGTCAAGAGTACGGCGAATCACATAGTGGAGTAGCAACAAGCAGACATGTGAGTTTATCATCGCTTTCTATAAGCCGCCTCTCACCTGACAAAAACCACCATTTTAACCTTGACTAGTTCAGGGTCATAAAAGATTGACTGTCAAGAGTACGGCGGGTCACCTGTTGGAGTAGCATCTTGCATACTGATACGTCTCCAACGTATCTATAATTTTTTATTGTTCCATGCTATTATTTTATCTGTTTTGGATATTTTATATGCATTAATATGCTATTTTATATTATTTTTGGGACTAACCTATTAACCTAGAGCCCAGTGCCAGTTTCTGTTTTTTCCTTTTTTTGAGTTTTACAGAAAAGGAATATCAAACGGAGTCCTAACGGAATAAAACTTTACGATGATTTTTCTTGGGCCAGAAGACATCCACGGAGCTTGGAGAGGGGGTCAGAAGATGGCCGATGAGGCCACAAGCCTGCCAAGCACCCCTGTGGGGCGTCCTGAGGGCTTGTGGGCCCCTCGGGAGTCCTCCAACCCTAATTCTTGCGCTATAAATTCCCAAATATTCCCAAACCACCAGAAGCTCCACCAAAATACTTTTTCGCCGCTGCAAGCCTCTGTTCCCATGAGATCCCATCTTGGGGCCTTTTTCGGTGATCTGCCGGAGGGGGACTCGATCACGGAGGGCCTCTACATCAACCTTGCTGCCCTACCGATGATGTGTAAGTAGTTTACCATAGACCTACGGGTCCATAGCTAGTAGCTAGATGGCTTCTTCTCTCTCCTTGATCTTCAATACAATGTTCTCCTCGATGTTCTTGGAGATCTATTCGATGTAATACTTTTTTGCGGTGTGTTTGTTGAGATCCGATGAATTGTGGATTTATGATCAAATTATCTATGAATATTATTTGAGTCTTCTCTAAACTCTTTTTGCGCATCATGGCAGCAAGTTCTGTTTGGCAACCTTTAAATTTTCTAAAAACTCAAACTTGCGAGAGATGGATTCCTCTTGAACCGGACTTTTAGCCGGATATTGAGATATAGATTTCCCTTGAACCGAATTTTGAACCGTAATCTTTTCTGATAATCCGGAATCTTTCTTTTGAACCAAAACTTTCTGATTGCCCGGTACTTTTTGAGCCGGAAATTTTTTAACGACCTTTAAATTTTCACCAATGTGGCAAGAGTCTCCGGGACCGGGTTGTCTTCCCTTTAATGACCCGGGTTCTTGAATTTGTGACAACGGGCAATTCTGCCGAGTCATGTCTATGCAGCCCCTGAGTCTTTAAGATGACTCGAGGATTCGTCTTTGAAATTCTTCATGCTTGGCCGTGTCATAAACCGACCATGATATTGACATCTGATAGCTGGAATTTTGTTGAAACTTGGGGCGAGATGGCGAGTTGATGACCTATGCTATGCACATCATATGTCCTCCCATTGCTTGTTATTCTTTCTTGGTCCAACTTATCTGGCTCTTCCAGGGCCATTGTCTTTTTTTCTTTTGATGGTTTTTGAATCACCGGCTCGAACAACGGCCAGCTCACACAACCAGTCCAGGGACAGTTCATCCGTGGCTTTTTATTTTCTTAATATGCTGAAGAAGACCGGACCGTAGGGCGGTGGCTTGCGCATGTCCATTGGGCAACTTGTGTGATCGGGCATTGCCCTGATGTGTTGATGTAAATCGGTCCGCAAGGGCGGCAATTTGAGCCCTTCCATTGAGCGGCACGGCACGGGCAAACATCGGTGCAGAAGGATGCTGGTGTGTGCTCCGTATCTGCGGTATAACACCACTTTGGAATGAATAATTGTCCTGATGTATTTGTACGACAGATGCTCTTGTCGTCTCTGCCATGAACATGGAACAATTGTCCTATGTATAAAAATATTAAAGGGAGAATAATTATTCTCGGAGGAATTTAAAGTGCATTGATAAAATGAATAAAGCGGGTAGCACCTGGTATTTTGTCGAGCCGGTCGTCATGATGAGGCGACTATGAAGATGAATCGTCAGCCATAATGAACCGGCAACAATAGTGGGTCAGCTGCTGTTGTGAGCCGGCCGTGACAGCAGGGCGGCTGAACTTATAGCTTGAGCCACCTCCGTTCCTCTAACAACTCCAGGCCTCAACCACTGTCTGTCCTTCCACTGAGTATTTTTTAGAAGTCGTCCACGATAATTTCCGAGAACTTGACCATTGTAATGGACAAGAGGTCCTCCAGAGTCCAAAACCAGTCATTGAAAAACTTTTAAGTCTGAAGTCTCTCTCTTTATCCCACCGGGCCAACTCCTCATCTCTTTATATATATATATATATATATATATATATATATATATATATATATATATATATTATTCCAACAAGCCAAGGCCGGGCTTGGAGAGCATCGATGAGGCGGGCGGCTCGCGACAGGCGAGTCAGGGCAGAGGTGAACCATGACAGCGGTATTCGAGGCCAAGGCGAGGTAGCACGGCCGCGAAGGCGGGCAGAGGCGGCTTGACTCGGCCAAGGCAGAAGGGCACCGGTGATGCGGCTTAGAGCCGGCTCGAGGCGCGAGGCAGCAGCAGAGACGCGCTGGCGGGTCATTGAGGAGCGTGCGGCAGAGGAGTGACGCCATGGGAGGGCCGGCTCGGCACGCAGCTAGGCGAGCCATGGTGGGCGGAGGCAATCTAGGGTGGGGCGGTGAATTGCGGCCGGTTCACGAGGCGCGGCTGAGCCGGCGTTGGGTTGAAGAGGACCGGGCGTGGCCTCTGCGGCAGAGGCATGAAGCGGCTCGAGGCAAAGCACAATAGCGACAATGACTTGCTGCGGGTTGGCTACGGAGGAGGCGGCCCGGGCCGCGCTCGAGGCGGAGGAGACCACGGCAGCTCAAAGGTGCGACGGCGGGGTTGCCAGAGACGGGCGGATTGAGAGGCCAGGGTTGGTTTGATCCAGGCACAGCGGCGGGTGTGGCCGAGCAGGGCACACCGGAGCCAGCCGGAAGGCGACTCAATCCGGGCGCACGGACGGCGGGTCGAGGCAGGCGCCTCAGAAGCGGCCGGGTGGCTCATGGCGCGGTCGCCGGGCGATGGTAGAGAGGCACCGGGTCGCAGGCGATTGGGGAGGCCGCATGCTCCGACGGAGGGGCCGCTCGGTGAGTTGAAGTCGCGGCTCAATAACGGTGGCCGGCGGCTTAGCAAGGTGTGTCCCGAGGCCGAGAAGGCTTGGAGTGGATACGAGTCGGTGAGGGGTGGCAGCTCGACGCGAGAATCCACGCGGGGCAACCGGCTCGAAGGCGGGGAGGCGGTTGGGCCATGCGGTCTGACGCGCCGGCGATGGTGAGGAGAGCACTCGGCTGCTGGAGAGCTCGGTGACTCAGCGGAGGCCTATCGCGAAGCGGAGCAAGGCGGGTCGACCACGGTAGAAGTGGCGGCTCGATGAGGGCCCCTGCGAGGCGGAGGCGAGGTGAGGCCATGAGGATGGCAGCTCGGTTGCGGAGGTGAGCACGATGGCAGCTCGCTGGCAGCTCACCGCGGCGGGTCAGAGCAGCGGTGGCGAGGCCAGCTCGGCCACGGGGGCGGGGCGCATCAGAGGTGGAGGTGAAGGCAGCTTCAGCGTGAGACGGGCCCGCGGGAGGCAAAACTGCGCTGGCCAGGCGAGGTGGAAACGGGTCGCAACAGCTGCAAGGCCACAGCGGCGGTTGAAGCAGCTTGGTCCCGGGTTAACGCACGGGAGGAGGCCGGATCGGTGGCGGTGTCCGAGCTCCGGCGAGCGAAGGGAGGGGAACTGAAGCGAGGTGGAGCAGCACACGGAGGCAGCGCAGAGGAGTGAGTGGAGCAATGCGTGGGCACGGCTGCTGACCACAGTTGTAGAGGCGTGACCGGCCCGAGGCCACGGCGTTGGGGGCGGCGGCTTGGAACGGGGCCGCTCGCAACAGCGGAAGCAACCCGCGGCGGCTGTCTTGAGGGCGGCCAGCAGTGGAGGCAACCCACGGCGGCTCGGTGACGTGGAGCCACGGCGGCAGAGGTGAGCCGCGGCTGCAGGTTACCGAGGCCGCGAGAGAAGAGGTGTGGTCGACTCGGGGACACGGCGACGGAAACGGCAATTTGGAGGCGCCAGCGCTCGGCGAAGCGGAGTCCGGTGAGGCAGGTTGGCGAGACAGTGGCTCGCGGCAGCGGCGGCCTCGAGGCGGAAACGGCGGCTCGTCTAGTGGTGGCGGCTCCGCGGCCATGGCAGAGGGGCGCCGGCGGCCTCGAAGGCGGGGGCTTGGAGCAGAAGTCAGGGCGGCACGCAGGTGGCGAAGGCGGCTCAGAACGAAGGCGAGCGAGGCCGGCTCACTTGGAGGTGGCGATGTGGGCGGCTCGTGGCGCAGTCGAGGTAGACCGGCGGAAGTCGATGGTTGGTCGAGGAAAGAAACCACGGCTGAGGCGGAGCGCGACGGCGCGAGGCGGCGCGTCGGCTTGGAGGCGACGTCGGTCACCAGTAATTGGGTTTTAATGAGATGTACTAGCAGACCCGGCTGTTGAATCTGTAGCAGAAATTATCAACTACTTCGGAAATCACCAATAAACATCTGATGTTTAGCTGCGGCGGAGACGCTTTTGTCGACCTCGGCGACTTGCGGCAGCGAACAAATCGCAACCCTAATTTCTCTTGAACCTTAAATCTCACAGATTATAAATCTGGACTAATGAACTTGAAGCTGATGCAGATCCTTTCACACCTTCTCTTCTTCATTCAGAAAATTGCGAGCTCCTCGATCCCTGGGAGAGATTCCCTCCAAGAACTCAACACCACCGTGCGTAGGCCCCATAGTGGGCGCCAACTGTCGTGGTTTTGTCACGATAGATGTCCTAGTGTGAAGACTTAGTCGTGAGGCCAACGCATCTAAGTGGTAGCTTGAACGGGGTTGAGCGGGACGAGAGACGCGAGATTTTACCCAGGTTCGGCCCCTCGCGGTGGAGGTAAAAGCCTACATCATGCTTGATTAATATTGATGATGATGACGATCTCGGTTACATGGGCGGTGTTTCACTACCTCTATCTCGAGAGCATCTACTTTGATCTTGTCTAAGACCTGTTTGTCTAAGCCCATACTATCTTAACCCTGACCCTCTTGGGGTGCCCTGCCCCTCCTTATATAAGTTGAAGGGGCGGGTTACATGTAGAGTCCTAGTAGGATTAGGACTTAGCTTATTTCTGGCTTCTTATCGTGGACTTCTTAACGCCTGGGCTTCTCTCCGTGGGCTTCTTAATGCCTAGGATTCTTATCTCCACGCGGCTCATCTTCATGGCTAAGTAGATGCCGGGTTAGGATCCGGGTTACAATCTGCCGGGTTACAACTGTCTGCCAGGTTAAGATTTGTCGGCCGGGTTAGGATCTGTCTACTGGGTTAGGATCTGTCTGCCGGGTTAGAACTATCTGCCGGGTTAGGATCTGTCTGCCGGGTTAGAACTATCTGCCGGGTTAGGATCTGTCTGCCGGGTTAAGTCCAGAAATGACTTAACAGGGCTGCTTAAGTCCAGAGATGACTTAACGTCATGAGCCGGGTTTATCCGCGGGTAATTCCCCTGACAGTGCGGTTTACAAGAGGCCTCAGGAGAAAAATAATAATAGTTGAATTAATAAAAAATGCCGACATCCACCATTAAGAAGATGGCCTATCACTTTGAATCTTCTCTGCCCGAAACCGGACATGTTCACCTGTTTAGGGCAGAGAAAATTCAAAGTGATAGTTCATCTCCTTAATAAGAGTGTAATGAATACCGAAGCTTACTGCATCTGGACTATCCCACTATTTAAATAGGTTATGTTCCTTGTCTCTAGGCGAGGTGGGACTAAAGTTTGATGGTAGCCTTATCTTTACTGAGAGCTACTCTCGGCAACTGTACATTTACCGCGAGCAGCTCTCGGTACAGGTACTGTTGGATCATAAAATTAAGAGAAAAGTATGTTTTTGGTCCCTCAAGTTTCCAGAAAGTATAGATTTGGTCCCTCAAGTTTTTTTAGTATACATTTGGTCCTTCAAGTCTCAAAACCACCTAAGTTTAGTCCAAAACCAGATTTTGACCTGGTTTGACAGCTAGACTTTGACCGGGTTTAACTGATGAACAGTAAATTTGATTTTTTTTTCAAAAACAGTTCAAAAAAATCTGAATTTTTTTGTCATGCAATATGCTTACATGCACAAGGTGCGCCCCAAATTTTTTTGTCTTTCGACACTCGAGGCGCCCGTGGGAAAAAAAACAAAAAATATACTTCCGATAAACAGTAAATTCGAAAAAAATAGCAAAAAAAAATAAAAAAAATATGAAAATTTTTGGGGTTCAATATACTGGGGTGCGCAAGGTCCGTGCAAATGTTTGGCATCTTTGGACATCCGAGGGGCTCATGGCAAAAAAAACAAATTTTCGGTCACAAAAAAATAGCCAAAATTTGTTTTTTTTACCACGAGCTCCTCGAACGTTGAAAGATGCTAAAATTTTGCATGGGCCTTGCGCACCACAATATATTGAACCCCAAAAAATTTCAGATTTTTTGCTATTTTTTTGAATTTACTGTTCATCAGGAGTGTATTTTTTGTTTTTTTTGCCATGGGCGCCTCGAGTGTCGAAAGACCACGAAATTTGGGGCGCACCTTACGCATGTAAGCATATTGCATGACAAAAAAATTCAGATTTTTTTGAACTGTTTTTGAATTTTTTTTGGAATTTACTGTTCATCGGTCAAACCCGGTCAAAATCTGGTTTTGGACTAAACTTAGCTGGTTTTGAGACTTGAAGGACCAAATGTATACTAAAAAAACTTGAGGGACCAAGTCTATACTTTCTGCGAACTTGAGGGACCAAAAACATACTTTTCTCTAAAATTAATACATATTCATAATTATGAACACCGAAGTTTAATTAAATTGTTGGACTATCGGATAATGTAAAGAGATAGGCGAGGTGGAACCAAATAGGCTACCGTTAGTTTTCCGAGAGCTGCTCTTGGTAAAGAAGTCAAATCGTGGCCGTGCCGTTAACCGGCTCCGGATGTGCCATGTGGCAGAACGTTGCCGTGCGGCTCTGCTCGGCTCTCGGCAAAGAGTGCCTTTGCCGAGTGCTGCCTTGTTGCCGAGCGGTACTCTCGGCAGTATCATGTGTTTGCCGAGATGCTCCTTTTGCCGAGTGGCACTCTCGGCGTCTCTTACTTTGCCGAGTGCCCGTGTTTTGGCTCTCGGCGAAGACCCTGACACCCGGCGTATACGAAAATTCCAGTAGTGTAATGGACTGGATATTATGATCAGAGGAGCTTGATTATGTTCTTCTAACAACACTTCATCTTTAGAACATTCCATGAGTAATTAGCATCAATGGAAAATAAAGTGACGTTTTATTCATTCGAGATGTTTTACCATCATAGAACGCATATCTAGCTGTGAAGGGAAATGATTGCACAAATTGCATCATCTACAAATAATGGATAGTTTATTAGACATATCTGTCAGTTGTCAATAAGATGCTTATGCTTTCCCAAAGTGCAAATCAGATATAGAAGTTTTAAGCTGCAATGGCAATTAATCATGTCTTCTACCATATAGTCATAGAAATTTACTCAAAGACTGAGTGAAGTTAACCGAACATATGGATGCAGAAACAAGTACATATAATAGAAAGTTCAGTGGAAATTTTAAAAACTGATCTTCTTATAGGGAGACAATAAAAGTTGACTACATACTAAACCACCATTGCTCTAGACTTAAAAGCATGTAGACATTAGGGCACTACTCTAGTAAGAAAAGCTGAGAACCAAATTCAGGCAGACATACCAAGCACATTGCTCCAAAGCACGTACAATTGATACAAGGCACCAGCAGTCCAGCATTGATATCACTAGCTCAAACATTGTAGCTCTGAGTAGAAAGGCACATATGGCAGATGTGGTGACCGGCCATCTTGAAGAGTGCGGATCTGGCTAGTTCGCCCAGTATCCATGTTGTAACACATGAAGAGTTTTCCTGGCCCTACGGTAAAGAAGATCACGTTACATTCAGGATGGATCGCAACCCAATCAATGCCAATCCCGTAGTCTTTGCTACCAAACATGTCTGAAAGTTTAACAGTATGCTTCAGTACCCATTCTCTTCTGTCATAGTCCTCGAGAATGTAAACTACTATCTTAACACCGGTATTTCTCTCTGTAAGATTTGCATAATGCAAGCGGCCCTGGGACAGCTGAATGAAACCATCATCCTCCATACCGAGATCACGCTGCAGATCACTAGGAAAACCAAAGTCTGTCCATGTTTCGCCGTCCGTGTCCACTGCAGCTACAGAAGGGACCCCCCTCCCCAGCCAACGACCAGAATCATCATAGACATGATAATCCAAATTGTGAAAATGGAGACGGCCATTGAGGAAGACAGTTCCCTTCAGACGATCAAAGAGGGTGACATCTCCACCCAAGCTCATTTCATTGTAAGCCCATGTGCTGGTTTCCGACGAGTAGACATCCACTCCGAGGCGGTGGTGGCCACCCCAAGAAAACACTAACACGTGGAAGTGTGAAGATGCGGCCGGGTCAAAAACGAGATGCACTCTGTACATCTTGATGGCCTTGCTGTTGTTTGGGATGTCAATGTCCAGCAGTGCAACCCACTCCTCCGTGGCGGGGTTGCACACCACATAGCGAAACCCGTCGTCGTCCGGGGACCGGGGCAGAGACGCCGTACCAGCGGCAGAGGACGAGGCCATTGCAGCAGTCCAGGAGGTCAAGCCGCCGACGGCTGGGCAGGAAGGCAAAGGAGGGGTAGATCAGCGGGCGGCCCTGGCCACCTGAGACATTGAAGAAGTGGAGGGTGGTCTCCAGGAAGCGCTCCTCGTTAGTGGTGGTGTAGAAGAAGCCGGCGAGCGACTGGGGCAGCGTCCTGGCGAGGCGCAGCCAGCGCCGGCAGACGCGCTTGCAGCGCCAGTTCGAGGGCGGTGTTCCCACCGGCGGTAGCGATCTGAGCGGACGGGCATGGCCGGCGGAAGAAAGTGGTGGCATTGGTGGCGCCGTCGGGAGGGGACTGCCTACGGTGGATGGAGAGAACTGTCGCTCCCTGTTAAAATAAGTTGCCCATCAGTTCGGACATTTGAGAAACTTGGCTAGCATCAGTTTAATATGGTATTGGAGTCACAAGGTCTCCGGATCAAATCCTGATCAAAACACTATTTAATATCAAAATAGTTGCGATCTAATCTCGATCCCACGTCTAAGGTCTTTCTGTACGTCCACAACTTTAGACGTGAGAGGGAGTGTTAAAATACGTTGCCTAGCCTTTCCATCAGTTCGGACTTTTGAGAAACTTGACTAGCATATCAGTTCACTTCACAATTCACGTTCAATTGTGGCTCCTATCTTAGATGAAATAGGAGAGCTAGCTTTTAATTTTTCAGTTTTTGAGATTTAACATGTAAACAGGCCAGCAAACTTACCGGCGCATCTCTGTGCGAAACATGCATGCACTTTGAATGTGACCGAATGTTGGCTTGAGGAGACTCCTAGTTTCTTGGTAAACAGCCTTCTTGTTGATTGCCCGAGGAACTCTTTTGTTGAATAAAGCTCTCTGATTTGCCAGAAAAAAGAAAAAAAAAACTAGCACATCAGTTCAATAATCACGAAATCTCAGTGGGTCGATATTAGCGGTAGTCCAACGGCAGCCTCACCCGCACCACGCAGGATCCGCGGTCGGCCTCCCGCTCCAATTTCTCCACGAATCTCGGTGGTCAAAACCTGAAATGTTTTCCTAACATGCTTACATGGCCTGCTTAGCATGCAACGCCTATTCGATGGATCTCTCTAAAAAAATGCCTAGTAGATGCAATATCAAACCTCGATCGGTCATGGAAATCATCATTACTATAAATAATGTTTTGAGGTGAACGTCCAGTCTCGTCGATCACAAACAATATAGTTGAGGAGTCGACCTTGTCATTGCTCATTGGTCGTGGACTCGTTGGGTGAGGAGAACCCTAGCCACCGGGCGTCCTAACCGTCCTTCCCACCCTACCGCGGTGATGGCGGCTTCGGATCTGGGGCTTGCGCTCGGGCAGACCAGTTTGGACCCGGGGCGGGTCGGAGCTCTCGCTCTGGGTAGGTGGGGTTGTGCGTGGTCTGGGAGGTGTTCGCATGCGATGAGGTCCTTCTCCACGCGGATGTGGTGGCCATCGGTGGTTGTCGAGATACAACTACATGGTTGGCTAACACGACGTTCGCGGCAACGGGCATGACATTCTGCGACCTTGCTCGACGACGACCGTCGATAGTCTTGGGGTCGTGTCCCCCCTGGTACACCGAGTACTGGCTGGGGATGCAGGCGTGGACGCCTCATATGATGGAGGTGTCGACCCAGGCTCCGGACTAATGCCTTGCTAGGAGTGAAAGGAGGCTTCTTTCGCTCTTTCTACCGTGGTTGGGATGTTGTGTAGGGGATCGTTGACGGTTTCACAGATATGGATATCGGTCACATGGGTTGCTCTCCAGAGAGCTCCATGGTGGTGGTGGTGGCTATCACTTTTGGTCATGTGGGTGGCAAGAGGTGTAGCGGAGGGTGGCTTGGGTGGTCGTTTTGTCCTGGCAGTGACCGCGCCCTAATCCGGACCTGGGGAATTGATCTCGCCGTGCTTTCTGCTTTGGCGCCAACAACGGCGACGCTTACGGGCGCTGCTTTCTTCCTGAAGACGTTGCCGAGGTGCTCCTATCTGTGTCAGCGTTTTGAGTGAAGACCCTTGTTTATTCTGGACTCGGCAGCGGGAACACTTTACGCCGTTTTCCCTCTTAAGGGCGTTGTTGCGGAGCTTAGGTGTGTTAGGGCGTAGTACTCAGTTCTTTCTATATTTTTTTCTGATAGTATGTGTGATCTTGTGTGGGACCGCCTCATCTTTTTGTATTGTTCGGCCTTATACTTTATTAGATGTTGTTTTATATATAAAGTGTGGCTAAAAAGTTGTTAAACTAGGCACATGCGACACGCGAGCTGACCGAGCGAGGAATCCATCGGTGCATGCATACGCGACGCGCGCAACCGGCTTCGCGTCACGAGTACTAATACTCCGCGTACAAGTTTAAAAAAAAATTAGGGTGTGGCCAAGTCTCAGTCAAGTGATATAGTATGTAAGAAAAAAAAGAAAAACTGAAAATAAATTTTTTGTACGAATCTTCATGCAAAACCAAAGAAAAATACCATCGACTGAGACATAACGAAGTCTCAGTCGACTGAGACTTAGCAAAACTGAAAAAAATTATTCCGCGTCCGTTTTATCTTTTCATGTGATTTCAGGCATACGACAATGACTGTTGAAGGATACTAAACGAACATCATCCACTAGCTAGCTCACACAACACGAGCACGCGTCCAGACTTTATTGCATGCGCGTACAAGCACGGCGCTCTGGTCCGGCGCGTTATGGGCACGTTTGGTTTACCTGCATCTTTTTTGCCACTTTATATACTTGTCCCAACTGAGTCTGGCTGAGTATATGTAGGCAAAAAACCAATATCTGCATGTTGATTGGTTGCCTGCATTGCATCAAGCCCAGATGGCTACAACTTGTTTGGTTGCCTGTGTTTGTGCTTTAGGTGTGAGCAGATACAAAGCATAGCTGTTTGGTTGTATGCAAGTATTTGATCTGCTCACCCCTTTCAAATGTGATGGACTTACCACCCATTTGACAGCACACAACACACACTATGATCAACAGCAGCACAAAAACAGTAAGAACAAGCAAAGAACAGGCAGATCATAAGTTACTAGGCATAAGTTTAATACAGCAGGGCATCCCTGCCCCTGCTGGACCCCAGGAGGCTCCCTCCTGGGCAAAATATGGACATGTTCACAGCAAAAGAGACGACCGGGCTTCAGTTCAAACCTACACTACTTCAGTTCAGAGTACTACGCATGGTTCAGTGTTTCAGACTTGACAGACGAACTAGAGGGCCTGAGTGATGTCGTTGACACAGTTGTGCTTCGTTCACCGGACGGTGGAGATGTTGGAGTTGTTGGCGTTGTAGATCTGCACCTTGAGCCCTAGGCCGGAGAGCTTGAAGACTACAATGTCGCCGGGGACGATCTTGTACCGGCCGTAGAAGTACTCCCAGCCTCGCCCCAGCACCATGTGCCCCTTGAACATCTGCACCTGGACCTAAAATTCGCACCACTTGTTGGCGGAGAGGCTAATGATTCGAGGAGGGCCGCTGACCAGCCATTGCTTCATCACCGGCCTGCATTTACGCTGGATGATGAGCATGGCAATGTCCTCCTGGTCAGTGATTGATAACTCACAAGTATAGGGGATCACAACAGTTTTCGAGGGTAGAGTATTCAACCCAAATTTATTGATTCAACACAAGGGGTGGCCAAATAATATTCGCGAGTATTAGCAGTTGAGCTATCAATTCAACCACAGCTGAAAGACTTAATATCTGCAGCAAAGTATTTAGTAGCAAAGTAGTATGATAGTAACGGTAATAGTGGTAATAGTAGTAGTAGCAGTTTTGTAGTGATTGTAACAGTAGCAATAGCAAAAGTAATTTAGCAAAGATCAATATGTGAAAAGCTCGTAGGCATTGGATGAGCGATGGATAATTATGTTGAATAATATTCATCATGTAGTAGTCAAAACCTAGGGCGACACAGAACTAGCTCCAATTCATCAATGTAATGTAGGTATGTATTCCGTATATAGTCATACATGCTTATGGAAAAGAACTTGCATGACATCTTTTGTCCTACCCCCTGTGGCAGCGGGGTCCATAAGTAAACTAAGAGATATTAAGGCCTCCTTTTAATAGAGAACCGGAATAAAGCATTAGCACTTAGTGAATACATTAACTCTTCAAACTACGGTAATCACCGGAAAGAATCCCAATTATTCTCACCTTGGGGTATGCGGATCATAACTCGTAATAGGTGTCTACAACTTGCAAGATACGATCAAGAACTCACATATATTCATGAAAACATAATAGGTTCAAATCTGAAATCATGGCACTCGGGCCCTAGTGACAAGCATTAAGCATAGCAAAGTCATAGGAACATCAATCACAAAACATAGTGGATACTAGGGATCAAGCCCTAACAAAACTAATTCGATTACATGATAAATCTCATCCAACTCATCACCGTCCAACAAGCCTACGAAGGAATTACTCACTCCCGGTGGTGAGCATCATAAAATTGGTGATGGTGGAAGGTTTATGATGGTCATGGCGACGGATTCCACCCTCCGGAGCCCCGAACGGACTCCAGATCAGCCCTCCCGATGAAGAACAGGAGGTGGCGGCGGCTCTGTATCGTAAAACGCGATGAATCCTTCTCTCTGATTTTTTTTCTCCACGAATAGGTATATATCGAGTTGGAGTTACGGTTGCCGGAGCTCCAGGGGGCCCACAAGCTTGGGAGGCGCGCCTTGGGGGGGTAGGCGTGCCCCCAGAGCTTGTGGCTCCTGGGTGGCCCCCCTCTGGTATCTTTTTCCACCAGTATTTTTTTATATATTCCACAAAAATTCTCTGTCAATTTTCAGGTCAATCCGAAAACTTTGATTTCTGCACAAAAACAACACCATGGCAATTTTGCTGAAAACAATGCCAGTCCGGGTTAGTTCCATTCAAATCATGCAAATTAGAGTCGAAAATAGGGGAAAAAGAGTTTGGAAAAGTAGGTACGATGGAGACGTATCAACTCCCCCATGCTTAACCCATTGCTTGTCCTCAAGCAATTCTGTTGACAAACTGAAAGTGACAAAGAAAAACTTTTACAAACTATTTTTGATCTTGTTGTTGCAAATATCTCTAACCAATGCTCAGGTTTTCAGCAAGGATTATGAACTAATCATATTCACAATAACACTTAGGTCTCACATTTACTCATATCAATAGCCTAACAAACTAGCGAGCAATAATAAGATATCTCGGATGACAACACTTTTTCAAAACAATCATGATATAATATGACAAAATGGTATATCGCTAGCCCTTTCTGAGACCGGAAAACATAAATGCAGAGCACCCCTGAAGTTCAAGCACTGACTAGACATTATAATTCATAGCAAAAGAGATCCAGTAACACTCATACTCAACATCAACTAAAAACAAAGCATATAAATGACAATAGTGCTCTCCAGCTGGTGCTTTTAATAAAAGATGATGACTCAACAATAAAAGTAAATGGATAGGCCCTTCGCAGAGGGAAGCAGGGATTTGCAGAGGTGCCAGAGCTCGAAGCTTTTAAAACAGAGATGAATATAATTTTGAGAGGCATGCTTTCATTGTCAACATAACAACCGAGAGATCTCACTATCTTCCATGCTAGACACATTATAGGTGGTTCCCAAACAGAATGCTAAAGTTTTTACTCCCCCTCCCCCAACAAACACAAGCCATGGCTAGCCGAATCCTCGGGTACGCTTCATACCAAAAACAATCCGGGGGTGTTTTGTTTTATTATTATAATTTGATTTTGATTTTGATCATAGGACTGGGCATCCCGATTACCAGCCACTTTCTCGTGAATGACAAGTGAATAAACACTCATCGTGAGAATAACCCACCTAGCATGGAAGATACTGACAGCCCCCCATCGCTACATGAGCGGTTCACGTATACAAAACAGATTATTATTTGAAGGATTAGAGTTTGGCACATGCAAAGTTACTTGGAACGGCACGTAATTACAACATTTAGGTCGGTATGGTGGACTCATATGGAACAACTTTGGTTTTAAGGAAATGGATGCATAAGCAGTATTCCCACTTAGTACAAGTGAAGGCTAGCAAAAAGATTGAGAAGCGACAACGGTCATAAACATGCATTGAGATTAATCAATATTGATTGCAAGCATGAGTATGATATAAATCACCATGAACATAAATATCATGGAGGCTATGTTGGTTTTGATTCAACTACATACGTGAACATGTGCCAAGTCAAGCCACTTGAATGATTCAGAGGAGGATACCGTCCTATCATACTACATCATAACCATTTTAAATGCATGTTGGCACACAAGATAAACTATTATCCACTCCTAGCTAATTAAGCATGGCATGAGTAACTCTAATCTCTAATTTTCATTGCAAACAAGTTTCATTCATAATAGGTTGAATCAAGAACGATGAGCTAATCATATTTACAAAAGCAAAATAGGTCGAGTTCATACCAGCTTTTCTTCACCTCAATCATTTTATCAAATTTTGTCATTATTTCCTTTCACTTGTACGACCGAACGATGTGAATAATAATAATAGTGCACATGCAGTGGACTAAGCTGAAATCTGCAAACATTTATTCAAAGGAGAAGACAAGGTAATATGGGCTCTTTGTTAGATCAACAATAATGCATATGAGACCCACTCAACATTTTCATCGTGGTCTTATCCTCACGACCCAAAGAAAAGAAAAGAAATTCAAAGAAACACACTGAAATATTTTTGTTTTTGTTTTTCTCTAAAGAAAGTAAAAACAAAGGAAAACAAAAACGAGAAAAACTATTTACACGGGAAAGCTCCCAACAAGCAAAAGAAGAACGAGAAATCTTTTTGGATTTTCTCTTAATACTACAACTAATTAAACTAGAAAGAGAAACTAAAAAGAGGCGAGAAACATTTTTGGATTTTATCAAAGTTTTTCCAAACACACAAGAAGAAAGCAAGAAAATAAACTAACATGGATTATACAATGAAAAAGGATAAACGCCGACAACCAGAATGAATGTGTGATACGTGAATGTAATGTCGGTGAGAGATACGTACTCCCCCAAGCTTAGGCTTTTGGCCTAACTTAGTCTATGGCCACGGCTCGTACTAACCCTCTCCTAGATACTGCGGAGGGTCCTGGGGGTTCCACCGGTTGGCGAGCTCCTGTGGCTCCCACTGATAAACAGGCTTCTGATATGGCACAGGTGCAAGCGCTGGATCAGGTGCTGGGGTTTGTGTCAGACCCCAGTACGCGTAGATGTCATCGGGCATAATAGTGTACCTACCTGAATAAATATCGAACAAAGATGGTGCAGGCAAAGTAGTAATCTCACAAGTACCCTGACTAAATACTAAGTTGTACAGGAGTCGCTTTTGCTTATCATTGTTAATTAAGTGATGTGCTACCATACTAGCATAGTCTAAATATTTAGTGGGTAGCTGCATCTCCTCCTCATCATCATGCCTAATAGGAATCTCAAAATGTTTAGCGAGGTGGGAGGCATAGACACCGCCATAAATATCACCCTTCGACCGGTTTGTGTGTAACCGTCGAGCAACCATAGCACCCAAACTAAAAGTTCTTTCAGCATATAAAGCATGGCGTAAAATAGCAAGGTAAGGTGCACTGAGAGTTCCACTCTCCCCATGATCAGTCAAACATCTCCTGGCAAATAATGCATTGTAACGCAAAACAGGAAAATGTAAACTAGCCACTCTCGCTTCCGATACTACTCTCTCTTCCCCCACAGTAGTTTCAGAGATGAAATGCTCTATGTCTCTAGGACGTGGCTCACTGATGCGGCCCTCATGAGGTATTTTGCAAACATTGCAAAATCATATAATGTCATTTCCTTAGGCACATCGTACAAGTGAAATTCTACCATGGGTGGTTCCTTCCTAGGATAAAAGTGAAAGTTTTGGGCGAAGGTATTAGTGAGTAGGTCGTATTGGTCGCACTTATCTTGGAGGAAGGGGATGATGCCGGCATTGTCAGCCAAATAATAGAAAACATCATTAATTCCCGCCTCCTTAAAAAATGTGTCACTTGGCCACTCACACGGCCTAACTTCCGCCGCACGCGGAAGATTGTACTTGGGCTTCTCCTCCGGAGTTTCCTTCGAATTACGGCTTGATGAGCCCCTTAATCACCTCCTCATGGTTTTTTATTTTCTCTGAAGATTTCTGAAATTTTTAGTGACTCAAAATAAAAGTGATCAAAACTCAACAAAATTGATAGCAACTACTCCCACAAGCGTCTAGAGGCTATATCATTCAACAAAACTAATTTGAACCATATAAATTTGACATGCAAGCTCAAGAACATGGTCACCACAACAGCAAAAAATTGCAATGTATAAAGCACTAGAGCAAAAACTAATTGGACCAACAGAGGAGTCACATACCGATGAACGATCCCCCAAAACAGTTTCAGAAACGGAGCCCCGAGCAAGGAGATCGAAAATGGCAGCAAGAAGAGCAAGAACACGGGTTTGAGTAAGGGTGTGATTTTTTCTGGAGGAAGAAGAAGTGGATGGGTGGCTGCAATAAGTGAGGAGGCCTACGTGGGACCCACAAGCTTGCATGGCGCGCCTAGGGGGGTGGGTGCGCCCTATGAGCTTGTGGCTCACAGGTGCACCGCCCTGGGTGTGTTCAGTGCCAAATTTTTTCAAATATTCTAGAAAAAAATCATATAAAATTTTCAGGGCATTTGGAGAACTTTTATTTTCTAGTCATTTTTCATTGCACGGATAATTCAGAAAACAGTAAAATAATAGCATTTCTACTTTATTAATTCTAAATAACAGAAAGTAAAAAGTGGGTACAGAAAGTTGTGTTTACTAAATTCATCCATCACATGCTCGTCAAAAGGAATCCATTAATAAGGTTTATCAGAGTCTTATTAACAAACTTCTTCCGAATGACATGAAACCGGAGAATCTTTGTATATTACTAGGTTACCTTAACGGGGGTATGCATGTCCCGAACAATAAGAATTTCATATTTCTTTTTGACAGTAGGAATAGGGAATTCAAAACCTCTAATAATAATTGTTGAAAATTTTCCAATAGAATTGATACTGTTCACCTGAGGTTGTTTCTTCGGAAAGTGTACCGTATGCATTACCATTAACATGAAAAGTGACATTGCCCTTATTGCAATCAATAACAGCCCCTGCAGTATTCAAAAAGGGTCTACAAAGGATAATCGACATACTGTCATCCTCAGGTATATCAAGAATAACAAAGTCCGTTATGATAGTAACATTTGCAACTATGATGGGCACATCCTCACAAATACCGATGTTTATAGCAGTTGATTTATCATCCATTTGCAAAGAGATTTCAGTTGGTGTCAACTTATTCAAATCAAGTCTACGATACAAAGAGAAAGGCATACGCTAACACCGGCTCCCAAATCACATAAAGCAGTTTTAACATAGATTCTTTTAATGAAGCATGCTATAGTTGGTATTCCGGGGTCTCCTAGTTTCTTTGGTATTCCCCCCTTAAATGTATAATTAGCAAGCATGGTGAAAATTTCAGCTTCCGGTATCTTTCTTTCACTAGTAACAATATCTTTCATATACTTAGCATAAGGAGACATTTTCAAAATATCAGTCAAACATAAGCGCAAAAAGACAGGTCTAAGCATTTCAACAAAGCGCTCAAATTCTTCATCATCCTTATTCTTTGAAGCTTTAGGAGGAAAGTTCTTGGGTTTTTGAACCGATGGTTCTCTTTCTTTACCATGTTTCCTAGCAATTAAGTCTCTCTTATCATATCTTTTATTCTTAGGTTGTGGGTTATCAAGATCAACAACAGGTTCTATCTCCACATCATTATCATTACTAGGTTGAGTATCAACATGAACATCATCATTATCATTATTATTAGGTTCATGTTCATCACCAGATTGTGTTTCAGCATCAGAAATAGAAATATCATTTGGATTCTCAGGTGTGTCTACAATAGGTTCACTAGAAGCACGCAAAGTCCTATCATCATTCTTTTTCTGTTTTTTACTAGAAGGACTAGGTGCATCAGTATTAATTCTTTGAGAGTCTTGCTCAATTCTTTTAGGATGGCCTTCAGGATACAAAGGTTCCCGAGTCATTTTACCACCCCTAGTCATAACTCTAACAGCATGATCATTCATCTTATTGTTCATGTCATTAAGCAAATCATTTTGTGGCTTGAGAACTTGTTCTACTTGAGTTTTTATCATAGAAGCATGTTTAGTAACAACCTTGAGATCATTAACAGTTCTAAGCATATAGTCACTCAAGCGTTCAATCATATAAGCATTTCGTTTCAATTGTCTACTAACATATGCATTGAAGTTTTCTTGTTTAACAATAAAGTTATCAAATTCATCCAAGCATTGACTAGCAAATTTAGTATAAGGAATACCACCTTCATCAAATATATAGAGAGAATCTACCTCTACTACCTGTGTCGAAGTGTGAAGACCATGTACTTCTTCAATAGGTGGTAAATTCTTAACATATTCAACTTTAATACCTTTTTCTTTCATAGATTTCTTTACCTCTTGCATATCTTCAGGACTAAGAAATAGAATACCCCTCTTCTTCGGAGTTGGCTTATGCGGTGGTTTGGGAAGAGTCCAATCATTATCATTACTCAATATATTATTCAATAATTCTTCAGCTTGTTCAACAGTTCGTTCCCTGAAAACACAACCAGCACAACTCTCTAGGTGGTCCCTAGAAGCATCAGTTAGTCCATTATAAAAGATATCAAGTATTTCATTTTTCTTGAGAGGATGATCAGGCAAAGCATTAAGTAATTGGAGAAGCCTCCCCCAAGCTTGTGGGAGACTCTCTTCTTCAATTTGCACAAATTTAAATATTTTCTGTAGAGCAGCTTGTTTCTTATGAGCAGGAAAATATTTTTCAGAGAAGTAATATATCATGTCCCGGGGACTACACACACAACCAGGAGCAAGAGAATTATACCATGTCTTAGCATCACCCTTTAATGAGAAAGGAAACAACTTAAGAATATAGTAGTAGCGAATTGTTTCCGCATGAGCAAATAGGGTGGCTATATCATTCAGTTTAGTAAGATGTGCCACAACAGTTTCAGATTTATAACCATGGAAAGGATCAGATTCAACCAAAGTGATTAACCCAGGATCGACAGAGAATTCGTAATCCTTATCGGTAACAAAGATAGGTGAAGTCGCAACCATAGGATCATATTCATTCTAGCATTCAAAGATTTTTCTTTTAACTTGACTAGTAATTTCTTAAGATCCTCTCTATCTTTACAAGCAAGAAAATCCCTAGCTACCTCTTCGTCCATAACATAACCCTCAGTTATATCAGGCAATTCATATCAAGCTCTAACAAAACTAACTCGATTACGTGATAAAACTCATCCAACCCGTCACTGTCCAGCAAGCCTACGAAGGAATTACTCACTCCCGGCTGTGAGCATCATGAAATTGGTGATGGAGGAAGGTTAATCATGACGATGGCGATGGATTCCACCCCCCGGAGCCCCGAAGGGACTCCAGATCAGCCCTCCCGATGAAGAACAGGAGTTGGCGGCGGCTGCGTATCGTAAAATGCGATGGATCCTTCTCTCTATTTTTTTATTTGCGAATAGGTATATATGGTGTTGGATTTAGGGTTGCCGGATCTCTAGGGGGCCCACAAGCCTGGGAGGCGCGCCCTGGGGGGTAGGCGCGCCCCCAGAGCTTGTGGCTCTTGGATGGGCCCTCTATGGTATCTTTTTCCGCCAGTATTTTTTATGTATTCCACAAAAATTCTCCGTAAATTTTTAGGTCAATCCGAGAACTTTGATTTCTGCACAAAAACAACACCATGGAAATTCTGCTGAAAACAGTGTCAGTCCGGGTTAGTTCCATTTAAATCATGCAAATTAGAGTCCAAAACAAGGGCAAAAGAGTTTGGAAAAGTAGATATGATGGAGACGTATCAGCGATCTGTACGTAGAACCTGATAGGTTTTCGTGCACCCTCTTTGTTGCCAGTCCTCGGCATCCTGCCAGCGCCCAGCGGCATCCTCATGAACTCCACCCTGCCTGGGAGCACCACCGTCTTCAGCCACTGGTTGGTGGGGATGAGGTCCTCCGCCCCTCTGCGCCAGCGACGACCTGCGCACCACTGCTGGCTGTGTCCCACTACGTCTTCATTATCTTGTCAGCAAGATGGACATCAGTTAGCAATACATATGACACATAATCAAAGCTAACTAGTAGGACATCATGTATGCTCACTGAATACAACTTACAATGATCACTACTAAGTACTAACACATGATCAACGCTACTCTGATCAGTGCTTACAGTTATCAGTGCTTACAGTTATCAGTGCTAACACTGACCAGATGAAGCCACCACTCACATGTCCTACTTGCACCTACTATTTTTGGCATTCAGGTATGTCCTACTTGCATGCCACATGCACTCACGTACCCTAGCAACAAGAGCAACATAACAACAACAGCAAGAAGAGTAGCATATACACTGCATCAACAACAGCAATAAGAACTAACAATAGCATCAACAACAGTAGCATATACACTAGTAATAGCACCAAGAACAAACAATGTGGCAATACAAACTAACAATTTTGTATTAGAAAGTAACAATGTGGCACTAAAACGATGCACACTACCACTACATTATGAACAATCTAGGCATGTGGGATGAACAAAGTAAGCATGCACTCTGGTTCATCCCCAAAACAGTGGATTCTGATCGAATCCGGTCGAATCTAGTATAATCCAGTCGAATCGGGTCAAATGTACGGGCCACAATCTAATCTAACACACTAAGAACTACCCTAAGAATCCTCACTAAGAAGCAGAGGGAGATTTGAGAGCTTACAGTGGGGGTTGCCAGTGTAGCATACGCCGGCCGTGGTGAAAACCCCGGCGGGAAGAGGGGTGCTGCCGCCGCCGATGAAGAGGACCCGGCCATTCCCAGGTCGCGGCCATGCACCTCGGCTTGCGCCTGCTCAAAGATGACGCCGGCGTCCTGGAGCTCCCCTCCTGTTGCACCGGACGCAGAGGAGAAAACCCTCTTATGGGGGTAAAAATACCACCATAAGAGGGGCCTGCAAAGGACGGCGCCGGCGGGTACTGGATCCCCGCGATGTTCGAGCCGATGGACAGGACCACCGGCTTCGGTGGTTGAGCCAGAGCGACCGGTGCCGGTGCTGCATTGGCCCGGGGCGGCGGCATGGTGCAGAAAGGGGAGGGAGCTCACAGTGCTGCCGCCAGATCTACTCCGGCCGTGGAGAGGCCGGCAACCCACCTCTCTTGGATGGGAATGCTACCGACGATGACCGGAGTGGGTGGGGCATTCCGAGACGGCTACGTGGCCATCGGAGAAACCGAACGGGCGGTGAGATGAGAGAGAGGGAGTGGGTGTGAACTAGTGAGGGAGGTGATGGGAGGGGGTGTGGGGAGTTATGAGCCGTCGCGTCGTCTCCCGCACGTCCCCAGGCGTGCAGGCGCTCGCCACGCGTGGCTCGAGCAAGCCTGGCTCGCAAAAAACGACCGATTCGGCCGTTCCTCTAGAGCCAGGCCCAGGCCTGCTTTGAGGTTCGTGCGGCCAGGAATTGGATGCGACCCAGGCAACCAAACGGGCCAGATTCTTCCCACACGGGCCTGGCCCGACCTAATGCGGCCAAGGAAATGTGTCCCATATGTCGGTGTCAACTCTGGCCGATACGCTCTTGACCAGGGTGACGTGATGTCTGACATGACGTTTCGAACCCGGACATCATGAAGATTGGTCATTTTTTAATACTTTTCCAAACAATGTTATTCGGGGAGCGCTACACATTGGCCGGCGGATCTTTTAAATAGACCTGCCGCCTGGCGAGCCACTGGATTAAACACCGCATGGTCGTTAGATTGAGCTGCTAGCTTTGCAACGAGAATGATGTTGCGTTCAGATGTTTGCAACAGAGTTCAAGTTGCAGAAGTTTTGCAACAGAGATATTGTTGAAGAAGTTGTTCTGCAACGGAGCTAATGTTGCGGAATTTTTTATCGCTGCGGAAGAAAGTTTTGCAACACCACTCATGTTGCAAAAATCTTTCACGCAATAGGGAGAATGTTTCAAAAGAGCCCGGCAATGACGCTGTCTGCAACAGGGGTCGAGTTGCGAAAACGCTTCTGAAACACACGACAAGTTGCAGGAAAGTGAAGTAACGAAGGTTTGCTCCTGACCACCTGATCAAATAACAGATCTGATGGCTAGGGAGGCAGTTGATGCGAGCGGATAGATCCGCCCGGTGAACACAAGTGTTTCCCAAAAATAAGGGGAAACTCTTACACTACTAGGGAAAACCTTATACATGGAGGCTTATCAGTAGTGCTGGTTATAAAGAGGCGCTACTGATAATTAACAATAGCGCGTGGTTACCAAGGGCGCTACTGCTATCTACATAGCAGTAGTGCGGCTCCACGAAAATGCGCTACGACTATTATGGCCACACCGTTGCCGACAGGCTAGGTATAGTAGTAGCGCCGTAAGAGATAACGCGCTACTGCTAAGACAATAGTAGTAGCGCGTATCATTGGCCCGCCACTACTGCTATGTGTGCACGGGGCCAGCACGTGGGTCCCGATTAGCAGCAGCGCCGGTGGACAGTACGGTGCTACTGCTATAGAGTTTAGCATTAGCGCCTTTTCCTATCCCGCACTACTGGTAGGTCTACCTTATCTTCACCCGCACGCGGCCCTCACTCTCCCCCTCCACTCTCCATCCAACCCCATCGTCGTTGGCCGCTGCTGCCCCTGCATTACCTCCCGCAGCTGGTGCCCTCGCATTTGCCGCCCGCTCCTGCCGACGTCGCCCCCGGTATGTCTCCCTCCCTCCCTCCGACCGTCCTCCCTCCCTCCCTCCTCCATCCCTCCATCCCTCCCTCCAACCCTATCCATCCTCCCTCCCTCCCTCCCTCCCACCAGCTCCCTCGGACCCTCAACCTCCATCCCTCCCTCCCTCCCTACCTCCTGCATTGCATAAATGGGTGGATGAAATTAGGTTTTTTTTTGTAATGCTTGGATAGATAGATGGATAGACAGATGGATTAAACTAGGATTTTTTAGTAATGCTTTGGATAGATAGATGGATGGATGGATAGTTGTTAGGGTTAGAACTAGGGTATATTTGTTAATACAAATTTTTAGTAAAAAAAACTAGTTTTACAAATTTTTAGTAAATGTAGGTCTTTTGAATCAGCATAATATTGTTTAGTTGATAGCTTATAGGTTTTCACTAAGTCCTAAAATCAGGATAATAAAGTTTTTTGTTTATATTTTGTTTTTGCAGAAATCAAGGAGCCCCTGCATCATCCCCAATGTCGTCCCCTTCACCGTCCCCCTCCGACCTCGAGGTGAGACCCGCCAAATCCCCATGTCATTGATGCTGATGATGATGTAGATGTTTTCATAGATGTAGTAGAGTAGTAGATGAGTAGTTGTGACAATATGATGAAGCTAGTGTTTTTTAGAAAGTATCCGTGAGGCTACTCCCTGTTATATACACTTTTGTTTCATTATCAATGCAGAGAACACCTTCGAGTGGGCTATGTTTTGCCACAGTGTTGATTAATTTCCGTTCCGGCAAATTTCAGGCACTCGATATGTCCTTTTTAGGAAATGTCATGCCGGATTATTCCGTGAAATTAAGCGTGGCTTGTGCTAGAGTATAGGAAATATCGAGTGCCTTGGATTTGCCGGAAAGAGAATTAAACGATATTTTGGGTTGACTTTAAGTCTGTCGGGGCTCCATACATGACAGTCAGAAAAATAGTGAGGGGGAGTGTCCACCATATCTGAGAGAAGAAGAATGCCGACTGTTGTCGTGGGGGTCGCTTCTCCTTCTCCTTGTGCTAGACCTTTGTTATGCACTAGGGGAAGGAGGAGTAGCGACCATCACCGACGGTCGAAAAATCTGTGAGGGAGTGTCCACCATATATGAGAGAGGAAGAAGCATCCTGACTTGTGTCGTGGGGGTAGCTTCTCCTTCGTTCCCATGTGCTAGACATTTTGGTGTAATGCACTTGGGAACAAATGGAGGAGCTACCATCACCGACGGTCGAATATATCAGAGAGGGAGTGCCCACCATATACACCACGTGAGATGAGAGTTTTCAAGGAAGACTCGACAGACCAAAAGTCAACCCGTGATGAATAATAATAAAGATTTGCATAGCGTATCAAGCATAGCTCATATAGTTATTTTATTTGTGTGTAGGGAAGATCACCGACATGCCACTCGACGACACCCAGAAGATCACCGGCATCCTCGATAGTCGTCCAGTGAGTAAATTAAGATGGTCTATCTGTTACTCCGAGTCGCCTATGTTTTGCCGGAGTGTTGATTAATCTCATGGGTTGACTTTCAGTCTGTCGATGCTACTTGAGTGTCCACCATATACTGTCGAAATATCAGAGAGGAAAAATCCGGACTGTTGTCGTGGGGGTCGCTTCCTCTTCCTTCTGCCCGTGATATATCTTGGTAATGCACGAGAGATGGAGGGGAAGCGACCATCACCGACGGTCGAAATAACTATGAGGGAGTGTCCACAATATAAGATAGGAAGAATCCCGACTGTTGTCGTGAGGGGAGCTTCTTCTTCACTCGAAAGTGCTAGACATTTTGGTGTAATGCACTTTCAAATGAATGTAGGAGCTTCCATCACCGATGGTCGCAAAATGTCAGAGAGGAAGAATCCCGACTGTTGTCGTGGGGGTCGCTTCTCCTTCGATCCCGTGTGCTAGAAATTTTGGTGTAATGCACTCGGGGACGAAGGGAGGAGAGACCATCACCGACGGTCGATTATATCAGAGAGGGAGTGCCCGCCATATACACCATGTGAGCTGAGAGTTTTCAAGAAAAGACTAGACAGATCGATAATCAACCCGTCATGAGTAATAATGATCTAATTTAGTTTTTGTAGTACATATATTGAATATAAGAAGTTTAATCTTTGAATTATGAACATAGGAAATGTCTGACGACGATAGGATCCCTGAGTGAGACTACTACGGCAACTACCGGGGTCTATGCGACATGCCTCACCTGCAAGACGGACGGCGCTTCAGTATTAAGCTCGACGAGACCTTCGATGTTTATACGGTGCGCAACGACGACAAGTATTTTTCGTAATTAAGCATGACTTCTGCTTCTTGAACGTGTAATTTCCATTTTCTACAATTCGACTAGTGCATCCCCTGCCATGCAAGACGTTATGTCATGGAGAAGCTGGAGTTTGAAGATCATGAGAATATGGAGATAAAGAGAGTTAACCTCAGGACCCATCATGGTTATGCTTTTCTCGTCAAGCTATACAATGCGGTGACCTACTGCCATTTTGGTTGCTCGAATTGGGCAGCACTATGCAAGGCGTATGGTTTTCAGGAGGGTATGCAAGTCACCTTCGATCTGGGTGATCCGGAAGATGACATCGACGAAGATAATATCGACATTTGGGTCGATGTTGATATGCTTCCACTTCTACCTCTATGTGAGTTTCTCAAATATATTTATTAAGTAATTTATATTGTTTTTATGAAAATAGTTGACAGCTTATATATTTCCATTGACAGCTTATTTCCTTTCTTCAAAAAATGTTCAGAAAGTTGTAGACAACACTGTGACGCCCCCGGCTCAATCATGCACTAATCATACACGCAAATGCACATGATCAAGCCTAAGGACTCACTTGAAGATATCAGAACACAACTCTAAAACATAAATCAAGTCATACAAGCTTTATATTACAAGCCAGGGGGCTCAAGGGCTCAAATACAAAAGCTCGCATACAAGCATCAGCGAAAGCATCAGATATCTTAGTACAGATATATAAAAGAAAGATAGATAAGCCTTTAAGAAGGCTGGGCAAAAGAAAACACTACTATCGAAAGGCGCAGGCCTCCTGCCTGGGACCCTCCGAACCTACTCCTGGTCGTCAGCCAACTCGTAGAAGTAGCCATCCTCGGGGTAGTAGTAGTGATCACCGACAGGGCAGCTGGCTCCGGGGCTCCGTCATCTGGTTGCATCAAACGGGTATGGGGAAAAAGAGGAAGCAAAGCAACCGTGAGTACTCATCCGAAGTCCTCAGCAAGCAAGGATCTACACTACATATGCAACATTTTCAAAGAAAGGCTGTATATGTGGATTGGGCTGCAGAAATGCCAGAATAGAGAGAAGGCCTAGTCCTATCGAAGACTAGCATCTTCAGCGGTCTTCCAGCATTAGAAGAGTGTAGATTAGTACAGTATAAAGTAATAGTAGTAATAAGTATCAACCTCGCCCAGAGATCCTTTCTCGACTCCCTGCGAGAAAGCAATCCCAGAGCCATACTATCTGTATCAATGTCGCCCAGAGATCCTTCCTCGACTCCCTGCGAGAAAGCAATCCCAGAGCCCTACTATCCACTTCTCATCACAAGTATCCAGTTCTAGTTGTATCGATCGGGATAAAACTCCGAGCATCCGTTTCCGAGGATCCGGCTATGCATAGATTAGTTCTTTCCTGCAGGGGTGCACCAACTTACCCACCATGCTCGATAAACTCTGGCCAGACACACTTTTCTGGGTCATGCCCGGCCTCGGCCAAACGATACGCGCAACCCGACCTAGGCTTAGAAGAGAAGTCAGCACGCCGGACTAAACCTATGCCCCTAGGGGTCTTGGGCCATCGCCCCGGGAACTCCTGCATGTTGCGGAGCCATCGAGAGTAGACCTAGAAACCCACACTATCAAGGAGGTTGCGTTATGCGGTCCAACCCAGCGTGCGCCGCTCAGTCGCTGACGTCCATTAAGTTTCAGTTGATGCATACGACGCAGAGTGCCCATAACTATTCCCACGTGATGGTTAGTGCTATCGGGCCAGAGGCCCACTCGGATCAAATATCCAAACCATTAATGTATTGGGGTTGTGCGGTAACGAGCAGAGACTCATGATCGATGTGACCCCTCGCCCCGTCTTGAGGACTTGCGGCAAGGGCTAAGAATGCCCGGCCACGCCTCGTATTCAACTCTCGGGTACCCTCCAGGTCAACCCGTCTCCACGTCACTCGCCACTTAGGCTCACGCGGGTACCCCTCAGGGTCGACCCGCCTTTTCAAGTAACAATTGTAAAATCCGAGTATCCGTGTGTCCATAACATCAGGGGAATCCGAGGTATCACCCTCATTGGATTCCTACTTGATGCAACCGTCAAGGTGAACTCGGAGGAATCACCCTCGATGGGTTCACACTTGAGGGGTTGCACGACAGCGTCGTTACCGGAAGTAGTGAAGGAGGAATCAACCCCGATGACCACGACCGAGTAAAAACTCCACAGAGTTAACATCGGAAGTGCTTACAAGGTATCACCCTCGGCACTCGATAGTAATGCTGCAGTGTCGTACAGATAAAAGGGGTGTGATGTGCGGTGCTGGGGCCTGGTCGTCAAGTCTTCCGATGATCCAGCGGGGCAACCGGGACAAGTGGGGTCACTGGGTCTCTATCTAGCCTATACTAAGCAATTTAGGATAAGCAGGTAGTTATCAACAGAAGTTACAAAAACAGGCTATGCATCAGAATAGGATAAACAATACCAGCAACAAATCTAATGCAAGCATAAGAGAGAAAGAATAGGCGACATAGGCATGCTCAAGGGGGGTGCTTGCCTGGTTGCTCGGCGGCAAAGGGAAGGTGGACAACAGTGTCGTCGGTCTCCTGAGCTGCGTCGGTCTCGGGAAGTGCGTCTGTATCGGGGTCTACCGAGAGAGAACTGGGGGAGGAAACAGATAAATACACGGAAAAACATATGCAACACAGAGCATGCTATGCTAACGTGCAGTGCAGAGTTGCCTAAAACATATCTAAATCATTTTAGTTATTTTAGGATTAAAGTTGGATTTATTAACCTGTGCATATGCACTATTCATCTGTCAGAAACAGACTAAAAGTTATGGGTTCACCTCCGTAGAGGGTCCCGACACGGAAAAAAATGGCACGGTTGGATTCGTCTCGTCGTTCTGAGCAACTTTCAGGTATAAAGTTTTTCGATCCGAGCTACGGATTTATTTTCTATGATTTATCAAAGTTTTAAAGTATTTCTGATTTATTGGAATTAACAGAAATTGCCAGAAAAGGAAAATGACGTCATCATGACACAATCATGGCGTCAGCATTGACTGGGGGCTTGACTAGTCAAAGAGGGCCCACTGGACCCACCAGTCAGGGCATGGGGAGAGGAGCTGGAGAGTTCGACGGCCTCCTGGCAGTGCCAGGAGCACGTTGAAGTACTCAAGTGCGAAAAACGGCGGCCCTAGCTACAGCGGCGATGGAGCAGGCGGCGGTGAGCTCGCGGGTGCGGCGGAGGGTAGCTAGGCGGGCAATATCGAGGTAGGGGAGAGGGGGGTTCGACGGGGAGCTCACCGAGGGGCGCATGAAAGGCCCGACGAGGTCACGGAGTGCAGGGGGACGGCGAATCGAAGCAGTGGTGCTCGCCGGTGCCGAAGGGGAAGAAGAGGTCGGGGCAGCTCCTGGAGGCGTCCGGCATCGCGTGGCTCGACGGGGAGACGTGGACGACCGACACGGAGCTCGAGGCGAGACGAAGAGGCGAGGCGGCCACCGAGGCTACGCAGACGACGGCGGCGCGGCCATGGCAGTGTCGGGCATGGTGGGGAATGAGGGAGAGGGGCGAATGGGGCAGCTAGGGTTTGTCTTCGGGGTGGATGAGGGGTTCTTATCCCCTCCACGACGAGCGCGGGTGGCCGCTATCGAGCAGGGACGAGGGGGGCCAGGCTGCGGCGGCTGCGGTGGAGACGACAGCGCGCGCGTGTGCAGTAGGAAGGGGAAGGGGGAGTTGGGCCGGGTGACTCAGGCCCAGTAGCTACGGGCTTTTTTTTCTTTTCTTCTATTTCTTTTCTGTTTTCTTTTGTTTTTCTGTTTTGTAAAATGTGTGGATCCAAATATAGTTTTGTAAAATATGTGAACTAGCCACAATACTTCAGTGCAACATTTTCTACTGCCATAAAAAGGTTTTGAGTTCATATAATTTCATTTGGATCTTATTTAATTATAAATGGATTAAATACTTCTGTTTTGTTGTTGTTTCTTGCTGCTAGAGTCACTTAACTAATTTAGTAAATGTTGATTATAATTTTAGAATTGTCTCTGAATTATTTACAATACGATGAATATTTTAGTTTTTCAAATTTGAACAACTTTTATTTTCACTTCAAGTTTGAATTGGAATTTGAATTGAGATATGATACTAATGATGATTAAGCACTGTTAATCATGATGACATGGCATTATCAAAAGGGTGATTACTGTAGCTAACCACTGGGGGTGTTACAAATCTCCTCCACTACATGAAATCTTGTCCCGAGATTTAAGCGGGGGAGTAAGGGGGAAAGTTCTAGTTACGAAATTCTAGCGGATCCTTTTGTTCTGGGTTTCCCTTCTCGAAGAAGTCGATCCCTTCCGTTGACGTATTTATTTCTTTGCTTCAGGTCATTATGATGAAGCCGGCATCCTTTCTCCGGGTATTCCAACGTACTTACGGATAGGTAAGGGACAGCTCGACAACGCTAGAATGCTATAAGGGGTAATCTTCTGGGGTTATCCCATGAATGAACACATGAGTATCCCTCGAGTTGAACAATTAAAACACCTCGAGAGCAAAGTAAGAAGGCACGATAAGAAGTTTCAAATGGGTAGATAATCGTTCGATGTCTGAACAAGGTGTGAAAGGGGGCCTAATGCAACGAGAATAAAGATTGTGTTAGGTACCAAAACTGACCACTAGGAAGGTGGCCCGCGAATTAAAAACGAAGCCAAGCATGAGGAATAAGTTTTAGAAACAGGGGTGTACAGGAGAGTCAGGTTTTGGTCCTGTGGAACTGTGGGTTATGGGCCCACCATGTGGGTTAAAGGTAGAAGGAGCATTGACATCTTGTACGGTCATGATAGCAGGGCAGGTCAGAGCATAGCCTACCAGTTATATTGTCAACAACGTTGGTACCAAGGGCGAGGGATGAAGAGAACCATTTTCCTGCTCGTTGAAACAAGGCGGATCAATAGGCAAAGTTCTCGTCCATCGGTGGTTACCGAAATGTTATCAACATATAGTAACAGGGTCTTGCTGACAGAGTTGTACACTGAGGTGCTTACTTAAGCAGGGATTTATTCCTTCTCATATCTTATAGACCACAAGAAAGGTTAAACAAACCAATGGAAAGAAAATTTTGATTATCAGTTTAAACAAACCAATGGGAAGGAAATTTTGTTTAAACACAAGTAATAGGAGTATATCCTTCCCAAGGTTAAGCAGGACATGATATAAGTGTCAGGAGATCAGCCATTCGGTTAATAGGGGTGAGAAGAATCATGATATGCACCCATACAATGGTGTTTGGACAACTGATTAAGAAACATTTAGCATTGCGCTTAGAATGCTCCTTTTGATGTTTGAGTACCACAGCCATGCTTCGGGATAGCACTGACATGGTCTTCAAGCAAAGGTCAGACTTTGGATACACAAAGGATCCATCAGGAACAACTCATACAATAAGTCGTACAATTTCCTCATGGAAGAATGGTTAACCTTGCTAAAGAGGATGCTATAACAGTAGGTCCTCCGACCAAGTGTGCTAGGCATGATATCACCTTACCGGGGGCATATATAAAGACCAACGTCATAACTCTTGGAAATATGTTCCAACCATCATATCTGACCGAGACCCGGATCTGATTGGTGTCAGGATACCTCAGACTCAGGATGCCTGAGAAGAAAAGGTGCACACAAATTGACGAGATGGCATTATAAGATTCTCGGGAAATGAACTATAGAAGCAAGTTCCATAACAAGAGTTCATCATTAACCTAGGAGAAGATGAGGATGTGGCTGATGAAGTCAGCGACAATTCACCGAGATTTCCACAATTATGTTAACAAAGAGATGACAATTGTCAGGTCAAATGATATAATGATGTATGCTCGAGGAAAGCATACACAATTAAACATTGATTGAAAGGTGCACCCAAAATATAGGCTGGGTTGCACGATCAATGTTAGAATGGTGACTTAATGATCAAAAGAATTAGAATGAAACTATCGACCATTCACTTCAAAGCAATAGGGCTACTAGAAGTTTTGAATTCACACATCATAGTTTGATTGTCGGTATTCCGGTTAGAAACAACACGGGAACCAAGAAATGATGGTGATGGGGAGAAGTATCACTATACCAGGAATTTTTAAGAGCTGGAGCACTTCTCACAAGATTCTTGACATAACAGATGGTAATACTCCGAGGTAGAACATAACATAAGTTGGATAGCAAGGAACTCAAGATACAACACAAAACAAAAACAAGTTTTGTGTTGGGAGGAATGCAATAATGTTGTCGATGATAACATAAATCATTGAGGGGCAAGGATGATATTTCTCATCATGAATTCAATAGATATCTTGGAAGAGCTCAGAATGTTGATGATGATCACGACACATTTGTCGAGAGATTTCATGAAGATGTAATCGATCGGCGAAGACATCAAGCCAAAGGAATGATGAAGCGAAAGGTTATTGAAACCACGGGTACGACACAAACTCGGAATCGAGCTTGCTTGTTCAAGGCAAAAAGATATGACGATGAAGATCGACGTAAGATTAACTTATCGTTGAAATTGTGCTCCGAGAAGCAGTACTAGGTAGCACAGTTAAGAAAATGATGTAGCCGATTAGGCTAAGAATGACATGAGTTGAAAGTTAAATTTCCCAGCAGTACATTACCAGGAGTATTGGATCACAGGGTGGATTCGATTCACTTATCGATGTTCTTAGTTGACAAACAACCGAAAACCCGTGGAACACTGAATCAGTGAGAAGGAATACTTGACGAAGTCTCATAAGAAGTATTGCAGACCCATGATATTATCGAGATGCCAGGGGGTAATACACGAAGGGAGATCCGAATAGAAACTGAGCTGGATCGTTGACTTGCGATAGCGGATACTATAATCTCATCAAAATAGACGTGGCACTGGAATGGTTTCCTTTCAGATATAATGAATAAGGTTAGCATGGTCGGAACCATAACTGCAAGGAATCCAATTTATTGACACCGAAAGACTTATTCAAATGTTTAAATACTCTTGTAAGAAGCTTTCATGATAAGTTCCACATCGGTTCCATGGGCATGAACACAAAGGTTTAAGGTCGACTCCCACTTCTTCGATACATAACCTTTCATTTACTTCTCGCCTTCAACGAAGTTGTAGTGTTGAAATTTTATCTGACATAACACCAGTAGAGTATGACCCGTAGTTGTTTCCGGGTTCACACAGATTAGAAAAGGCATAGGTTCAACCCATCGGGGCCTCTTAGGAACATATACCTCAAACTTCAGGAGTAAATAATACAAGCTCGAAAGCAGAGCATGTCCGACAAAGTAGAGGATACAATTTACGAAAGGTATTATGTATCCGAGAAAAGACTCACAAAGTTATTGAATATGAAGGACGTTGTCGGATAAAATCCAATAAAGGATTCGGTGGTCCACAAGGGACCTGATGTGAGCATCGGCACACGATCAGAGGATGAAACAAAGCAAGGCTATGGATTATCGAAACGACTGACTAACTCAAAGCTCGAATGTGAAGGAATTATGATTTCCGATCCAAAGGGATCAGAAGCAAACGCTCTGATTAAGGATGGTTAAGCTGAAAAGACTTAGGGGTACAATCGACGGCAATTTGATTGGTCGAGATCCAGCCCATGTTTACAACATCTGAGCCGAAAGGATGAATTCTAGTATCTGATCAAGGACTGCGAGCATTCGCAACATATTGAATCAACAGACTCAAAATGATAATGACAAAGGATGCCAATAAGATAACTAGACTTATGGGATTAACCACAATGCAAGTAAGCAAGAATTTCAAGAGCAACAGGTTGCTGAGGATTTTCGAAAAATCGAATGGTATTTCGAAGACCTTTGTGAAATACATGAATCAACTGGGGATGAATGGATACTCGATAAGTGCGAGGAATTATCCGTAGGGGTATTTCTGCAGCAAGGAACTACACGGTAGTGGCACAAGGGATTCTTAAAAGTCGAAGAATGATTCGATGTATCTGGTAATAACAAGAGCAACTCGGAGTAAGTGTATGAACGACAAGTGTATGTCGTTATCCATATGGATATATCGGTAGTAGGGAATTGAAAGGGCAGAGGGCACAAGAGTCTCGGGAATAATCGAAGAGTATCTTCAAAATCTTCTGGTGAAGTAGTCGATCATCTGGAATGAAGAGGCTCTCCGGTAGGAAGTAGTTACGAGAACCTAGAGTTAGAATTAGCAAAATCATTTAACCCGAATAAAAGAGAGATTAGAATCCCAGAGTATAGACGTGGAATAAAAGATCCTAATACCACCCAATGGCGACGTGGGCCCGTAAGCCACACAGCCATGTTTGTAAAAGTTTTTTAATGACTAGACTCAACTTCGGCCAAGGAGTTAGAAAGGGTGATTCCTATAGGCAGTCGGCTCTGATACCAACCTGTGACACCCCCGGCTCAACCGTGCACTAATCATACACGCAAATGCACACGATCAAGCCTAAGGACTCACTTGAAGATATCACAACACAACTCTAAAACATAAATAAAGTCATACAAGCTTTATATTACAAGCCAGGGCCCTCGAGGGCTCGAATACAAAAGCTCGCATACAAGCGTCAACGATAGCATCAGATATCTGAGTACAGATATATAAAAGAAAGACAGATAAGCCTTTAAGAAGGCGGGGCAAAATAACACACTACGATCGAAAGGCGCAGGCCTCCTGGCTGGGACCCTTCGAACCTACTCCTGGTCGTCAGCCAACTCGTAGAAGTAGCCATCCTCGGGGTAGTAGTAGTGATCACCGATAGGGCAGCTGGCTCCGGGGCTCCGTCATCTGGTTGCATCAAACGGGTATGGGGAAAAAGAGGAAGCAAAGGAACTGTGAGTACTCATCCGAAGTACTCAGCAAGCAAGGATCTACACTACATACGCAACATTTTCAAAGAAAGGCTGTATATGTGGACTGGGCTGCAGAAATGCCAGAATAGAGAGAAAGCCTAGTCCTATATCGAAGACTAGCATCTTCAGCGGTCTTGCAGCATTAGAAGAGTGTAGATTTGTATAGTATAAAGTAATAGTAGTAATAAGTATCAACCTCGCCCAGAGATCTTTTCTCGACTCCCTGCGAGAAAGCAATCCCAGAGCCATACTATCCGTATCAACCTCGCCCAGAGATCCTTCCTCGACTCCCTGTGAGATAGCAATCCCAGAGCCCTACTATCCACTTCTCATCACAAGTATCTAGTTCTAGTTGTATCGATCGGGATACAACTCCGAGCATCCGTTACCGAGGATCCGGCTATGCATAGATTAGTTCTTCCCTGCAGGGGTGCAACAACTTACCCACCACGCTCGATTAACTCCGGCAGGACACACTTTTCTGGGTCATGCCCGGCCTCGACCAAACGATACGCCACAACCTGACCTAGGCTTAACAGAGAGGTCAGCACGCCGGAATAAACGTATGCCCCCAGGGGTCTTGGGCCATCGCCCCGAGAACTCTTGCACGTTGCGGGGCCACCGAGAGCAGACCTAGCAACCCACACTATAAAGGCGGTTGCGTTACGCGGTCCAACCCGGCGTGCGTCGCTCAGTCACTGACGTCCATTAAGCTTCGGCTAATGCATACGACGCAGAGTGCCCATAACTGTTCCCAGGTGATGGTTAGTGCTATCGGGCTAGAGGCCCACTCGGATCAAATATCCAAACCGTTAATGTATTGGGGTCGTGCGGTAACGAGCAAAGACTCATGATCGATGTGACCCCGTCGCTCCGTCTCGAGGACGTGCGGCAAGGGCTAAGAATGCCCGGCCACGCCTCGTATTCAACTCTCGGGTACCCTTCAGGTCGACCCGTCTCCACGTCACTCGCCACTTAGGCTCACATGGGTACCCCTCTGGGTCGACCCGCCTTTCCAAGTAACAGTTGTAAAATCCAAGTATCCGTGTGTCCATAACATCAGGGGAATCCGAGGTATCACCCTTGTTGGATTCCTAGTTGATGTAACTGTCAAGGTGAACTCGGAGGAATCACCCTCGATGGGTTCACACTTGAGGGGTTGCACGACAGCGTCATTACCGGAAGTAGTGAAGGAGGAATCACCCCCGATGACCACGACCTAGTAACTACTCCATAGAGTTAACATCAGAAGTGCTTACAAGGTATCACCCTCGGCACTCGATAGTAACGCTGCAGTGTCGTACAGATAAAAGGGGTGTGTTGTGCGGTGCTGGGGCCTGGTCGTCGAGTCTTCCGATGATCCAGCGGTGCAACCGGGACAGGTGGGGTCACTGGGGTCTCTATCCAGACTATACTAAGTAGTTTAGGATAAGCAGGTAGGTATCTACAGCAATTACAAAAATAGGCTATGCATCAGAATAGGACAAACAGTAGCAGCAGCAATTCTAATGTAAGCATAAGAGAGAAAGAATAGGCGATATAGGCATGCTTAAGGGGGGGTGCTTGCCTGGTTGCTCGGCGGCAAAGGCAAGGTCATCAACGGTGTCGTCGGGCTCCTGAGCCGCGTCGGTCTCGCGAACTGCATCTGTATCGGGGTCTACCGAGAGAGAAGAGGAGGAAACAGATAAATACACGGCAAACATATGCAACGCAGAGCATGCTATGCTAACGTGCAGTGCGGTTGCCTAAAACATATCTAAATCATTTTAGTTATTTTAGGATTAAAGTTGGATTTATAAACCGGTGCATATGCACTATTCATCTGTCAGAAACAGACTAAAAGTTGCGGGGTCACCTCCGTAGAGGGTCCCGACACGGAAACAGATGGCACGGTTGGATTCGTCTCGTCGTTCTGAGCAACTTTCATGTATAAAGTTTTTCGATCCGAGCGACGGATTATTTTCTATGATTTATCAAAGTTTTAAAGTATTTCTGATATATTTGAATTAACAGAAATTGCCAGAAAAGGAAAATGACACAATCATGGCGTCAACATTGACTGGGGCTTGACTAGTCAAAGGGGGCCCACTGGACCCACCAGTCAGGGCATGTGGAGAGGAGCTGGAGAGTTCGACGGCCTCCTGGCAGTGCCAGGAGCACGTTGAAGTACTCAAGCGCAAAAAACGGCGGCCCTAGCTACAACGGCGATGGAGCAGGCGGCGGTGAGCTCGCGGGTGCGGCGGAGGGTAGCTCGGGGGGCAATATCGAGGCAGGGGAGAGGGGGGTTCGACGGGGAGCTCACCGAGGGGCCCATGAAAGGCCCGGTGAGGTCACAGAGCGCAGGGGGACGGCGAATTGAAGCGGTGGTGCTCGCCGGTGCCGAAGGGGAAGATGAGGTCAGGGCAGCTCCTGGAGGCATCGCGTGGCTCGACGGGGATACGTGGACGACTGAGACGGAGTTCGAGGCGAGATGGAGAGGTGAGGCGGCGACCGAGGCTACGTAGACGACGGCGGCGCGGCCATGGCAGTGTCGGGCGAGGTGGGGAACGAGGGAGAGGGGCGAATGGTGTGGCTAGGGTTTGTCTTCGTGGTGGAGGAGGGGTTCTTATTCCCTCCACGACGAGCGCTGGTGGCCGCTGTCGAGCAGGGATGAGGGGGGCTAGGTGCGGCGGCTGCGGTGGAGACGACAGCGCGCACGCATGTGCAGTAGGAAGGGGAAGGGGGAGTTGGGCCGGGTGACTCAGGCCCAGTAGCTGCGAGCTATTTTTTCTTTTCTTCTATTTCTTTTCTGTTTTCTTTTGTTTTTCTCTTTTGTAAAATGTGTGGATCCAAATATAGTTTTGTAAAATATGTGAACTAGCCACAATACTTCAGTGCAACATTTTCTACGGCCATAAAAAGGTTTTGAGTTCATATAATTTATTGATTAAATACTTCTGTTTTGTTGTTGTTTCTTGCTGCTAGAGTCACTTAACTAATTTAGTAAATGTTGATTACAATTTTAGAATTGTATCTGAATTATTTACAATACTATGAACATTTTAGTTTTTCAAATTTGAACAACTTTTATTTTCACTTCAAGTTTGAATTGGAATTTGAATTGAGATATGATACTAATGATGATTAAGCACTGTTAATCATGATGACATGGCATTATCAAAAGGGTGATTACTGTAGCTAACCACTGGGGGTGTTACAAATCTCCTCCACTACAAGAAATCTCATCCCGAGATTTAAGCGGGGGAGTAAGGGGGAAGTTCTGGTTACGAAATTCTAATGGATCCTTTTGTTCTGGGTTGCCCTTCTCGAAGAAGTTGATCCCTTCCATTGACGTCTTCATTTCTCTGCTTCAGGTCATTATGATGAAGCCGGCATCCTTTCTCCGGGAATTCCAACGTACTTACGGATAGGTAAGGGACAGCTCGACAACGCTAGAATGCTATACGGGGTAATCTTCTGGGGTTAACCCATGAATGAACACATGAGTATCCCTCGAGTTGAACAATTAAAACAACTCGAGAGCAAAGTAAGAAGGCACGATAAGAAGTTTCAAACGGATAGATAATCGTTCGATGTCTGAACAAGGTGTGAAAGGGGGTCCAGTGCAACGAGATTAAGTATTGTGTCAGGTACCAAAGCTGAACACTAGGAAGGTGGCTCGCGAATTAAAGACAAGCGTGAGGAATAAGTTTTAGAAACAGGGGTGTACAGGAGAGTCAGGTTTCGTTCCTGTGGAACTGTGGGTTATGGGCCCACCATGTGGGTTAAAGGTAGAAGGAGCATTGACATCTTGTACGATCATGATAGCAGGGCAGGTTAGAGCATAGCCTGCCAGTTATATTGGCAACAATGTTGGTACCAAGGGCGAGGGCGAAAAGAACCATTTTCCTGCTCGTTGAAACGAGACGGACCAATAGGCAAAGTTCTCGTCCATCGGTGGTTACCGAAATGTTATCAACATATAGTAACAGGGTCTTGCTGACAGAGTTGTACACTGAGGTGCTTACTTAAGCAGGGATTTATTCCTTCTCATATCTTATAGACCACAAGAAAGGTTAAACAAACCAATGGAAAGAAAAATTTTATTATCAGTTTAAACAAACCAATGGAAAGGAAATTTTGTTTAAACACAGGTAATAGGAGTATATCCTTCCCAAGGTTAAGCAGGACATGATATACGTGTCAGGAGATCAAAGGCATGGCCATTTGGTTAATAGGGGTGAGAAGAATCATGATATGCACCCATACAATGGTGTTTGGACAACTGATTAAGAAACATTTAGCATTGCACTTAGAATGCTCCTTTTGATGTTTGAGTACCACAGTCATGCTTCGGGATAGCACTGACATGGTCTTCAAGCAAAGGTCAGACTTTGGATACACAAAGGATCCATCAGGAACAACTCATACAATAAGTCGTACAATTTCCTCATGGAAGAATGGTTAACCTTGCTAAAGAGGATGCTATAACAGTAGGTCCTCCGGCCAAGTGTGCTAGGCATGATATCACCTTACCGGGGGCATATATAATGACCAACGTCATAACTCTTGGAAATATGTTCCAACCATCATATCTGACCGAGACCCGGATCATATTGGTGTCAGGATACCTCAGACTCAGGATGCCTGAGAAGAAAAGGTGCACACAAATTGACGAGATGGCATTATAAGATTCTCGGGAAATGAACTATAGAAGCAAGTTCCATAACAAGAGTTCATCATTAACCAAGGAGAAGATGAGGATGTGGCTGATGGAGTCAGTGACAATTCACCGAGATTTCCACAATTATGTTAACAAAGAGATGACAATTGTCAGGTCAAATGATATAATGATGTATGCTCAAGGAAAGCATACACAATTAAACATTGATTGAAAGGTGCACCCGAAATATGGGCTGGGTTGCACGATCAATGTTAGAATGGTGACTTAATGATCAAAAGAATTAGAATGAAACTATCGACCATTCACTTCAAAGTAATAGGGCTACTAGAAGTTTTGAATTCACACATCATAGTTCGATTGTCGGTATTACGGTTAGAAACAACACGGGAACCAAGAAATGATGGTGATGGGGAGAAGTATCAATATACCAGGAATTTTTAAGAGCTGGAGCACTTCTCACAACATCCTTGACATAACAGATGGTAATACTCCGAGGTAGAACATAACGTAAGTTGGATAGCAAGGAACTCAAGGTACAACACAAAACAAAAACAAGTTTTGTGTTGGGAGGAATGCAATAATGTTGTCGATGATAACATAAATCATCAAGGGGCAAGGATGATATTTCTCATCATGAATTCAATAGATATCTTGGAAGAGCTCAGAATGTTGATGATGATCATGGCACATTTGTCGAGAGATTTCATGAAGATATAATCGATCGGCGAAGACATCAAGCCAACGGAATGATGAAGCGAAAGGTTATTGAAACCATGGGTACAACACAAACTCGGAATCAAGCTTGCTTGTTCATGGCAAAAAGCTATGACGATGAAGATCGATGTAAGATTAACTTATTGTTGAAATTGTGCTCCGAGAAGCAGTACTAGGTATAACAGTTAGGAAAATGATGTAGCCGATTAGGCTAAGAATGACGTGAGTTGAAAGTTAAATTTCCCAGCAGTACATTACCAGGAGTATTGGATCACAGGGTGGATTTGATTCACTTATCGATGTTCTCAGTTGACAAACAACCCAAAACCCGTGGAACACTGAATCAGTGAGAAGGAATACTTGACGAAGTCTCATAAGAAGTATTGCAGACCCGTGATATTATCGGGATGCCAGGGGGTAATACGCGAAGGGAGATCCGAATAGAAACTGAGCTGGATCGTTGACTTGCGATAGCGGATACTATAATCTCATCAAAATAGACGAGGCACTGGAATGGTTTCCTTTCAGATATAATGAATAAGGTTAGCATGGTCGGAACCATAACTGCAAGGAATCCAATTTATTGACACCGAAAGACTTATTCAAATGTTTAAATACTCTTGTAAGAAGCTTTCATGATAAGTTCCACATCGGTTCCATGGGCATGAACACAAAGGTTTAAGGTCGACTCCCACTTCTTCGATACATAACCTTTCATTTACTTCTCGCCTTCGACGAAGTTGTAGTGTTGAAATTTTATCTGACATAACACCAGTAGAGTATGACCCGTAGTTGTTTCCGGGTTCACACAGATTAGAAAAGGCATAGGTTCAACCCATCGGGGCCTCTTAGGAACATATACCACAAACTTCAGGAGTAAATAATACAAGCTCGAAAGCAGAGCATGTTCGACAAAGTAGAGGATACAATTTACCAAAGGTATTATGTATCCGAGAAAAGACTCACAAATTATTGAATATGAAGGACGTTGTCGGATAAAATCCAATAAAGGATTCGGTGGTCCACAAGGGACCTGATGTGAGCATCGGCACACGATCAGAGGATGAAACAAAGCAAGGCTATGGATTATCGAAACGACTGACTAACTCAAAGCTCGAATGTGAAGGAATTATGATTTCCGATCCAAAGGGATCAGAAGCAAACGCTCTGATTAAGGATGGTTAAGCTGAAAAGACTTAGGGGTACAATCGACGGCAATTTGATTGGTCGAGATCCAGCCGATGTTTACAACATCTGAGGCGGAAGGATGAATTCTGGGATCTGATCGAGGATTGCGAGCATTCGCAACATATTGAATCAACAGACTCAAAATGATAATGACAAAGGATGCCAATAAGATTACTAGACTTATGGGATTAACCACAATGCAAGTAAGCAAGAATTTCAAGAGCAATAGGTTGCTGAGGATTTTCGAAAAATCGAATGGTATTTCGAAGACCTTTGTGAAATACATGAATCAACTGGGGATGAACGGATACTCGATAAGTGCAAGGAATTATCCGTAGGGGTATTTCTGCAGCAAGGAACTACACGGCAGTGGCACAAGGGATTCTTTAAAGTCGAAGAACAATTTGATGTATCTGGTAATAACAAGAGCAACTCGGAGTAAGTGTATGAACGACAAGTGTATGTCGTTATCCATATGGATATATCGGTAGTAGGGAATTCAAAGGGCAGAGGGCACAAGAGTCTCGGGAATCATCGAAGAGTATCTTCAGAATCTTCTAGTGAAGCAGTTGATCATCTGGAATGAAGGGGCTCTCCGGTAGGAAGTAGTTACGAGAACCTAGAGTTAGAATTAGCAAAATCATTTAACCCGAATAGAAGAGAGATTAGAATCCCAGAGTATAGACGTGGAATAAAAGATCCTAATACCACCAAATGGCGACGTGGGCGCGTAAGCCACACAGCCATGTTAGTAAAAGTTTTTTAATGACTAGACTCAACTTCGGCCAAGGAGTTGGAAAGGGGGATTCCTATAGGCAGTCGGCTCTGATACCAACCTGTGACACCCCCGGCTCAATAATGCACTAATCATACACGCAAATGATCACGATCAAGCCTAAGGACTCACTTGAAGATATCACAACACAACTCTAAAACATAAATAAAGTCATACAAACTTTATATTACAAGCCAGGGGCCTCGAGGTCTTGAATACAAAAGCTCGCATACAAGCGTCAGCGATAGCATCAGATATCTGAGTACAGATATATAAAGGAAAGATAGATAAGCCTTTAAGAAGGCGGGGCAAAAGAAAACACTACGATCGAAAGGCGCAGGCCTCCTGCCTGGGACCCTCCGAACCTACTCCTGGTCGTCAGCCAACTCGTAGAAGTAGCCATCCTCGGGGTAGTAGTAGTGATCACCGACAGGGCAGCTGGCTTTGGGGCTCCGTCATCTGGTTGCATCAAACGGGTATGGGGAAAAAGAGGAAGCAAAGCAACTGTGAGTACTCATTCGAAGTACTCAGCAAACAAGGATCTACACTACATATGCAACATTTTCAAAGAAAGGCTGTATATGTGGACTGGGCTGCAGAAATGCCAGAATAGAGAGAAGGCCTAGTCCTATCGAAGAGTAGCATCTTCAGCGGTCTTGCAGCATTAGAAGAGTGTAGATTTGTACAATATAAAGTAATAGTAGTAATAAGTATCAACCTCGCCCAGAGATCTTTTCTCGACTCCCTGCGAGGAAGCAATCCCAGAGCCATACTATCAGTATCAACCTCGCCCAGAGATCCGTCCTCAACTCCCTGCGAGATAGCAATCCCAGAGCCCTACTATCCACTTCTCATCACAAGTATCCAGTTCTAGTTGTATCGATCGGGATACAACTCCGAGCATCCATTACCGAGGATCCGGCTATGCATAGATTAGTTCTTCCCTACAGGGGTGCAGCAACTTACCCACCACGCTCGATTAACTCCGGCCGGACACACTTTTCTGGGTCATGCCCGGCCTCGGCCAAATGATACGCCGCAACCCGACCTAGGCTTAACAAAGAGGTCAGCATGCCGGACTAAACCTATGCCCCAGGGGTCTTGGGCCATCGCCCCGGGAACTCCTACATGTTGCGGGGCCACTGAGAGCAGACCTAGCAACCCACACTATCAAGGCGGTTGCGTTACCTGGTCCAACCCGGCGTGCGCCGCTCAGTTGCTGACGTCCATTAAGCTTCGGCTGATGCATACGACGCAGAGTGCCCATAACTGTTCCCACGTGATGGTTAGTGCTATCGGGCCAGAGGCCCACTCGGATCAAATATCCAAACCGTTAATGTATTCGGGTTGTGCGGTAACGAGCAGAGACTCATGATCGATGTGACCCCGTCGCCCCGTCTCGAGGACTTTTGGCAAGGGCTAAGAATGCCCGGCCACGCCTCGTATTCAACTCTCGGGTACCCTCCAGGTCAACCCGTCTCCACGTCACTCGCCACTTAGGCTCACACGGGTACCTCTCAGGGTCGACCCGCCTTTCCAAGTAACAGTTGTAAAATCCAAGTATCCGTGTGTCCATAACATCAGGGGAATCCAAGGTATCACCCTCGTTGGATTCCTACTTGATGTAACCGTCAAGGTGAACTCGGAGGAATCACCCTCGATGGGTTCACACTTGAGGGGTTGCACGACAGCGTCGTTACCGGAAGTAGTGAAGGAGGAATCACCCCCGATGACCACGACCGAGTAACTACTCCACAGAGTTAACATCGGAAGTTCTTACAAGGTATCACCCTCGGCACTCGATAGTAACGATGTAGTGTCGTACAGATAAAAGGGGTGTGATGTGCGGTGTTGGGGCCTGGTCGTCGAGTCTTTCGATGATCCAGCGGGGCAACTGGGACAAGTGGGGTCACTTGGGTCTCTATCCAGCCTATACTAAGCAGTTTAGGATAAGCAGGTAGGTATCAACAGTAGTTACAAAAATAGGCTATGCATCAGAATAGAATAAACAGTAGCAGCAGCAAGTCTAATGCAACCATAAGAAAGAAAGAATAGGCGATATAGGCATGCTCAAGGGGGGGGGGGTGCTTGCCTTGTTGCTCGGCGGCAAAGGCAAGGTCGTCAATGGTGTCGCCGGGCTCCTGAGCTGCGTTGGTCTCGCGAACTGCGTCTGTATCGGGGTCTACCGAGAGCGAAGAGGGGGAGGAAACAGATAAATACACGGCAAACATATGCAACATAGAGCATGCTATGCTAACGTGCAGTGCAGGGTTGCCTAAAACATATCTAAATCATTTTAGTTATTTTAGGATTAAAGTTGGATTTATTAACCAGTGCATATGCACTATTCATCTATCAGAAATAGACTAAAATATGCGGGTTCACCTCCGTAGAGGGTCCCAACACGGAAACAGCTAGCACGGTTGGATTCGTCTCGTCGTTCTGAGCAACTTTCATGTATAAAGTTTTTCGATCCGAGCTACGGTTTATTTTCTATGATTTATCAAAGTTTTAAAGTATTTCTGATTTATTTGAATTAACAGAAATTGCCAGATAAGGAAAATGATGTCATCATGACACAATCATGGCGTCAGCATTGACTGGGGGCTTGACTAGTCAAAGGGGGCCCACTGAACCCACCAGTCAGCTGGTTGACCAGTCAACTGGGTCCAGTGGGGCCCAGTGGTCTGTCTCTAGTTAACTTAACAGTAGTTAGGCTAATTTAATTGCTCTAATTAAGACATGGGCCCAGCCTGTCAGTGAGTATTTAGCAGTTTAGTTAATTAACCCTAGTACTAATTGCTACAGTACACGGGCCCCACATGTCAATGGGTGATTAGGAGCTAGTTAGCATCTAAACAGCCTGGCGAGTGGGCCAGGCCGGCGTCTCCACGATGGCGCGCCGGCGGCGAAGTTCCGGCGACCACAGACACGGCGGAGCGGCGCGGAAATCACCTCCCGGCCACCATTTGGTGCGGGGAAGGCCTCGTTCGAACGCGGAGAACGAGCCGCGTCGAATGGCGTCGGTTAGGGCGGCTAAGATGGTCGGAAACAACGCCGGCGACAAGGTGGAGCGGTGGCCGTCTCGGGTGAACTCGGTTTCGTCAAAAGAGGGCATGGGGAGAGGAGCTGGAGAGTTCGACAGCCTCCTGGCAGTGCTTGGAGCACGTTGAAGTACTCAAGCGTGAACAACGGTGGCCCTAGGTACAGCGGCGATGGAGCAGGCGGCGGTGAGATCGCGGGTGCGGCGGAGGGTAGCTAGGGAGGCAATATCGAGGCAGGGAGAGGGGGTTTCGACGGGGATCTCATCGAGGGGCGCATGAAAGGCCTGTCGAGGTCACGGAGCGCAGGGGGACGGCGAATCGAAGCGGTGGTGCTCGCCGGTATCGAAGGGGAAGAAGAGGTTGGGGCAGCTCCTGGAGGCGTCCGGCATAGCATGGCTCGACGGGGAGACGTGGACGACCAAGACGGAGCTCGAGGCGAGACGGAGAGGCGAGGCGGCGACCGAGGCTACGCAGACGACGGCGGCGCGGCCATGGCAGCGTCGGGCGAGGTGGGGAACGAGGGAGATGGGCGAATGGGGCGGCTAGGGTTCGTCTTCGGGGTGGATTAGGGGTTCTTATCCCCTCCACGACGAGCACGGGTGGCCGCTGTCGAACAGGGACGAGGGGGGAGGAGCAGGCGCGGCGGCTGCGGTGGAGAGGACAATGCGCGCGTGTGAAGTAGGAAGGGGAAGGGGGAGTTGGGCTGGGTGACTCAGGCCCAGTTGCTGCGGGCTTTTTTTTCCTTTTCTTCTATTTCTTTTCTGTTTTCTTTTGATTTTCTGTTTTGTAAAATGTGTGGATCCAAATATAGTTTTGTAAAATATGTGAACTAGCCACAATACTTCAGTGCAACATTTTCTACAGCCATAAAAGGTTTTGAGTTCATATAATTTCATTTGGATTTTATTTAATTATAAATAGATTAAATACTTCTGTTTTGTTGCTGTTTCTTGCTGCTAGAGTCACTTAGCTAATTTAGTAAATGTTGATTACAATTTTAGAATTGTCTCTGAATTATTTACAATACTATGAACATTTTAGTTTTTCAAATTTGAACAACTTTTATTTTCACTTCAAGTTTGAATTTCCATTTGAATTGGAATTTGAATTGAGATATGATACTAATGATGATTAAGCACTATTAATCATGATGACATGGCATTATCAAAAGGGTGATTACTGTAGCTAACCACTGGGGGTGTTACAAAAACCTACTACACTGATGGCTCTGAACTAACTCACGAGGAGAAAGATCATCTTGTCTCATTTATTATTGATGTTGAGACTTTCAATAAGAATTATGAAACTCCTCCACATTATGGTCAATATGTGCCACTAGTCCACGTGTTGAACTACGGCAACATTCATGGGAATGACATGGTAAGATTTTTTTTTTATTATGACACCAGTGCATCTTTTGCATACATTCTTCTAAAGTTAAACTACGTTGCTAACTACATTACTATTATGCTCTTCAACAGAAACCCCGAAGGATTGTGTGCCTCATCTGATGCACACGAAAGGTCACATTGATGTTGTTAGCTTACGGCCAAGTCTACCCACGGGTCAGCGCTATTCATACAAGATTTCTCGAACAGATGAAGACCTCACAATCAAAGAATGGAAAAAATGTTATGAATAATCGTAGGGAGCTACTTGGAAGCAACATTGTGTGAAGCCCATGAATTGGAAACAGGATAATCTCCATTCTTCGTAATGGAGAGTCAGGGGCTATGTTGTTTTATGCTATTTTACCTTAGAGAGGGTAGCAAGTCCTAGCTAATACTCATGATCATGTGCTAAGAACAATTAACTAGGGTTGGTTAGATGACTATGATGATCATGAGTATGACACATTATTATGATAACGAGTAGAAGTTGTTAGATGACTATGATGATGATGATGATGAGTATGACTTGTTATTATGATAACGATGATGAGTTATTATTATGATTATGATGTTGAGTTGTTATATCGTTGTGAGCATGATGAGTTATTATATATATATATATCAGTGGATGAAAGAGACGTGGATTAGATCTGCACCATGTTGCCTCCACTTGGATCTAATCCATGTCTCTTTCACCCACTGATATATATAATAACTCATCGTGATCATACAATCATATGATGAGACTATTGTATAAGACATATACAAATACATCGCCAATATGATGCAGAAAAAAAATACAGGAATATTTAGCAGTAGCGCGGGTATGCATGTAGTAGCAGCGTGCTTTTAGCAACAGCACGATCCTGAAAGAGGCACTGCTGCAATTAGTAGTAGCACGCAGTCCAGCAAGCTCGCTACTGCTCTGTATGTTAGCAGTAGCGCGGGTAAACCCACACTACTGGTAAAGTTTAGCTGTAGCGCCTTAGCAGTAGCGCCGGGGCCCGCGCTACTGATAAGGCAAAACCCCGCGCTACTGCTAGCCTTTTCCCTAGTAGTGTTAGCATCACTCGGCGGATCGCAGCGACCGCGTACGCCACCTCCCCTGTGTTACACGTGTCCAAGTGAGAGCCTGCATACCATCCTTTGTCGAACGAGCTTCTGCAACAGGAGCTATGTTTCTGAAATACATGAAGTGTTGCAATGATCTATGACGGTTCTACGTTTTGCAACAAAACTTCTCTTGTGAAATTTTTCTACAACAAGACATCGGTTGCAAAAAAAAATTACAACAAAAACTCAGTTTACAAAAAAATGCAACAAAACAACTATTACAAAAATATTCTGCAACAAGACTTGTGTTGCAGAAATAATTCTTCAACAAGACCTGTGTTGCAATGGTGAGGCGCGCTCCGCCGCTTGATGGGGCAAATCTGACGGCTCGCAACCCGGTTGATCTTTTAAAAAGATCAGCCGGTGGACGCGTAGCATGCCCATTTATTTTTTGCTCAAAACTTTGAAAAAAAATTCAGCAGATAGGCACTTTCCGTGATAAGAATCTTCTCCCCTGTGTGTCGGGCATAATTGCACCCTATTGATATTTTGTTTCTTTTCTACTAAATGACACTACTAGGAAAATGCTTATAGCTAGGACCTCAGTAGTAGCGCTGGAAAATAGCAACCGCTGCTACTAGTTAGCAGTAGCGCTGTTCTAGGGAAGCGCTACTAGTAACTCTTTAGCAGTAGCGCTGGAAAACAAAAACGCACTACTACTATGTGGGACCAGACGAGGCCACCGACGGTAGCTGTAGTAGCAGCGTTGTCCAAAATCCAGCGCTACTACTAAGACTTTAGCAGTAGCGCTTTATTTTACAGCACCGCTACTGCTAATGGGCCCCACTTAGTAGTAGCGCTTTTCCTCGCCAGCGCTACTACTAAGTACCATAGCAGTAGCGCTTTCTGGGAAGCAGCGCTACTGCTAGTTGCGGCTGGTGCCACCTTTTCACCCCCGCTCCCCCTCCTCCCCCACTTTGCCCTCTCCCCCCTCATTTCCCCTCTCCGCCATTGTTGCCCTTCTTCTCTCTTCCTCCTACCTCTCTTCTCTCCTCATTATTGTCCCCCTCCACCATAACTCTACTCCATAAATGGCCTCTCATCTCTCTCTTCCTCCTACCTCTCTTCTCTACTCATTAATGCCCCCCTCCACCATAACTCCCTCTCCATTAGTTAGCTAGATTCATCTCTCCTCCCCAACAACTAGATCTAGCTAGCTATTTAGCCATCCACACTTTCGATCCGTATCGGTAGCGAAAGGCCTCATCATCTAACCGTGCTAATCTCTCGATCGGTCTCTCTCGGGAGATATATAGGTGAGTAAAAAGCTGTTCATTTCAAGAATGGGAATATGTGTGTGAATGAGAATATGTGTGTTTGGGATATGGAGAGATTTGTGCGAGTGACATGCCCCCGAGTTGCTTATGTTTTGCCGAAATGTCGATTTATTTCCGTTTCGGTGAATTTCGAGCAAACTCGATATGTCCTATTTTTAGGCAAGGTCATGCCAAAATTTTATATGACTTTGAAGCATGCATGCATTTTGTTTATAACCCTTTTGCTTGTTATACCGTGCAGTCAGTCATGAAGGTGAGTGCATGGAACGTGGAGCGATACATGCAATCCGCGGTGATGGACATGTATGCAAATAATCGGACTAGGATTAGATGTCCGTGTGCAAGATGCAAAGAAGGAGTCCTTTTGGACCCTTTTGATCGTGGCACTTTGAAGGCGCACCTTCTGATGAATGGTTTCATGGATGGCTATACTCGGTGGATAAGTGAAGAAGATGATGATGATGAGGACGTCCACATGGTAGGGAATAATGACATGGGGCTAGACGAAGAGATGACCGATCGACATGAAGACGATGGCGCCGGACATGGCGGCGGGGAAGAGTCTGGAAATGACGGCGGCGGAGAAGATTCCGGACACGGCGAAGAAGAGTCCGGACATGGCGGAGAAGAGGCGGCGGTCACGCCGCAGTCTTCGAAGCTACTAAGTGCAGTCGTGCAAGACCCTCATGTTCGAGACCTCCTTCGCAAGAGTACGACTAGCGAGAGAGCTGCTTCTAGAGAGGAGGCCAAGCTGGCGCAACTTGAAGTAGACTCGAAGACTCCATTGTATGACGGTTGCGATCCCGAGGTGACCCGCTTGAGTTTCACGCTCGAACTTCTAAAGACGAAGGCCAAAAACAAATGGACAGACAAAAGCTTCGATGAGCATTTGAAGTATCTACATAATAAAGTTCTTCCGGCGGGGAACCTGTGTCCTACTAGTGTCGAGGAGGCCAAGAAAATCGTTTGCCCTTTTGATTTGCCGCACATTAGGTACCACGCATGCATCAATGATTGCATCATTTATCGGGGGGAGCACGCGGAAAAAATCAGCTGTCCAGTGTGCAATGCTTCTCGATACAAGAAGACAGGAAAGAAAGCTCCTTAGAAAGTTGTATGGTACTTTCCGATCACTCCCCGTCTGCAACGGTATTTCCTAGATCCTAAGGAAGCAAAGCTCATGCACTGGCACGCGGAGAGGAAGAAGCCCGACGATGGAGATGATCCGAAGCTGAGACACCTCGTAGATGGTAGCCAGTGGAGAGCATTCAACGCCGTAATGGATTTGCTGCAGAAGATCCAAGGAACATCATGCTTGGTGCGAGTACCGATGGCATGAATCCGTTTGGAAACCAGAACACCAACCACAGCACATGGCCCGTCTTTGTATGGATGTACAACCTCCCCCCATGGAAGTGCATGAAGACAAAGTACATACACAGGAACATGCTGATTCAAGGGCTGAAACAACCGAGAAATAATATTAACCTGTATTCCGGCAAATTTCAGGCGCTTCATATGTCCACTTTTTAGCAAAGGTCATGCCGAAAATTTCCGTGATTTTCGGCATGACTTGTGCTAGAAACTAGGACATATGGAGTGCCCGGGATTTGCCGGGGGGAATGAATCAACATTCCGACCAAACATAGGCCCTTTTTTTCTCTTCATTATATCTTTCATTTACAATTGTTGAATAGGAAACATGTCTAGCCACGCCGAAGCCGGTGGTTCTGCTCGCCTCGAAGAAGACCCCATCGAGGCAGCAAATCACTATTTCGATTACCTGGACGAACACCTGACGGGGGTGCATGGTGGCGGCAGTGGCACCAACCCCGACACCGACGCCGACACCAGCACCAGCACTGGCACCGGCACCGACACCACCCCCAAGACCGACAACGATGCTGTCGTAGCCAATAAAGCACCGAAGCAGAAGAGGTCACGAAGACCAAATGAGCTCGGCATCGGACAAATTGTGGTCACGGAGATGCGCCCCAAGAAGTTAGAGCCAACGGCACCGGAGGAAGCGCGCAAGTGCTGGGGTAATCAACTAGGATGCATCCTCAGGGAAACCGCCAACATCAACGATGAGAAGTTGAAGAAGATACCACAATGGAGCACATGCTCCTAAAGAAGTTGCACAATAGGTTCCTGTTCCCCGGCCGGGATGAAAGCAAATTTAAAGAGCCGTGGGACGACGTCGCCATGACAAAGATAAACGACAAGGCGATGGTGACGTTCACCAACGACTTGTCCGCCTGGAAAGTTCGGGTGAAAAAAGCGATTGCAAAGAATGAACCGTGGTCCAAGATTCATGCTGATAATCCGTCAATAATGGAAGTGGACTTTGAAAAATTTAAGGAGAATTGCGGTAAAGAAGAAGTCAAGGCAAGGTCGGAGAAAATGAAGGTGCTTCAGGCCAGGAACACGCCTCCCCACCGCCTCGAAAGCCGTGGTTACAAGGGGAGGAGGCACGTATGGGCCAAGGAGGACAACGAACGTGAAAGTCACGGAATCCCAGACCCCTTGGCGGAGTTCACCGACCCGCTGGAGCATGACTGGATCAGGGCCCGGTACAAGTGGGACAAAGTCAAAAAGATCTTTTACACGGACCCGAACACGAGGGAGTTCATGAGACTTATGGTAATTGTTATATTACCACATTATCATATTAGCTTCCAATCAATTCGACTACAAGTTTTGTCACATTAGTAAACCATCCACGTTCCTTTTGCAGAAAGAACAGCACCAAAAGGCAGCCAAAAGCGACGAGTCATCATAGTCGTCGGCGAGGTCCAAGTGGGACACCCCAGTCAACCGGGCCCTGAACATACTGAAAAAGGTCCCGGTGGACAAGCCGCCGTCCTATGGACGTGTGCATGGCGTCGGAGATGGCGCCTCGTGGAAGACGTGCTACCACGAGGAGCCAGAGGAAAGAAGGAAGAGACGGTTGATCACTCAGCAGACCATCGACAAGAAGGTCGCGATTGCAGTCAATAAGACCAAAGCTGAGACCAAAGAAGAGTTGCTCGGGGTAGTCAATGCAGCGGTCACTGACGCGGTGGCCAGCTTGATTTCGGCAATTTTCGATTGGTCGAAGAGCAATCCAAATGCACAGCCGGAGGACTTTCCCCTTCTCAGCTTTATCGGGAGCAATTCGGCGAACACCACAGCACCAGCACCTGCTCAAGCAACCGCAAAAGGTCCCGCTCCTGTTCATAGCAGCCCGACCTCCATCTCTGGCATGCTCGGCGGGCCTTCGTCGCTGGCTGAGCTCGACGCCCTCACGGTAATTACGCGTCATACCCTTTTCACCAGCATGTCTATAGTCTTCCGTTTCAGTTGCCTTTCGGATGTTTGACGTCGCAGACATGTCTCCTTCATAGGCAGACGATACCTCGTGCACCCTACTCTACGACATCAAGGGCCAGAAGGTGGCCGTGGGAAAGGCAACTATCGTGAAGCCGAAGGACCGCATGTTCCACAACCGAGAGATGCCCGATGGCGTCTTCAAGGTTGACGTGGCCAGTGTCTTAGCGGGCTTCGAGGATTTACCTCCTCCGGTACCAGTCGATGACGAGGAGACCCCTAAGAGGATTGGCGCATGCAAGAGCTGGTTCTTGCCTTGGCCGAAGTCTCTTCTTCGTCTCGAGGCGCCCAGTATCACACCAACGCCACCTTCTCAAGAAGGTATGAACACCACCCCACCTACCAAATTACCTGCACCTGTAGTGGCGGGTGATAGCGGACGACGCGAGGGAGAGCCTCCATTAGTGCCAGATCATGTCGCCCCTGTTGTCGAAGAAGCAAATGTTGATGATGACATGGAGGAGGATGATGATTACCCAGACAAGTATTTCAATACCGCCTATGATGATGGAGGATTGATGGCTCAGGACGAGGAAGACCCAGGCTATGAGCGTGGAGATGATGACTTGATGCTGCCTGATTTGCCGGAGCCGGAACGTCCTAAGGCGGACTGCAAAAAGTCTCTCTTCAAGCGATCCTCACAGGAGACGCCTCCAGATGCTGCCTCTACACAGCAACAACCCGAGGGCCGTCCACTGATTAGCCCGACGACACTGGGGGTGGTGGTTAGGGAAGGTATGGTGGGCTCACTACCGCCACCCGCCAAGAAGCAAAGGAGGAGACCGGACAGGAAAGGCCCTAAAGGCGCTAGAGCTGCTTCAAGCAGCCAGCCGCCTCTGAAGCCACGGGTGGTAGACAGAATACTTGTCGAAGGTGCGAAGCGTTTCCATGTCGCCAGCGAGCCGATCCTACCTGCCAAAGCGCTAGAGCACATACTGAACAATGATCTAAGGAGACTCCATGAAGATGTGCTGGCCAGAGAGAAAAGCCTTCTGATCGCGGAAAAACCAGGATACCCGCTTTACGCGGCTCAGGTGCCGGGTGGGAAGTTGTACGTCGAGACCTGGCCCGCGAATCAGTTCATCCTGCGATTTGACTACATCTACGACATGTTCCACATGACCAAGCTAGATTTCCAGTTCATCCGCATATATGCGCTGTATCTCAACTACTTCATCAGGTTCGAGAACATAAAATATATCTGCGTCGTGGACCCGTACTATATGCACGAGAGCTTCTTGGCAGTTTGCAAAGAGCACCGTGACTATGCGAGCAAGTACCTCGGCGAATTCATGATCGCTAATAAGGACAAGGAAGCGATTCTCCTGCCTTATCATCCCACGTAAGTCATCCGGGCATATCCTTTCGTAAGTGTTAATCATTCCTTTGCAAGCATGGAGGCTAATTTGAGGTGTACTTAATTTGCGCAGCGGGGCGGCGCCGTCCTCATCGTTCTGTACCCGGAGTACTCCCATGCTATGTACTTGGACTCATCGAAGAACCTCAAGAAAAAGGATTACACGCGCGTAAAGAGTGTTCTCGATAGTGCCCTGTTAACCTTCAAGCTGTCTGGTGGATATATCAAGGTGAAAAGGCACAGGAAGAACGGGCTGGTTTTCGGCCATAATACCGACTTCTGCTGCATCCAGCAACCGCACACCAGTAAGGCTGATGGATTCTACCTCATGCATCACCTGCTCGAGTACAGAAGGGATAATCAACGCCTTCGCATGTCAGCTACTACCAAAGATGCCGAGATTGTCAGCTGGGCCACAAGCATAGGAAAGACACCGGATCATCGAATCCGAGCTGAGTTTTATCACGTACAGTATGAACTTGCCCAAGTGATCATGAAGCAGGTCCTCGAACCAACGGGGATGTTCTACCATGGGCCAATCACGCGGGCTGATGTCCGAGCACTGCTACTCGCTCAGCGTCTGGACCTGAAGCCTTTCAAGAAGCTCGGGTGCTTCCTCCCTGACTATGAAGATTGGACCGCCGACATGGAGGACTGATTATCGATGACAGTGTGTCACTACTGTATTTCTATCGCAAAACTTTGAATTTATGCACGGCGAAACTATGTGATGTAATTAAACCGCGTGGTCCTGAATTAGCGTAGATCGCTCTAGTTAATTAGTTTGGGTACGAGGAACTTCGTCATTTATGTTTATTATATATAGGTTGCTTGTATTTTGCTAATTATGCCTCTTTATTTTCTTAAGTACATTATATTGCATATTATCGTTTAATTCATCAACTGACGATGCAGGTACATAGATCAGAGATGGCGAGGGACTGCTACGCCGTGTTCATTGGGAGGGTTCCAGGAGTCTACGACCACTAGCCAGACGCTCAGGCCCAGGTGGACAAGTACCCGGGTGCTAGCCACAGAGGGTTCGACAGCAGAGCCGAAGCGGAAAGTAGTTACTTGAGGTGGACGCTTCGGCAACAGCGGGGGCGGGACCGCCGGTGCCTCATGTACTACATAGACGCGCTCTTGCTCATGCTGATCGCTCTTCTCTTCTACATCATGGTTTAGATAGAGATGATGAAACTTGCGTGTGTGTGCCATGACCATGCAGTTGCACTTATTTGAGACGTGACATGACTTGTGTATCGCTATTTTCAAGATGTGATGATATTTGTGTTGAATGATGATGATGATGATGATGATGGTATGACGAGACTACTGTATGTCTATGATATGATGAGAATAGTGTATGTTTAGTATGATCTGATGAAACTACTGTATAGAGCCTGTATAAATACATCACAAATACGTAGAGGGGTGTAAATCTGTGAAAGCAGATCTACTAGCAGTAGCGCTGGAAAGCATCTACTAGCAGCGCTGGTTAGCAGCAGCGCTTCGTTTGTTCAAGCGCTATAGAGAGTTAGCAGTAGCGCTGGTCCATACTTACCAATAGCGCTGCCCATATCAACAACTTAGCAGTAGCGCGGTAGCAGTAGCGCTGGACCCAGCGCTACTGCTATGTATATTTCAAGCGCTACTACTAGAGTTTTCCCTAGTAGTGTGACCCCCCTTTTATGACTTATAAATGCATCCATGGCCCCTCGAAAGTCTTATTCTCAACTTTGGCCCCTTTTAAGAAACGACTTTCGGTTTGTAGTGTTTGTATACACCAACACTATAAACGGTTTGCAGTCTTTGAATCCACGTTGGCAGTCATGCGAGTGGTAATGTCAAAGACGACGACGGACACCACAAACCGTTTGTCGTCTTTCATTTACCTTGCCTAACAAACGTTAACACAGCTAACCCGAAGACACGACACAAGTCGTTTGTAGTCTTTCACATACCTTGCCTAACAAACTTTAGCCCAACTAATTTGGAGACACTCCAAACTGTTTCCAGTGTTTCACTACCTTTGCTAACAAACATTAGCCCAGCTAACTGTGAGACACTTAGTCTTCTTCGGCTACCGCATCTTTTGCTGGTCTTCGTCTTTCTTGAGGCCGTCCCATGCTCCGCGTAGTGCATGCCGGTGTCAGAGTTAAACACGGCATAGGAATCCTAGTCCGGTACATGCTTAGATGTAGTCGCCGAGTAGGATAAGTATTGGCTAGTTTAGCCGCTATATATACTCACCTATAACCCCTGTAACCAACGAAAAAAGCAATAAAGAGAAAAGAGCCAGGAGCGACAAGCCCCTGTAGCTATCACCAAAATCTCCCGATCAGTTTTCCGTCTATGTTCGCAAGTTTACGAGAGGTTCCACCGAGAGACGATCGATTGATCTGCTAGCTAGCTCAGGTCCGCGTAAAGAAGCTTACGGCTGCCGGCCAAGTTCACGTATATGTCTACGTGTACGTGTGTGCTGCTTGAGAATCAATCAAGAGTAAATTGCAATGTCGATACATGAAGTTGTCCAGAAAGTTCACTTTCATACATCAAGTATCAAATTTCACAGTTTCATACATGATGTTGCATTGGTGGGACAAAAAGAGCACAACCTAGCCAACGTGGCACGGCACGCCACTTAAATCCTAGTCTTGATCAGTCACTCTGTAATTAGTAGTAAATGGCACAAATTTTTAGTAGATCTACGAATATAGAATAGTTTTTAAGTGGTAATTTGTCAGCAATTTACTGTTTTGATTGATTGCTCTGTTAAAATTACAATGCCCTGTTTTTTCACATCTGTTCATGAAGTCTACTTAGAAATTTGACATCTTTTAACTGAATTTTGCAATGTAGGCAATGATGTTGATGAGTCCACTCTGGAAATACAACACAATGGTTTTTTCTGCGGCATTGGTTCTAACAGAACTTACATGGAAGCAAGGACTGATTGGTTTGATGGCTGTGAGTGCGACACATGGTCCTTAGTGTGGATAAATGATTTTCTAGAGGAACTTGGTTATAATAAGTTGTCACCATCACTGAAAGTGTACTGGTGTTGCCAACAAAAACAGTAACTGAAAGTCTGATTGATCTAAAATCTGATGATGATGCTTTGAAGATGATACATGTAGCACAGAGGACAAAGCATCTTGTAGTATATGTTGATCATGTGATTAATTGAGCAGCAACACTGGGATGACATTCTGTTAGTTGGGTCAACTGAGTTGCCTAGAATTATGGTATCACCTACCAAACCTGAGAGCAGAGGGAAAGGACATAGAGAGACAGCTGGAAATTCAGAAGTGGAAGGAGGGACAACAGAAGAGGCAAAAGAGGCAGAATACAGTGACAGTGATGATCCAGATGAGCACTTCAGTGATAGTTACTATGACATAGACAGTGGAGATGATGATCTGTATGAAAAGAATGTAGATCATGCAGCAAAGGATTATTTAATTCCCGAGAAAGTGAAGGACAAGGTGTATGAGGAAGATCAGCCAAAATTTTCTGTTCTAAAGCCTCCAGAAGAAGAGGGGCACATTAATTTCAATTTCAAACCACTTAACCCTGTTGTGGATATGGAGAAACCAGAATTCAAGATTGGCATGAGTTTTGGAACAATTGAGGAGGTTAGGCAAGCCATCTCTGAGTATGCAGTACAAAATAGAGTGAAGATCACCAAGAATAGAAATGAGAGGTATCTGCTATGGGCTCATTGTGTGGATGGATGCCCTTGGCTTTTCAAATGTTCATTTGACAAGAGGTCAAATAGTTATCTAGTGAAACAGTATGTTAGTGTGCACACATGTAAGAGGGTATGGTTTGTAGTTGAAATGACTGCTCCTTATCTCACAAAGAAATTTGTGCATAAAATAAGAGCAGATGAGAACATGTCACTTTAAGGGATTCTCAGCAATGGTTCAGGAAAATTACAACATGGAACCCAATAGGACAAAGTTGCTTAGAGCCAAGAGAAGTGCGTTAAAGATGATAAGAGGGGAAGAGGAAAACCAGTATAGTCAACTATGGGATTATGGTGCAGAACTAAGAAGAAGCAACCCTAGAACATCGTTCTTTGTGGATGTGGATGATGGGGTGTTTAAGTCTTTGTACTTTGCACTTGGACCATGCAAAAGAGGGGTTTTAAAGGGATGCAGACCACTAATATGCTTTGACGGCTGCCATTTGAAAACCAGATATGGAGGAATACTTCTCTCAGCTGTGGGAATTGACCCTAATGGCTGTATTTATCCAATAGCTTTTGTTGTAGTGGAGGTGGAAAATACTTACAGCTGGACCTGGTTTCTGCAGACACTAAAGGATGATTTGAAGATTACAACAAGAAAAAAGAGGCACATGAAAAGTGGACTGGACCTCTTTGTCCTAAGATAAAGAAGAAGCTACAAAGACATGAAGATTATGCTACCAACTGTCATCAGAGTGCTGCTGGCAGTGGGGTTTTTTAGGTTTTACAACAGGACAGAAAATGCATTGTGGAATTGCTTCTAAAAGCATGCTCCTGCAAGAGATGGCAGCTGACTGGAGTCCCATGTGCTCATTCTATTGCATGCATGAGACATGACAAGATATCACCAGAGAGCCAGGTGTCTAGTTGCTATAGCATTGCCACTTTTCTCAAGGCTTATGGTGAGAGTATTAAGCCTGTCAGGGACAGAAGGGAATGGCCGAAGATGAATGGAATTGCGGTGAAGCCCCCTTTGTATGAGAAGAAAGCAGGAAGAAAAAAGAAAAATAGGAGAAAGGAACCTGAGGAACTCGAGGGAGGGAAGATGAGCAAGCATGGTGTCAAACTGCATTGTGGCTACTGCAACTCACCAAATCATACAAGAAGGAATTGCCCTTATTTGGATGCAGGAACTAGACCAAACCCAGAGAGAAGGGTAGAAAAAGAACATGAAGAGTATCAACAAACTAATGAGCCATATGATCCTCGCCGATCATAGCCACCGTCGACGCGCCGCCCCGCTCGGACGTCCCCAATCGCCGCTTCAGTCGCCGTCGTTGGACAGGAGGTGAAGGAGGGACACGTACGATTGTGGGATAGAATCAAACTCAGGGGGTTCAGTGCGTAATCTCAGGGCCCCATGTCGTTTCCCCTCCCCTCACGTGCCGCTCACATCCGAAAATTCGCGCCCAAACGCTCCAGATCACACGTGGCGTGCCACGTTGGCTAGGTTGTGCTCTTTTTGTCCTATCAATGAAACTGTGAAATTTGATACTTATTGATGTATGAAAGTGAACTTTCTGGACAACTTCATGTATCAATAGTGCAATTTACTCATCAATCAAGCTGCCTGCTTGTCTAACTAGCTTTGCACTTCGCGTGCATAGTTTTTTTTTTTTTTGACTAGTTTGGATTGCTTACCATATGTGTCGCATGGTTCTTCGCGTGCATAGTTTCTGGGTGGTTTTAACCTAGAGTTCAAAAGCCAACAGCCGGCACGTGAGGCCGAGCTAGTCGTAGATGAGCAGCCTCTAGTAGTATGCGTGCGCGACATTGGGCCCATCCCCCGGCCTGAACGGACCTGTGCCGAGGTGCGTGATGGGAGGCGCCACTCCGCGCTTGAACCCGTCTCTTGGGCGGAAGCAGCTCCCGCAAGAAGCAGAAGAGAAGAGAAGAGAAGAGAAGCATGTATGCTTGTGTCATATCCCGTCGGACACATACGGGATTTGATTTAAGCATGTATGCATAGCTAGGGCCTGATTTAGTTTAGGAGGGGATTTGGCCATCACATGCGGATGGTCTTGAGCAGCTTGGGCAGCACCATGAACTTCAGATCCAGCGTGGCGAGCTAGCTTCTACCAGGTCGCTACGTGCGTACGCAAAGTAAATCAAGCTGCTAGCTTGCTTTGCACGTACGCGTTAGCTCCTGGTGAATTCATCTTGCGGTATAAAGCCAACATCGACGGGTCGCCAGCGGAGCTCGGATGAACACGTCGATGCCCAGCACCCGCTGAGCGGGCCGGGTTCAGTTCTAAGCTGCCAAATTCGTTCCTAAATTCGTCTTCTTCGGCTACGAACGGTTTGGAGTGTCCGTCGCAAGGTTTCTAATTTCGTAAACAAAATAATTCTGAAATATGTGAAATTTCGAAATTTTTGTATATTTCAGAAATTATTTTCTGCCACCCCGACAGCCACGACATTGCCACCGTGCGCGAGCTTCTTCGGGTGTTTGGGGTGGCCTCGGGACTCCGCACCAACTTCGAGAAATGCTCCGCGACGCCAATTCAGTGCAGCGACAACCACATTGACACGATCAAGTCCGAGATGCAATGCCCAGTTAAGCATTTCCCTATCCAGTACCTTGGGCTGCCGCTCTCCATCCGCAAGCCACCCACCTCGAGCCTTCTTCCGATCGTCCACAAGCTCGAGAGGAAACTTTCCACCTGGCGCGCTTCACTTCTTTCGAAGGGTGATCGGCTTGCCTTGGTCCGGCACGTCCTTTGTGCGATCCCGACACACTTCCTCATCGCCATTGCATTCAACAAATCGATCCTCAAGCGGGTCAATCGGATCATCCGAGGCTTCCTTTGGGCCGGAAGCAAAGACGCGAGCGGCGGGAAATGCCTCGTCAACTGGCAGAAAGTCTGCCGGCCCATCTCCCTCGGTGGGCTGGGCATCCGCGACCTATACCGCTCCGGGATCGCTTTGCGTACGCGCTGGCTTTGGCTACAACGCACGGACCCCTCGAGGTCTTGGAGCCACCTTCATATCCCACATGATCCCGACATCACCGCCATCTTCAGGGCGTCCACTACCTGGCAGGTTGGCAATGGGGCCAGCTGCAAATTCTGGAGCGACCACTGGATAGATGGTAGATCCGTGGTAGAGATTGCCCCCCTTGTGCACTCACTCGTTCCACGCCGCCGACGAAAATCATGCACCGTGAGAGAGGCCTTACACCTCAGATCTTGGGTGCAAGACATCAGGGGAGCACTGGGCCCCACGGCCTTGCTCCAGTACGTCGACCTATGGCGACAAGTCCGGCATATTGAGCTTTCGGCCGCTCCCGACACCCTCAGTTGGAGATGGACGGCCTCCGGCCTCTATTCTGCCAGCTCATGCTACCAGGCCCTGTTCATCGGGTCCTGTGGAGATTCCCACTGGAAGCTCACGTGGAAGCCATGGGCACCTCTTCGCATCAAGTTCTTCATGTGGCTTGCGATGCAGGAGCGCTGCTGGACGGCGGAGCGTCTAGCCCGACACGGCCTCTCCGATGATGACATGTGTGCCCTATGCGACCAAGAGCCTGAGACCCACTAGTAGAAAACAGGGCTTTGGTCCAGGTCAGCCCAGCCCATTAGTCCCGGTTCAGTCAGGAACCGGGACACATGGGGGCATACGTCCCGGTTCGTGCGCCCAGGGGGCCGGCCGGGGCTCGTGGGGCATTGGTCCCGGTTCGTCTGGACCCTTTGGTCCCGGTTCCAGACATGAACTGGGACCAATGGGCCTCGCTCCTGGCCCGCATCCATTGGTCCCGGTTCGTGGCTGGAACCGGGACCAAATGGTGGCCTTTAGTCCCGGTTCCAACCACGAACCGGGACCAATGTTGTGCCTATATATATACCCCTCGCCCGCGAGCAGAGCACTCCACTGCTCTGTTTTTTTCTGGCCGGCGAGGGGAGGGGTTTGTGGTGCTCTACCTCACCTCCTATGCACATGAGGTGTTCGAAGAAATGCCCGAGCCACACTTAACCTTTCTCCTCTCGAAACTCCTTGTCCAAACTCCATTTTCCTCAAGATTTGTCTAGGTTTAGCGGTCTGTCATGTCCCGTCCCCGTCTTCACCGCCGTCGATCGCCCGCGCCGATCTCGTCGTCGGCATAACCGCGGTGAGCCGCTTGTTCTTATCTTCTTTCTAAAAGAAAAAAAATTCTTACTTGTATGATTTAGATAGATACTTGTCTAATTTTCTTACTTTTATTATTGTTTGTTATTATATAGTGCGATGGTTTTGGTATCCGCCCCCGTCGGCCCTCGTCCTGTCTATGATTCGGATGTGGTATATATTATATTTTATAACTATTTGGTTCATTTATTGTTTATGACAATTATGCCGACCAACGTGACATAGATTTTTTTATCTAGGAGGTATGTGAGCCGGAAATTCCAACCGACCCTATTGTCGAGAGGTTAAATTTAGTTGAAGAAGAAAACAATTACTTGAAGGAAAAATTGAAAAAAATTGAGGAGGAGAAGATGATATTGGAGTTGCATGTTGCGGATGTCGTCGATGATCACAAGATCAAGATGGATGCAATGCGCTTCAAGATTAGAAAGTATAGAAAATATGTCATTCATACCCAGGCTTGGTATCATTATGCCATTGGATCAATTGTTACCTTGGTTGCGATTATGATCGCATTTTTTGTTGCATTGAAATGTTTTACATAGTTTCAATGTATGGTTTAATTAGATGCTCTGGAGAGCTATATGTTGTTCAATGAGAACAATGTATGTACTTTGGTTTTAATGTGATGATAAACTTCTATTAATTTGGTCACTTATCTATTCATGATGTTTTGTAATAGTTTTTTACACACTTAATTATATATAATGCACGCAGATGAACCGGCAATGGATGTACGGTGACAGACGCACCTCCGAGTACATTAAGGGCGTGCATAATTTTCTTGAAGTGGCTGAGGCAAACAAGCAAAATGGTTTTATGTGTTGTCCATGCCCTATATGTGGAAATACGAAGTCTTACTCTGACCGGAAAATCCTTCACACCCATCTGCTTGAGAAGGGTTTCATGCCACACTATAATGTTTGGACCAGGCACGGAGAAATAGGGGTTATGATGGAAGACAGCGAAGAAGAAGAGGACGATGACAACTATGTGCCCCCTGAATACGGTGGTGCTGCAACGGGGAAAGCTGAAGATCAAGAGGAACCAGACGATGTGCCCGATGATGATCTCTGCCGGGTCATTGTTGATGCAAGGAGACAATGCGAAAGTAAAAAGGAGAAGCTGAAATTCGATCGCATGTTAGAGGATCACCAAAAAGGGTTGTACCCCAATTGCGAAGATGGCAACACAAACCTCGGTACCGTACTGGAATTGCTGCAGTGGAAGGCAGAGAATGTTGTGCCTGACAAATGATTTGAGAAGCTACTGAAAATATTGAAGAAGAAGCTTCCAAAGGATAACGAATTGCCCGACAGTACGTACGCAGCAAAGAAGGTCGTATGCCCTCTAGGATTGGAGGTGCAGAAGATACATGCATGCCCTAATGACTGCATCCTGTACCGCTGTGCGTACGAGGATTTGAACGCATGCCCGGTATGCGGTGCATTGCGGTATAAGATCAGACGAGATGACCCTGGTGATGTTGACGGCGAGCCCCCCAGGAAGAGGGTTCCTGCCAAGGTGATGTGGTATGCTCCTATAATACCACGGTTGAAACGTCTGTTCAGAAACAAAGAGCATGCCAAGTTGATGTGATGGCACAGAGAGGACCGTAAGAAAGACGGGAAGTTGGGAGCACCCGCTGACGGGTCGCAGTGGAGAAAAATCGAGAAAAAGTACCGGGCTGAGTTTGCAGGTGACCCAAGGAACGTATGGTTTGGTTTAAGCGCGGATGGCATTAATCCTTTCGGGGAGCAGAGCAGCAATCACAGCACCTGGCCCGTGAATCTATGTATCTATAACCTTCCTCCTTGGCTGTGCATGAAGCGGAAGTTCATTATGATGCCAGTACTCATCCAAGGCCCTAAGCAACCCGGCAACGACATTGATGTGTACCTAAGGCCATTAGTTGAAGAACTTTTACAGCTGTGGAATGGAAATGGTGTACGTGTGTGGGATGAGCACAGACAGGAGGAATTTGACCTGCATGTGTTGCTGTTTGTAACCATTAATGATTGGCCTGCTCTCAGTAACCTTTCAGGACAGACAAACAAGGGATACCACGCATGCACGCACTGTTTTGCTGACACCGAAAGTATATACCTGGACAAATGCAGGAAGAATGTGTACCTGGGGCATCGTCGATTTCTTCCGACCAACCATCAATGTCGAAAGAAAGGCAAGCATTTCAAAGGCGAGGCAGGTCACCGGAAGAAGCCCGCCATGCGTACCGGTGATCACGTACTTGCTATGGTCAATGATTTACACGTAATCTTTGGAAAGGGTCCCGGCGGACTATCTGTTCCGAATGACGCTGAGGGACGCGCTCCCATGTGGAAGAAGAAATCTATATTTTGGGACCTACCCTACTGGAAAGACCTAGAGGTCCGCTCTTCAATCGACGTGATGCACGTGACAAAGAACCTTTGCGTGAACCTGCTAGGCTTCTTGGACGTGTATGGAAAGACAAAAGATACACCGGAGGCACGGGAGGACCTGCAATGTTGGCACGAAAAAGACGGCATGCCTCCAAAGCAGTATGAAGGTCCTGCCAGCTACGCTCTTACCAAAGAAGAGAAGGAAATCTTCTTTGAATGCCTGCTCAGTATGAAGGTCCCGTCTGGCTTCTCGTCGAATATAAAGGGAATAATAAATATCCCAGAGAAAAAGTTCCAGAACCTAAAGTCTCATGACTGCCACGTGATTATGACGCAACTGCTTCCGGTTGCATTGAGGGGGCTTCTACCGGAAAACGTTCGATTAGCCATTGTGAAGCTATGTGCATTCCTCAATGCAATCTCTCAGAAGGTGATCGATCCAGAAATCATACCAAGGCTAAGGAGTGATGTGGTGCAATGTCTTGTCAGTTTCGAGCTGGTGTTCCCACCATCCTTCTTCAATATCATGACGCACGTCCTAGTTCATCTAGTCAACGAGATTGTCGTTCTGGGCCCCGTATTTCTACACAATATGTTCCCCTTTGAGAGGTTCATGGGAGTCCTAAAGAAATATGTCCGTAACCGCGCTAGGCCAGAAGGAAGCATCTCCATGGGCCATCAAACAGAGGATGTCATTGGGTTTTGTGTTGACTTCATTCCTGACCTTAAGAAGATTGGTCTCCCTCAATCGCGGTATTAGGGGAGACTGACTGGAAAAGGCACGCTAGGAGGGGACTCAATAATATGCAGTGACGGGCATTCTTGGTCTCAAGCACACTACACAGTTCTACAGAACTCTACCTTGGTGACCCCGTATGTCGATGAACACAAGAACATTCTGCGCTCCAAACACTCGGAGCAGTGTGACGACTGGATTACATGTGAACACATCAGGACTTTCGGCAGTTGGTTGGAAACACGTCTCAGAGGTGACAACACTGTTTCTGATGAGCTGTACTCGTTGTCCAGGGGACCATCTTCGACTGTATTGACTTACAAAGGATACGAGATAAATGGGAATACATTTTACACAATCGCCCAAGATCAAAAGAGCACCAACCAAAACAGCGGTGTCCGCTTTGATGCAGCAACCAAGAGGGGAAAGGACACATATTATGGTTACATAGTGGACATATGGGAACTTGACTACGGACATGATTTTAAGGTCCCTTTGTTTAAGTGCAAATGGGTCAATATGTCAGAAGGCGGGGTACAGGTAGACCCACAGTACGGAATGACAATAGTGGATCTGAACAATCTTGGGTACACAGACGAACCATTCGTCCTAGCCAATGATGTGGCGCAGGTTTTCTATGTGAAGGACATGTCTACCAAACCGAGAAAAAGAAAAGATAAGGAAGCGAAAACATCATACGATGAGCCAAAGCGCCACATAGTTCTTTCAGGAAAAAGAGACATCGTGGGATTGGAGGGCAAGACAGACATGTCTGAAGATTATGAAAAGTTTCATGAAATTCCTCCCTTCAAGGCTGACCCAAGCACCCTGTTAAGCGATGAAGAATATCCATGGTTACGACGCAATAAGCAAAGGACACAAGCGAAGAAAAAGTGAAGACTTTCTCTCCACAACTATTATGATGATGCCTTTGATCTAGAATATCACTGTAGTTACATGTGAAGAAATGAAATGCCTTTTGTAACAGACGAGTTTCCGTAAACCCTGATACTTCGAAACAGATTGTCTGTTTTGTACACGAAGTGCATCCAGTTTTTGCCGTAACCCTCTCAACTTTTTAGCACATGCTATATGGGTGAAATGATGATACCATGCCAATTTTCAACCTCTTCAGAGGTCATTTGAAGTGCTTTTCAATTTCAGGGTCATATAGCTCAAAAAAAATCAGTAAATGCATGAAAAATAACAAATGAAGTCAGAAAGGGTTGAAAATTGATGATGTGGCTTTGAATGGTGCATTTTGAACACACAAAAAGTTTGTAGTTCAAATAATTTCAAAAAAATGAAATCCCTTTGTAACAGACGAGTTTCCGTATGAAACCCTGATACTTTCGAAGGATGTCCGTTTTGTACACGAAGTGCATCCAGTTTTTTCCGTAACCCTCTCAACTTTTTAGCACATGCTATGTGGGTGAAATGATGATACCCATGCCAACTTTCAACCTTTTGAGAGTTCATTTGTTAGTGCTTTTCAATTTCAGGGTCATATAGCTCAAAAAAATTAGTAAATGCATGAAAAATAACAAATGAAGTCAGAAAGGGTTGAAAATTAATGATGTGGCTTTGAATGGTGCATTTTGAACACACAAAAAGTTTGGAGTTCAAATAAGTTCAAAAAAATGAAATCCCTTTGTAACAGACGAGTTTTCGTTCGAAACCCTGATACTTCGAAAGAGATTGCCTGTTTTGTACACGAAGTGCATCCAGTTTTTGCCGTAACCCTCTCAACTTTTTAGCACATGCTATGGGGGTGAAATGATGATACCATGCCAACTTTCAACCTTTTCAGAGTTCATTTGTAGTGCTTTTCAATTTCAGGGTCATTTGGCGCAAAAAGAATGAACTAATAGCAAAAAGAATGAACTTAAAATAATCAATTAAAATATTCTGTTACGATCAACTAAAACAAAACTATAATATTCTTTAATAGCAAAAAGAATCAACTAAAAAGCTTTTATAAAACTCTAATAGCAAAAGGAATCAACTAAAAAGCTTTTATAAACCTCTAGTATTTTTGAAACTAAAATTATATAAAATTTATGCAACTAAAATTATCAAAGTATTTTCTGTTCAAAACATTAATGGCAAAATAAATTTCATAAAGAAATTTTTTGTTAGAAACTTTAATAGCAAACTAAAATAACAAAATCTGTTCTTGATTAAAACAGACATTTAAAATAACCTAAAAATTACCAAATTTAATATAATGATAAAACACAATAATATTAAATAGCAGGAAAAAGAATCACTCAAAAATCTATTTTTATAGTAAAATTATTCACAAACTAGTGATTCACACAAATTTAAAGAATTCAAATTTAAACTATTCAAATTTGAAAATTAATGGCACTAATAGAAAGTCTATAATTTTCGTGACCTAACAGCAAAAAGAATCACAGGAAAACTGCAAAAAAAAGCAAAAAAGAAAACAGGAAAAAAATGCCACCTACTGGGCCACCACGGCCTGAATATGACTAGAAACCCAGCTAATTGGGCCAGGATTCAGGCCCGCAGAAGGCCCAGCAGGCCCACAGGCATAGCAGTGTCAGATTAGGCCCATAGGCCTGCAGTTCAGAGGTGTTCAATGGGGATGAGGCAGTCGAGCTTATAAACCTGTGCGGGGCGCTCTCAACTAGCGAGGTGGGACTAAACTCCCACCACCACGCCGCTGTGCAAGCCCATTGGTCCCGGTTGGTGCCACGAACCGGGACCAATGCTCACCTTTGGTCCCGGTTCGTGGCACCAACCGGGACCAATGCCCCCCTTTAGTCCCGGTTGGTGCTACCAACCGGGACCAAAGGTCTCTGTTTCCCGCCCTTTGGGCTGCTGAAAAGAGACCTTTGGTCCCGGTTGGTGGAACGAACCGGGACCAAAGGTAGGCATTGGTCCGGTTGGTGCCACGACCGGGACCAAAACTTCATGTATATAAGCCCACACTTAGCGTTTTTCAGTCCCAGTTCATCTTCCCCCCAACGCCGTCGCGCCGAACAGCACGACGCCGTCGAGCCCTCGCCGACGCGCCCTCGCCCCCTCGCCCACGCCTCCGCCCTTGCCGCGTGCCGTCCTCGTCCCGGCCTCGAGCCTGCCGTCCTCGTCGCCGACGCACCCCGCGCCCTCCCCTCGCCGCGCGCCGTCCTTGTCGCCGGCCTCGAGCCTGCCGCCCTTGTGGCACCCTCGCCCCCCCCCCCCCCCCGAGCCCGCCGTCCTCCCCGATCAACCATCGCTGCGCCCCCCCCCCCCCCCCCCACAGTGAGCCCCCCATTCCCTCCCCTGCTCCCCGTCCCGCGTGCTCTGTTTTTTTTTTGGCGGGCATGTATACGTGTAATATGTTCATGTATATATTCATGTATATGTTTTTTTCATGTATGAGATGTATATGTTCATGTATATATTCACGTGTATATGTTCATGTATGATATGTATATGTGCACTTTTGTATACAAACTTCGTTGTTTTCATATGTACGAAAATCTAGAGTGAAAACGAAAACAAACATATAAGAAAAAACAAAGGAAAAAATGAAGAAGGAAAAGAAAACCGCCTGGCCCAGCCACCACCGCATTTTCATAAAGTTTTTCCACCGAGTCCACGTCGCACCGAGCACCCGCGGCGAAGCAAGTCTTTTTTTTAAGGTAGTTTTTTTGTTAAATGAAAATGTTGGCATCGGCTCTATCATCACGTTGGCATCGGCTTCATCGTTTACTAAGTTAAAATGATGTTAATAGAAAGTTTTCTCTCAAAACGTATCCCTGGTAACTTCGACATTAGGGGGGGACGTCGATCAACCCCCTCTCGCCCGACCAAACTCTCGAGTCCACCCAACCCCCTCTCTCGAAAGTTACTAAGTTTGATCATATGTCAAAGTTTGAATTTTGACATATGCAACATTTGATCATATATCAAAGTTTGATCATATGTCAAAGTTTGAATTTTGACATATGCAACATTTGATCATATATCAAAGTTTGATCATATGTCAAAGTTTGAATTTTGACATATGCAACATTTGATCATATGTCAAAGTTTGAATTTTGACATATGCAACATTTGATCATATATCAAAGTTTGATCATATGTCAAAGTTTGAATTTTGACATATGCAACATTTGATCATATATCAAAGTTTGATCATATGTCAAAGTTTGAATTTTGACACATGCAATATTTGATCATATGTCAAAGTTTGAATTTTGACATATGCAACAATATTTGATCATATGTCAAGTTTGACTTTTGACATAGATTTATCAAGAATGCCCCCATTATGGATGTGCACAAGTTGATCCAATTTTTTTTCCTGATCTCATCTATATATATATTCTTCTATATGTCACGTTGTCTGTCAAAGTATTGAAGAAATCCATGGCTTCATCATTTGCCAGAAGTAACAGGCGTATGATGCTACGAAGCTCTTCAAAGTTATTTTGGAATGGAGTTCCTGATAGAATAATTCGCTTTTTGGTACGAATTTCAGCAAAGGCCTTCCAAATAGCGATATTCGGAAGGCTCTTGCTGAACTTTGTACCAAAAAGCTAATTATCCTATCGGAAACTCCGTTCCAAAACAACTTTGAAGAGTTTCGTACCATTATACGCCTGTCATTTCCGACTAATGATGAAGTCAAGGTTTTCTTGAATTATTTGACACTAGACAACGTGACATATAGAAGGGTAGATGAGATCAGGAAAAATATGGACCATTTTCTACACATCCAGAATGGCATCATTTTGTTAAATCCCTTGTCGGTCCAGACGTCGGACATTCATGAGAGAGGCGGTCCGACCCAAACCCTAGAAGCATTGTCGAGGCCACCCCAAACCCTAGAAGCGTTGCCTAGGCCACCCCAAACGCTAGAAGCGTTGTCGAGGCCACCCCAAACCGTAGAAGCGTCGAGCTAGCTAGGTCTACGTTTGCACTAATATATCCATCTGTCATGTTTGTATATTAATTGCCATGTTGTAATATTTGCAGAAACTATGGAGCACCGAGACATCGAAGCAGAACAGTTGTTGGGGGACATAATCCTCGGCGGAGGTGATGTCTTGTCGTTTCTCAACGACACCGATGGTCTGGAAGGAGAGGGAGAAGCAGGCTCCAGTGATCGAACAATGGAGGTGGAAGGACATGATTATGATGGCTCCGGTGACGGAATGCCGGTGGAAGAAGGAGACCGTGATGACTGCTCATCAACCTTCCGAACTGGACGCCTCCGCCTCCTCCTCCGGCGAGTCAGGGCACTCCGCCTCCTCCTCCGCCTCCTCCTCTGGCGAGTGATCAGGGCACTCCGCCTCCTTCTCCGGCTGCTCCGGCGCGTGGCGGCACTCCGCCTCCTTCTCCAGCTGCTCCGGCGCGTGGCGGCACTCCGCCTCCTTCTCCGCCTGCGCCGGCGCGTCCGAGCAGCCCGCCTCCTTCTCCGCCTCGTCAACAACAGCGGAAGACAGCCGCCGCCGCTCCGGCTGCTCCGGCGCGTCGTAGCACTCCGCCTCCTTCTCCGCATCGTAAGCAACGAAGGAAGATAGCCGCAGCCGCTCCGGCTGCTCCGGCGTCGAGCAGTATAGCCAGAGGCGGGAGGCAATACAAATTCGGTCCATCTCTCAAGCCTCTAGAGAAGTTACCATACGAGATGACCGAGGAGGAAAACGCGGAGATCTGTCAAGCCCAAGTGAAGGACTTTTTTGCAAAGAAAAATCCACCTCCGGAGGAGAAGATGGATCCGGTGAAATTGAAGCGCACTTTGAAGAACCTCAAGCGACCACCACCGCCTCCGCCGGATGACAACCATGTCCGCGCTCTGAAAAAGGCAGTGGAAGGAGCGCGCCGGTCGGGAACTACTTCAAGTGACAAAATGTTACAAGAACGAAGAAGAGGGAACAAAATTCCCCAGCTCGGCGAACAGGCAAACCAATCGTGCCCCCCGCTCAAGGTGTCTAGCGATATCGTCGCAAATCTGCCGGGGATGGTGCCCGGTACCAATCCTGGTGATTACCTGCCCGACGATGCACATTTTGATACAATGGAGGTGGACGAACACAAATACCAGTACGGGAAGCCTCTCGTCAGACCTGGTGATCCTCCTCTAACAACGATGATGCGAAGATTCCATAAGTCGTACATGGACACCTGCAAGTCTGGGAAGGATATTTTGACGCTGAGAGTTAAAGAGGAGCACGACCTCGTTGGAATTGATCTGTTGTCTGTTCCATTTGAGGAGTTCTTCCAGTTTTTCAATCAAAAGGACCTCGATAAAATAATCATCACTTGCTACTGTCTGTAAGTACTACACTTCTGTAATTAAGTCTCTATATATAGCTCAGCTCATTCATTGCATGTATATATAATTATCCTCACTATATTATGCAGATAGAAGATCGTCGAATGCAGAAATGCACAAATCTATGATATTGGGTTCATTAACACCAATCTCATAGATGAATGGACGGTTACATATAATGCGAAAGAAACCGAGGCCAACTTGCTACAATCGTTACTTAAAAATCAAAACAAAGATAAAATACTCTTTCCTTACAACTTCAAGTGAGTGTTACTGTCTTCTACATATTCGGTTTCCCTTATTACTCGAGGTTATAATAATGTAATTGATGAGTTATGCATGCGTGCGCAGTTTCCACTTTATTCTCCTAGAGATTAAGCTTGAGCAGGGACTAGTAACTGTCTTAGACTCAAGACGAAAAGATCCCAAGGAGTATGTGGCCATGACTGAAATGCTCCAGAAGTAAGTTCAATCGATCATTATCGCACCATACCTGCAACTTTGGTCATTTCCTGATATCAAGTAATTATTTTCTTTGTCTCGCAGGGTTTGGAAAGTGTTCACCACAGAAGCTCCGGGACTGCCGGGGGAGCTGCGATTTACACACCCGAAAGTAAGTACTACTAGCTAGTTCCGCGCATCTCCCATTGATTCTAGCTAGTTTCATAAATACCATTTATAATGCTTGATTATCAGTTTGATTGACCTTTATTTCTCGTAAAGTGGTTGTGGCAGGAAGACGGGAATAATTTTTGTGGATACTACATTTGCGAGTACATCTACAACGCGACGACCTCTAAGCGGGGCTACTCTGAAAAACAATATGAAGTGCGTAAGCAATAATATTCACAATTTTATTTTATTACCATCATTTGTGTTGAGTTTTATTCATATATATGTATTGACCCCCTTCTTCAAATTAGATTTGGCAGATGCGGGATGAACTCCTACCACAAGATCGCATAAAAGCAATTCAAGAGGAATTGGCGGGATTCTTTCTTGACCACGTCATCAATCCAGCCGGAGAATACCATGTGGAACTTGACATCAAATGTTAGGGATTGTAAGAGATCTTATATTGTATATATGTAGCTAGTAGCGTCGGATAGATATACGAAAACTTGTTGTTCGACCAATCTCTCGGAGAAGCAGGAGGTCGATCACTTCTCTCTGTATATGTTCATGACGATCTTGTGTACTTAATGGTTTCCTTCATTTGCTTACTAGCTAGCGTGTCGACTCCTCTCTATACGTATAGTACGTAGCGTCGACCAAGCATGGAGATAAGAGAGGACACTTCTCTCTAGCTATTAGCTAGCTAACACAATATATGAAACCCCTAAATTAACCCTACAAAACCCCTAAAACCCCCAACCCCCCCCCCCCTCCCTTCAAAAAACAAAAAAAACCCCAGCTCCTGAGCTGCTGACACGTGGATGATCTTTGGTCCCGGTTGGTGTTACCAACCGGGACTAAAGGCCCTCCTCTCTGGGCTCGCCGCAGCGGCCACGTGGAGCCCCATCTGTCCCGGTTCGTATAAGAACCGGGACAAATGGGCCTTATGAACCGGGACAAATGGGCCCTTTTCTACTAGTGACCATGCAACATCTCCTAGTGGGCTGTTCCTTTTCCAGGCAAATCTGGCATGATGTTCTCGGTTGGGTGAGAGCACCTACTAGCCTTCCCGATGGCGACACCCCCTTCCAAACTTGGTGGGCGAATTCAACCGAACATGCGTCAACCTCCGCTCGCAAAGGCCTCGCATCCATCATCATCCTCACTGCATGGTGGATTTGGAAACATCACAATGGATGTGTCTTCGACCACGATCGGCCATCCATCTCCCAACTCACCACCGCCATCAAAGACGAGGCGCGCCTCTGGGCCAAGGCCGGCGCCGCAGGGATAAGCAACATCATACCTGAGAGTTAGCCCTTTGTGTTTTTGGGGATGAGCAGCCCCTGGATCTGTCTGCTCCAACACCCGCAATCATGCCTTTAGTGCACATGACTTGCGCGTGTTTGTAATCTCTTGCTGTAACTCTTCTTCTATCAATGAAAAGATACGCAACTTGCGTATTCGCGAAAAAAAGAAATTATTTAGGATTTTGAGATTTCAAATTTCACTCAATTTGAATGAATTTTAACATAATTTTAATTTATTTTGAAATCGGTTTGAATATGCATCGAAATTTTGGGGTTAAAAATATTTCGAAGCCCACTGAAATTTTTAATCCACTCCGTCGTCGCTTTTGACTTTTTCACCTTGCATGGTTGCCAGCGTGGATTCAAAGACTACAAGCCATTTATAGTGTTTGTGTATACGAACACTAGAAACCGAAAGTCGTTTCTCAAAAAAGGCTGTGTCTGAGAATAAGACCTTCGAGAAGCATGGATGGACTTAGGCTGGCCATAGTGGGGGTAACATAAGTAGTATCATACGCTTGGGACTCGCAAACATGCTTACGTAGCAGGTAATTAAATAAGAGAGAGATGGTTGTAGTAACATAGGTAGATACCGTAACATAATAAATATTATACTACTATGTGTCATGCATGACAATAAATGAGATCACCTATGATACTATGCACTATGAACGTAGTATCATACACTAATACCATATGCATGATACTAGTATATGATACTTCCCACTATGACTAGCCTTAAATCCTAAAAGAGGTCATTTAGTAGTAGTAGGAGTGGTACAAAAGACCCCTCAAACCAACCATGGTCAGTCAACCAGCCGCGTCAGCTGGAAAGGCTATATCGAATACCCTGAACACAACCCTAAAAAAAATAGAATACCCTGACCACGCACGTGGGCGACCCTGTGCGCCAAGGGCTTTCACACTAGTCTGCATCCTCGTATAAACAAATCCATTCTTAAAATACCTAGGACTAGCCAATTGACACTTTCACTGGGAGCCTTTCACGCGGAGGAGCGTGGAAAGCCTGCTCGAGTGCCATAGAAACTATAGAAAGCCAAAGCCAGCGGCTCTCCTTTGCACATCTGCATGCCATCACCTGCTTGCGCTTCTGATTGCTCAAGTTTCAATCTCAATCTAGTGGGAGATGGCCATCCACACAGTGCTGCATCTGCTCCTGCTGCTTTCTTGCATCAGCAGCAGCACCACCACCACGGCTACCGCTCCATTACCTGCGCGAGCTCCCGGTTATGGAGCTCCGGGAAACCAACGGGGGATCAGGAAATTCCCATCTGCCAATTGTCCAGACACGTGCGGCGATATTGCAACCATGTTTCCCTTCGGCATCGGCCCCGGCTGCTCCCGGCATACCGGCTTCACCCTCATCTGCGACCACTCCATGCAACCGCCGAGGTTATATCTCAGGGACCGTGTCGCGGAGGTTCGCGAGACCCACTTCGACACTCTCGATGATGGCGGCCTACTAGTAGCTTCCGATCGCAGTAAGAGATACAACTATTACACTTCTACCAGTTCAGTTTCATTGGTTAATTCCCTTGAAAGTTCAGGAATACTTTTCGAATCACTATGTTTTTCTGTTGTTTTCGAGTGGGGCATTTTGGTGCCCGAACTCCATGAACAATTCAAAATTCAAACTTTCAGAGTCCATGTACATGGAGGCATAATGTACTCATTTCAACGTATATTGTTCTGAAAATTTACACATATGTACATTATGCCTTCATGTGTATCTCTGTATGTTTTTAGATTTTTTTAAATGTAGAAATAATTTTGATGAGTTTTGGAAATTGCAAATGAAAACCTCAGTGGAGCTTGGTCTCCAAAAGCAATTTTTTTGTTGTCTTCTACCTTTTCTTGCTAATATATCAACTTTTTATTATTATGGAAAACAGTAGGTGATTTAATGAACCCAGTATCTAAAGCATGCATTAGCACTCATTTTTGCTGTATGAAAAACTAGTGTCAGCTTGTTCTTCGACGGCGGAATCCCCTCGGCATAGCCCCATGACAAAGATACGATTCAACAAATCTGAACATCCCGAATCCGTGCTAAGAGATCACGGCTAGGCCGGCATCGTAAAACTCATCCGGCTGACTTGCACCATGGCGTCCATCCGACTCGATCGGCAGTGGTCAATCAATACAGACGTTACAAAGGGTGCTTTCAAGACAGCTTCATGGTTTTCTGTAGTAACGGGCATCATCATGTCATGATTATTACGTTATGACTCATTACAGCCGTTGTACCATTCGTCCTTGTCGTCCCATGGCGAAACTAGAAGGAAATCTAGAAAAAATTACACAAGAGACACACACATTGTAAAACCTTAATCCGAGCCTTGATAAGAAATCTAGCAGGAGCAGGGTATTAGGGCATCTCCAACGCCGATCCTCAAACCGCCCGCATACATCCAAACCGCGCGGTCCAATGCGGTCCTGCATCGGTCCGTAGTGTGGTCCGGACGCACTTTCTCCCGTAAACCATAGACAAACGTGGGGGAGGGGGGCTTTGCGGGAGTCCGGGGATAGCACCCACGTCCGCTTCTGACCACCCTGGACCACCCAAACCCCTCCTCTGTTGCCTGCGTGTGTTCCCGCCCGGCGCCAGCTGCCCGCATTCATGCTGTTGTAGAGCGGCCGCTACACAATGAAGCGATGCAAAGCGGACGCGACCTCTCATTGCCTCCGCCATTGAAGCATCCTGTCGGCCGAGGGTGCCACCAGCTGCACGCCCAGCTGGACACGCCTCCACGCCGCGTTCAAACGTCTCCATTAAACCCGCGCGTGTGACGAGAAACCTACTCCGGGCACACGTCAGTTCACGAGCGGGTCGGCATTAACCACAATGCCAGGCAAGCTCTCCCGTCAGCCTACTATTTAAAGGAGGCCAGACGCCGGGCAAGAATCTCACCACTCTGCCGCTCCCCATCTCCTCCTTCCACCATTTTCTCCGCCCTTTCGATGACATCCGAAGAGTTGGAAGAGTGGTTCTCTGTTATAAAAGCTGGCTGGGTGGCCCGCCGAGCCGGCCGGATACCGAGAGACGCTGCTCGCTGCTCCACCTTCCTCGCCTAGCCCAACGGAGCAAGTTGCCGGTCCAAGCCGGCTCGTGGTTCAGCAACTCGCCGCTCCAAGCCAGTTCGCGGAGTGGCGAGTTGCTCCAGGCAAGCTCGCCGGGGAGCACAGTGGAACGGGCATCGTGGCTGCCATGGATGAGGCCAGCCGCCGTGCCATCCGCCATCAACGTTGCCGGCACCGCGTCCGGTCGATGGAGAAAGACATGGAGATCGACGAGTCGGTGGCCAATGCATTCGCGCCCGTCGCTGCCGCCAACATCAAGTGAAAGTAGAAGACGGGAGGTCGTCGCCGCTTGGGTCCGAGGAAGGCCACCGCTAGCACGTCGCCGGCTTGCACAGCAGGTGACTTGCCCGATTCTTCAGCGCAGACCATCATCGACCCTCGCCCCGGCTTCATGGAAGCGGAGTAGGCACCCTTCCCCTCCAGCCCGAGCACCCTCTTTGCCACTCCGATGAGCGGCGTAGCCGGACATAGGGAAGATATGGGGGAATAATATACCTCCGGTGCTCCCGGCAGTCCGATAGCGGGCTGCCGATCATGGGGAAGACAAAAGGATCCGCCGCGGCCGGCCATAGACTAGTGTAGTGTATCTGTGTCGTGGGAATGAAGCTCCGCGTGACCATACGTGCACATAGTTTTACCTTTTTAGTTAAAATATGTCCAAAATATAAAGGTTTTCGTCCGGTTTGTATGAAATCCGCCATGTTTGCATGTATTTCGTCCGGTTGTTTCAAAGAGTGGTTGAAATGTATGCGGGCAACGTTAGATGGCAGCCTCCCGCATCTGTGTCCGTGGATTGGTCCCCCTGTCCGCGGACGAATGTGGGAGGAAATTTGTGGGTTGCCGTTGAAGATGGCCTTAACTCTATGTCAGATAGTCTGAACCTGGATAAAAATCCGTCGTGTGAAATCTCGTACCTAGATCATCCACGTGTGCCTTGCTTCTCACAAATCCCCAAATGATGAGTAGTCCCACAAAATCCACGTGACAGTTGGCGCCCACCAGTAGGCAAGTACTGTCGTGGACTTCAGCGCATTGCACTTCATCGCCAACGACGCGGCGTGGCATCCTGCATCCGTCGCACTTCATGGAGACATGGTGATTGCCGCTGGGAGCATGCACTTCGCAGTTAGCTTTTGGCTCTGCTCCGGTTGACGGGGCCAGGTCTCAGCCAGGCGCTGGGATCTTCACCAACGACGCGCGCGGGCAGTGTCCCATCTCATCTTGTCGGTGTGATCGATTATGACCCTCTCCTATTCGTTCTGGACTACGAGAGTTCCAATCCAATGGCTCCATTTCTATTGCAGAGGTGTTCATGGCCGGTACCGACGGCAAGAATGATACAATGGACGCCACGGACGATGCAGTGGCTGCAACACGCCTGAGCACTCTCATTCCGAGTGACTCGGGAACACAAAAGGTCATCGAGGCTCGTCACATTGTCGTTTTAGCCAAGAAGCAAAGCCTCGTTCAACAGCAAGTGGCTGTCGAGGCGCGAGAGCGTCAGCTGCAATCGGCGCTAGTCCACGAGACAAGTCGGCCTCCACGCCAGCTCACTTCATCGACTGTGCGGAGGGGTTTTGCATGGATCCTTGGTTGGTCAAGGGTCAAAGAGAATTCACGTCCATCGCACTCCTCGATTCACTAGTCCCACCAGCGGACGGGCCTGGGATGGAGGAACCAGGGACGGAGCCAGGATTTTGACATAGGGGGCGAAGTCTCATGGGCGACGGCTATGTTGTAAAAGAAAAAATCCTAGGGTCTGGTCTAATGAAGATGTCATGGTGCAAACATGCCCTTTCTTCTCTATTCATTGCATTCACATGATCAAAACTTAAAGAAAATTGATAAATGACAAAATAAACTCACAACACTAGAAACACAAGATAATTTCATGAACTAATAATTTATAGTAATGCAACGTGGGTAAATAATACATTACCTTATCTCATTATTTTCATTGGAATTGCCGAGATGGACTCACTGATTTAACCCAATGCCAAAGCCAGAACCGGCTAAAGCATGCCATTATGTGGAAGCAAATTAAGAACAGTGATACAAGGAGAAAGATGTTTAGTTTGGGAAGGACCAACCTGGACTAATATACTTTTTTTCCTTGTTTTGTTGCCATTCGTGCGGCCGGCCTACTCACAATGTACTTGGGGATCGGGCGCCCGGCCGCGGTCATGCCCCTACCCATCTCCGCTTCTCTTGATTGTGATGCAAGTCACAGAAAGATCCAATAGCAGGCAAGCGACATGTGTGACGCTTGATTGCAGCAGGCCGCTTGAAACGGAGCGATTATGGATCTGTGTGTGCGGGGCTGTTAGCTGCTACTAACTGCCCCTTTGATCCCATGAATCTGTCCCTGGTTTTGATGGCTGAGCTTTTGAACCTACTGGTTTGTAAAAAAAAAAATCTGCTCTTCTTCTTCTTCTTCTTCATGTTTACATCAGCACAAGTAAATAATTGGGAATGCAATTGATTCTTAATGACTATAGTATGTGTGATTATACTTCTATACTTCTTAAAGGCACGAACTAATCTGATGTGAAAATCAATTACCTTCTCCCCTTGTGTTGTTGCTGCGCATCCGTGCGCCCGATCTGTTGGCAACCGGCAACGTCTCCGCGGATCAACACCTGTCTGTCCCGGCGTGGCGGCGTCCGCTTCCCTTCTCCGCTACTCAATGGCCGCGCGATGGAGAGATGAGAGATCGATCGCAACAGGCGTCCTTCTAGATCGCAACGGCGGTTTGGAAACGATGCGACCATATGTGCGTGCGTAATCGTGGCTGTGTTCTTCAACTAACTAAGGTGTTCGTGGATTAGGCTGTCCAGTTCGTGTATTTTGTGCCTTTAGCCAATGGGCTGTACATCCGCAGATGGGCTGATGCTTCACATTAGTAACAAAGGCCCAAGGGATAGGGGGGCGAAGCAAGCTACAGACAAGTGGGCAGGCAAAAAAGATTAGCCTATAGCTGATCGCTGCACGGGATAGCCCCCCCCCCCCCCCCCCCGCGCATCCGTCCCTGGGAGGAACACCTCCGACTCTCTTCGGTATGGCCGTGGAGCAACAGAAGGTGGCTACATCATCACAAGGTCAACTGGCCTCCAAAACTATAGTTTATTACTCGAGACAGGCTTTCGCCCCACTTTATAGATAAAGCAAATGATCGAACAGCCGAGTATCAATCACAACCATAAAATAAAACTGCTGGGGCCACAGCACAGATGCGCCCAAATAAAGAAAGAAGAAACAAAAAAGGCCCGCATGGGCAAGATACGGTGCTGACGTACGGTCAGCGAGCCGGCGCGCAGAGGAGAGCAGAGCATCTATGGAGAGCCCAAGCCGGTCACGGTCCCTCGGTCTAGCGAGCGGATGCAAGTGCTGCATGAAAGCGAGACATTTGAAGAACGAGTTAGAAGCACGCCGCGGGAAGACCCGCTCAATCACCATCTTATTGCGAGTAGTCCAAAGGGTCCACGTCATAGCTGCAAAGATAAGCCAAAACAGTCGGCGCTTGCGGCCAACCTGAGTGGCCCTAACCTGCAGAAACTCTGCCAGGTCGCGGGCCTCCCACTCCGGTCCTAAAGCCTCACGAACAAAGTACCAAAGAGCCTCAGCCGCGACACACGAGAACATAATGTGGGTCCCCGTCTCCGGTACGAGGCAAAGGGGGCAGAGACCATTGCCCAGACCATGGCGTTTAAGCACCTCGGTCCCAGATGGTAAGCGATCTCTCAGAAGCAGATGTCGGACCACTTCACCATATGGTACTTTGGTCGTCCATCCACCGCCTGCCAGAAGAACCTAGCCAGCTCCTTGTCAAAGGAGCCACCTTCAGGTAAGATGTACATCTCCATCATATACATGGGGAGGCTAGCGAGGTTGGAGCTAATAAGGACCCTTTTGCTCCCTTTAGATGTGAACCTCCCGCACCAGGGCTCCGCGCGGGATGCTACTCATCCCACTAGCGGATCATAACCACTCACCAGGATCCTAGACTCTGACATAGGCATCCCCAAGTAAGATATGGGGAAAGACGCCTGCCTACAGCTGAGGTTGTCCGCAATCCGCTGCCGCTCAAGCTCCGAGTAGCCTAGGATCACAATCTCACTCTTGTCAAAATTATTCTTAAGTCCAGACATTTCCTCAAAGCAGAGTAAAAGGAACTTAAGATTAACAATGTCCAAGTCAGACCCCTCCACCATGATCATGGTATTATCCGCATACTGCAAGTGGGTGACACCCCCTCCGGGGATGAGATGACTAACCATCCCCTTTATGTGGCCGGCCCGCTGGGCCTTATCTAGGATGCCAGCAAGGGCATCGACCGCAAGGTTGAAAAGCAGGGGGGAAACAGGGTCCCCCTGCTTCACACCTCTGGAGGCCCGGAAGTAGGGACAAACCTCGCCATTGATGTTAATCGCAGTGTTCCCAGATCCAAGCATTTGCATGATCTAAGAACACCACCTCTCATTAAAACCTCGGCGCTGCATAACCATCCTCAAAAAGGACCAATCCAGATGGTCATAAGCCTTTTGGAAGTCCAATTTAAGGAAGACACCCTTGTGCCCCCGCGAAGCCACCTCGTGGACAATCTCATGAAGGGCCAAGATCCCATCATGGATCCGCCGACCCTTCAAGAATGCGGTTTGGAGGGGGTGTGCAATCCTCTCCGCCACGGGGGATAGGCGGGTCGCGCAAACTTTCGCAAAGATCCGCTCCAACACATTAATCACCGTGATGGGGTGAAATTGCCTAATATCCGTCGCCCCAACTACTTTGGGGATCAGGGAAATAACACCATAATTTATCCGAGCCATATCCAACGTTCCAATATAGAACTCATGAAACATGGGCATAATGACCGGGCGCAGGACCTCCCAGAATTTCTGGAAGAATACCACCGGAAGGCCATCCGGACCTGGGGCCGAGCTAGCCTTCATCGAGGCAATCGCTTGCCCCACCTCCTCTGGCATGAAAGGGAGAGTAAGCTCTGCATTCTCGGCATCGGTGACCTGGGCCACAGGCGGCCAAAAATCCTCGCGGAGGGAGACACCTCCACGCGGCTCAGCCAAAAACAACTCCTTATAAAAGGAGTAAATATGGGAGCAAATATCCTCTGGACGCTCCAGAAGGACATCTTCATCCCAGAGGCAAGGGATGGCACACTTCCTCCAGCGGCCATTAGCGATCGCCTGGAAGTAAGCAGTATTCGCATCCCCCTTAAGAAGCCAGTTCTGGCCCCCTCGACGTTGCCAAAACAACTCCTCACTCCTGTAAATATCCATGAGCGAGGCCTCGAGGGAGTATCTCCTGATCCAGTCATCCGGAGATAAGCCCGGCCCATCAGCGAGCCCGTCCAACACCTTAATTTGATCAAGCAATGCCCCTTTACGGGCCCTGAGGTCAGCACCAAGGTTTGCCCCCCAACCCCTCATGAACTGTCTAGCCATTTTGGCACAGTGGTGCCAGACATCCACCGCACAAAAAACCCGGGGCGGGGACGCAGCCGCCTCTAGCCAGCGGCCACGAACCATCTCAACGAAGCCCGGTTGCTCCAGCCAGAACACTTCAAAGCGGAAGCGGTAAGATCTAGAAGGGTAACCATCCCCGGAAGAAAACAGCAGTGGAGCATGATCGGAACCAATCCGAGTGCTGCCTTAAGCGAGCACAACGGTAACATAAGTTCCCACTGGGCCGACACAAAGACTCGATCCAAAACACTCTGGATGGGGTCCGCCTGCTTATTCGTCCACATGAACCTAGCCCCTACCCGGGCTATCTCACGGAGAGCCAGATCTGCAATGCAATCATTAAATAGACGCATGTGGAACCGGTCAACATTAGGCGAGCTCTTATCTGAGGCCCACCTAATGAGGTTGAAATCGCCGGCCACCACCACCGGGGTGGTGCACCGCTCCACCTTATTCCTCAGCTCGGCAAGGAAGTCCGCGGATCGCCCGTGGTCAGCAGAGCCAGATCCGCGGATCACTATAGTTTATTACTCCCTCCGTCCAATAATATAAAAGTGTTTTTGATACTACACTAATGTCCGAAAACGCTCTTATATTATGGGACAGAGGTAGTTGCCCTTAGGGGCTCGAAGCTGCCACATCAGTGTGGACTCGTTTCGCCCGAGTTGTTCCACCAATCGGCGTCCTATCGGGTGCACGGATATCGATTGTATCCTCACGGAGCAATGACGATCCATCTCTCCTCGAGGTCAGGTGGAAGGACCCCGCTATACACGAGATCTCATCGAGACAATCCAACCATCCAGGGCGTACACAATGTGTCGTGGTGACGAGTTCGATCTATTGACTAGCTCGGGGTCGCTTGGTCTGATGTGCTTCAGTCGGTGCATTCGGATGAGCCTTTCCCAATGTGATTCCGAATCGCCAATGGGGTTAACAAGTACGACAACACAACCAAGCCTGACACTTGACTGGCCGACTACCCGGTGGCCTGCAACATTGGCAGGGGAAATGAGTGTTGTGCCCAACGTAGCCTTCCCTTGATGCTGGAGGGTTCGGTGCGGTCTTGGCTTAATAGCCTGCCCGAGGACAACATATACAACTTGCACGACCTGCATGGTGCTTTCTTCAAGAATTGCGTGGGCACGTACACATGACCATGTGCAACACATGATCTCTGGAACTACATCCAAAAGGATGGGGAGTCGGTCCACGAGTACATCAATTGTTGGACTCGGCTTCAAAACTTCATTGAGAATGTCGTTGAGCATCATGCCATTCAGGTCTTCAAGCAAGGAGTCACCTACGAGCTCATGACCCGAACCGAGGTGCTTTCTATGGGCCGGCTCATGGAGATTGCCAACAATTATGCCACTGGTGAGGAGACTACCCGCAAGAAGGTGCCAATTTTCGAGGACAAAGACAAGGAAAATGCCAAGTCTTCGGGAAGAAGGGCCGCGCTGATTCCAACCGAAGGAGCAATCGCAGCTAGCAGCAGAAATGGAACGCCAATGACAGCGTCAGCGGGGCCAAGCTGGTCGCAGCTACTGAGCGCGGTGACCAGCACGGAGGTAAAAGGCGGCCGCTAAATCGCCAGTGGCAACAGCGCAAGTCACAAAAGTTGTCCTTTGAAGAGATTCTGGACTAGCACTGCAAGTTCCATGGCATGAATGAGAGGACATACACTCACTCCTATCGCGAGTGTGGCATCGTGAGGCCTCCAGTTGAAAAAGCCGGCTGATGATGAAAATGACAACAAGACGAATGACAACGGACCACCCGCAGGCGGCAGCGGGTAACCTTGCCACTAGCAGAAGGAGGCCCTCATCTTCCAGGGGGATGGACACCTAGAGCAATCACAAGCTTCATGCCTGCAAGGTGAATGAGACTGTTCGGGTGTTCCACAATGGCTGAACTGGTCGAAGGTTCTAGCGGGGTTTTATCATTCTGATCACCCTAACCATACCGCAACTAGGAAAGATGCCCTAGTCATGGACCCGCAAGTAGACGGTTGTTGACTAAGCAAGGTGCTCATGGATGAGGGTTGCAATATCAACATCGTGTATGTTGCCACCTTCAAAAAGATGGGAATTCATGAGTCCCATGTATTGTCTAGCAACACCACATACCACGGGATCCTGACAACTAAGTCTACTAAGCCTTTGGGAGAGATTCCCTTAGAAAGGATAATTTTCGAGTTGGGACACCAATTTTCGAGGTTGTTGAGTTCCAGAGTGCTTCCCATGCTATTCTGGGCCGACCGGCTTACGCCGAATTCATGGCTAGGCACTGCTACATCTACCTCAAGCTCAATATATCGAGCCCCAAAGTGGCGATCATGGTCTTCAGCGATTCTGGGTGCTCCAACGAGTATGACGCCACCAACGTGGTCATCATCAAGACCTTGGTTGTGGCTGAGGATTTGGGTGAGATCTAGAAGAACGTCGATGCTGAGCAGCTACCAGCCAGCAAAAGAAAGGCTATCAAGTTTTCGTTCCAGTGGCCAAAGACACCAAGAAGATCCTTATCCACCCTGAGTACACTTCAAAGACAGATTAGATCGCCATCGATCTTCCTATCCAATAGGAAAGTGCACTCGTCAAGTTCTTCCGCGAGAATTGGGACATTTTCCCCTAGAAGCCGGTTGATATGTTGACACTAGTAGAAAACAGGGCTTTGGTCCAGGCCTGGCCAGCCCATTAGTCCCGGTTCAGTGACGAACCGGGACCCATGGGGGCATACGTCCCGGTTCGTGCACCCAGGGGGCCGGCCGGGCCTCGTGGGGCATTGGTCCCGGTTCGTCTGGACCCTTTGGTCCCGGTTCCAGACACGAACTAGGACCAATGGGCCTCGCTCCTAGCCCACATCCATTGGTCCCGGTTCATGGCTGGAACCGGGACCAAAGGAGGTCCTTTAGTCCCGGTTCCAGCCACCAACCGGGACCAATGAGGTGCCTATTGTTGGGGAACGTAGTAATTTCAAAAAATTTCCTACGCACACACAGGATCATGGTGATGCATAGCAATGAGAGGGGAGAGTGTGTCCACGTACCCTCGTAGACTGAAAGCGGAAGCGTTAGCACAACGCGGTTGATGTAGTCGTACGTCTTCACGATCCGACCGATCCAAGTACCGAACGCACGGCACCTCCGAGTTCAGCACACGTTCAACTCGATGACGTCCCGCGAGCTCCGATCCAGCAAAGCTTCACAGGAGAGTTTCGTCAGCACGACGGCGTGGTGACGGTGATGATGATGCTACCGACGCAGGGCTTCGCCTAAGCACCGCTATGATATGATCGAGGTGGATTATGGTGGAGGGGGGCACTGCACACGGCAAAGAGATCAATGATCAATTGTTGTGTCTATGGGGTGCCCCCTGGCCACGTATATAAAGGAGTGGAGGAGGGGGGAGGGCCGGCCTAGCTATGGCGCGCCCTGGAGGAGTCCTACTCCCACCGGGAGTAGGATTCCCCCCCTTCCAAATAGTAGGAGTAGGAGAGAAGGAAGGGGAAGAGAGAAGAGAAGGAAGGAGCGGGTGTAGCCCCTCCCCCTAGTCCAATTCGGACTAGGCCTTGGGGGGGCGCGCGGCCTGCCTCTCTCTCTCCCCTAAAGCCCAATAACGCCCATATACTTCTTCCCCGTATTCCCGTAACTCCCTGGTACTCCGAAAAATACCCGAACCACTCAGAACCTTTCCGATGTCCGAATATAGTCGTCCAATATATCGATCTTTACGTCTCGACCATTTCGAGACTCCTCGTCATGTCCCTGATCTCATCCGGGACTCCGAACTACCTTCGGTACATCAAAACACATAAACTCGTAATACAAACCGTCACAGAACTTTAAGCGTGCGGACCCTACGGGTTCGAGAACTATGTAGACATGACCGAGACACGTCTCTGGTCAATAACCAATAGCGGAACCTGGATGCTCATAATGGTTCCTACATATTCTACGAAGATCTTTATCGGTCAAACCGCATAACATCATACGTTGTTCCCTTTGTCATCGGTATGTTACTTGCCCGAGATTCGATCGTCGGTATCTCAATACCTAGCTCAATCTCGTTACCGGCAAGTCTCTTTACTCATTCCGTAATACATCATCCCGCAACTAACTCATTAGTTACAATGCTTGCAAGGCTTATAGTGATGTGCATTACCGAGTGGGCCCAGAGATACCTCTCCGACAATCGGAGTGACAAATCCTAATCTCGAAATACGCCAACTCAACAAGTACCTTCGGAGACACCTGTAGAGCACCTTTATAATCACCCAGTTACGTTGTGACGTTTGGTAGCACACAAAGTGTTCCTCCGGTAAACGGGAGTTGCATAATCTCATAGTCATAGGAACATGTATAAGTCATGAAGAAAGCAATAGCAACGTACTAAACGATCAAGTGCTAAGCTAACGGAATGGGTCAAGTCAATCACATCATTCTCCTAATGATGTGTTCCCATTTATCAAATGACAACTCATGTCTATGGTTAGGAAACATAACCATCTTTGATCAACGAGCTAGTCAAGTAGAGGCATACTAGTGACACTCTGTTTGTCTATGTATTCACACATGTATTATGTTTCTGGTTAATACAATTCTAGCATGAATAATAAACATTTATCATGAAATAAGGAAATAAATAATAACTTTATTATTGCCTCTAGGGCATATTTCCTTCAGTCTCCCACTTGCACTAGAGTCAATAATCTAGTTCACATCGCCATGTGATTTAACACCAACAGTTCACATCACCATGTGATTAATATCCATAGTTCACATTGTCATGTGACCAACACCCAAAGGGTTCACTAGAGTCAATAATCTAGTTCACATCGCCATGTGATTAACACCCAAAGAGTACTAAGGTGTGATCATGTTTTGCTTGTGAGAGAAGTTTAGTCAATGGGTCTGCCAAATTCAGATCCGTATGTATTTTGCAAATTTCTATGTCAACAATGCTCCGCACGGAGCTACTCTAGCTAATTGCTCCCACTTTCAATATGTATCCAGATTGAGACTTAGAGTCATCTGGATCAGTGTCAAAACTTGTATCGACGTGACCCTTTACGACGAACCTTTTGGCACCTCCATAATCGAGAAACATATCCATATTCCACTAAGGATAATTTTGACCGTTGTCCAGTGATCTACTCCTAGATCACTATTGTACTCCCTTGCCAAACTCAATGTAGGGTATACAATAGATCTGTTACACAGCATAGCATACTTTATAGAACCTATGACTGAGGCATAGGGAATGACTTTTCATTCTCTTTCTATTTTCTGCCGTGGTCGGGTTTTGAGTCTTCACTCAACTTCACACCTTAAAACACGGCCAATAACTCCTTCTTTGACTGTTCCATTTTGAACTACTTCAAAAACTTTGTCAAGGTATGTACTCATTGAAAAATCTTATCAAGCGTCTTGATCTATCTCTATAGATCTTGATGCTCAATATGTAAGCAGCTTCACCGAGGTCTTTCTTTGAAAAACTCCTTTCAAATACTCCTTTATGCTTTCCAGAAAATTCTATATTATTTCCGATCAACAATATGTCATTCACATATACTTATCAGAAATGCTGTAGTGCTCCCACTCACTTTCTTGTAAATACAGGCTTCACCGCAAGTCTGTATAAAACTATATGCTTTGATCAACTCATCAAAGCGTATATTCCAACTCCGAGATGCTTGCACCAGTCCATAGATGGATCGCTGGAGCTTGCACACTTTGTTAGCATCCTTTGGATCGATAAAACCTTCAGGTTGCATCATATACAACTCTTCTTCCAGAAATCCATTCAGGAATGCAGTCTTTACATCCATTTGCCAAATTTCATAATCATAAAATGCGGCAATTTCTAACATGATTCGGACGGACTTAAGCAACGCTACGGGTGAGAAAGTTTCATCGTAGTCAACTCCTTGAACTTTGTCAACAACCTTTTTCGACAAGTCTAGCTTTGTAGATAGTAACACTACTATCAGCGTCCGTCTTCCTCTTGAAGATCCATTTATTTTCTATGGCTTGCCGATCATCGGGCAAGTCAACCAAAGTCCATACTTTGTTCTCATACATGGATCCCATCTCAGATTTCAAGGCCTCAAGCCATTTCGCGGAATCTGGGCTCATCATCGCTTCCTCATAGTTCGTAGGTTCGTCATGGTCTAGTAACATGACTTCCAGAACAGGATTACCGTACCACTCTGGAGCAGAACGTACTCTGGTTGACCTACGAGGTTCTGTAGTAACTTGATCTGAAGTTTCATGATCATCATCATTAGCTTCCTCACTAATTGGTGTAGGCATCACTGGAACTGATTTCTGTGATGAACTACTTTCCAATTCAAGAGAAGGTACCACTACCTCATCAAGTTCTACTTTCCTCCCACTCACTTCTTTCGAGAGAAACTCCTTCTCTAGAAAGGATCCATTCTTAGCAACAAATATCTTGCCTTCGGATCTGTGATAGAAGGTGTACCCAACAGTTTCTTTTGGGTATCCTATGAAGACGCACTTCTCCGATTTGGGTTCGAGCTTATTAGGCTGAAGTTTTTTCACATAAGCATCGCAGCCCCAATATTTAAGAAACGACAGCTTAGGTTTCTTGCCAAACCATAGTTCATACGGTGTCATCTCAACGGATTTAGATGGTGCCCTATTAAAAGTGAATGCAGCTGTCTCTAATGCATAACCCCAAAACGATAGTGGTAAATCGGTAAGAGACATCATAGATCGCACCATATCTAATAAAGTACGGTTACGACGTTCGGACACACCATTACGCTGTGGTGTTCCAGGTGGCATGAGTTGCGAAACTATTCCACATTTTAAATGAAGACCAAACTCGTAACTCAAATATTTGCCTCCGCGATCAGATCGTAGAAACTTTATTTTCTTGTTACGATGATTTTCTACTTCACTCTGAAATTCTTTGAACTTTTCAAATGTTTCAGACTTGTGTTTCATTAAGTAGATATACCCATATCTGCTCAAATCATCTGTGAAGGTCAGAAAATAACGATACCCGCCGCGAGCCTCAATACTCATCGGACCGCATACATCGGTATGTATTATTTCCAATAAGTCCGTAGCTCGCTCCATTGTTCCGGAGAACGGAGTTTTAGTCATCTTGCCCATGAGGCATGGTTTGCAAGCATCAAATGATTCATAATCAAGTGATTCCAAAAGTCCATCAGTATGGAGTTTCTTCATGCGCTTTACACCAATATGACCTAAACGGCAGTGCCACAAATAAGTTGCACTATCATTACTAACTTTGCATCTTTTGGCTTCAATATTATGAATATGTGTATCACTACGATCGAGATTCAATAAACCATTTACATTGGGTGTATGACCATAGAAGGTTTTTATTCATGTAAACAGAACAACAATTATTCTCTGACTTAAATGAATAACCGTATTGCAATAAACATGATCCAATCATATTCATGCTCAATGCAAACACCAAATAACATTTATTTTGCAATAAACATGATCCAATCATATTCATGCTCAACGCAAACACCAAATAACATTTATTTAGGTTCAACACTAATCCCGAAAATAGAGGGAGTGTGTGATGGTGATCTTATCAACCTTGGAATCACTTCCAACACACATCGTCACCTCGTCATTAACTAGTCTCTGTTCATTTTGCAACTCCTGTTTCGAGTTACTAATGTTAGCAACTGAACCAGTATCAAATACCCAGGGGCTACTATGAACACTAGTAAAATACACATCAATAATATGTATATCAAATATACTTTTGTTCACTTTGCCATCCTTCTTATCCGCCAAATACTTGGGGCAGTTCCACTTCCAGTGACCAGTCCCTTTGCAGTAGAAGCACTCAGTTTAAGGCTTAGGTCCAGACTTGGGCTTCCTCCCGGGAGTAGCAACTTGATTGCTATTCTTCTTGAAGTTCCCCTTCTTTCCTTTGCCCTTTTCTTGAAACTAGTGGTCTTGTTAACCATCAACACTTGATGCTCTTTCTTGATTTCTACCTTCGTTGATTTCAGCATCACGAAGAGCTCGGGAATCGTTTTTGTCATCCCTTGCATATTATAGTTCATCACGAAGTTCCAGTAACTTGGTGATAGTGACTAGAGAATTCTGTCAATTACTATCTTATCCAGAAGATCAACTCCCACTTGATTCAAGCAACTGTAGTACTCAGACATTCTGAGCACATGCTCACTGATTGAGCTATTCTCCTCCATCTTGTAGGCAAAGTACTTGTCAGAGGTCTCATACCTCTTGACACGGGCATGAGTCTGAAATACCAATTTCATCTCTTTGGAACATCTCATATGCTCTGTGGCGTTCAAAACGTTTTTGAAGTCCCGATTCTAAGCCGTAAATCATGGCGCACTAAACTATCAAGTAGTCATCACATCGAGCTTGCTAAACATTCATAACGTTTGCATCTGCTCCTGCAATAGGTCTGTCACCTAGCGGTGCATCAAGGACATAATTCTTCTGTGCAGCAATGAGGATAATCCTCAGATCACGGAACCAGTCCGCATCATTGCTACTATCATCTTTCAACTTAGTTTTCTCTAGGAACATATCAAAAATAAAACAGGGGAGCTATACGCGAGCTATTGATCTACAACATAATTTGCAAATACTACCAGCACTAAGTTCATGATAAATTAAAGTTCAATTAATCATATTACTCAAGAACTCCTACTTAGATAGACATCTCTCTAATCATCTAAGTGATCACGTGATCCAAATCAACTAAACCATAACCGATCATCACGTGAAATGGAGTAGTTTTCAATGGTGAACATCACTATGTTGATCATATCTACTATATGATTCACGCTCGACCTTTCGGTCTCAGTGTTCTGAGGCCATATCTGCATATGCTAGGCTCGTCAAGTTTAACCCGAGTATTCTGCGTGTGCAAAACTGGTTTGCACCCGTTGTAGATGAATGTTGAGCTTATCACACCCGATCATCATGTGGTGTCTCGGCACGACGAACTTTGGCAACGGTGCATACTCAGGGAGAACACTTTTACCTTGAAATTTAGTGAGAGATCATCTTATAATGCTACCGTCAAACAAAGCAAAATAAGATGCATAAAGGATAAACATCACATGCAATCAATATAAGTGATATGATATGGCCATCATCATCTTGTGCTTGTGATCTCCATCTCCGAAGCACCGTCATGATCACCATCGTCACTGGCGCGACACCTTGATCTCCATCATAGCATCGTTGTCGTCTCGCCAACTATTGCTTCTACGACTATCGCTACCGCTTAGTGATAAAGTAAAGCAATTACAAGGCGATTGCATTGCATACAATAAAGCGACAACCATATGGCTCCTGCCAGTTGCCGATAACTCAGTTACAAAACATGATCATCTCATACAATAAAATATAGCATCATGTCTTGACCATATCACATCACAACATGCCCTGCAAAAACAAGTTAGACGTCCTCTACTTTGTTGTTGCAAGTTTTACGTGGCTGCTACGGGCTGAGCAAGAACCGTTCTTACCTACGCATCAAAACCACAACGATAGTTCGTCAAATTAGTGCTGTTTTAACCTTCACAAGGACCGGGCGTAGCCACACTCGGTTCAACTAAAGTTGGAGAAACTGACACCCGCTAGTCACCTGTGTGCAAAGCACGGCGGTAAAACCAGTCTCGCGTAAGCGTACGCGTAATGTCGGTCCGGGCCGCTTCATCCAACAATACCGCCGAACCAAAGTGTGACATGCTGGTAAGCAGTATGACTTGTATTGCCCACAACTCACTTGTGTTCTACTCATGCATATAACATCTACGCATAAAACCAGGCTCAGATGGCACTGTTGGGGAAAGTAGTAATTTCAAAAAAATTCCTACGCACACACAGGATCATGGTGATGCATAGCAACGAGAGGGGAGAGTGTGTCCACGTACCCTCGTAGACCGAAAGCGGAAGCGTTAGCACAACACGGTTGATGTAGTCGTACATCTTCACGATCCGACCGATCCAAGTACCGAACGCACGGCACCTCCGAGTTCAGCACACGTTCAACTCGATGACGTCCCACGAGCTCCGATCCAGCAAAGCTGCACAGGAGAGTTTCGTCAGCACGACGGCGTGGTGACGGTGATGATGATGCTACCGACGCAGGGCTTCGCCTAAGCACCGCTACGATATGATCGAGGTGGATTATGGTGGAGGGGGGCACCGCACACGGCTAAGAGATCAATGATCAATTGTTGTGTCCATGGGGTGCCCCCTGGCCACGTATATAAAGGAGTGGAGGAGGGGGGAGGGCCGGCCTAGCTATGGCGCGCCCTGGAGGAGTCCTACTCCCACCGGGAGTAGGATTCCCCCCCTTCCAAGTAGTAGGAGTAGGAGAGAACGAAGGGGAAGAGAGAAGAGAAGGAAGGAGGGGCGCAGCCCCTCCCCCTACTCCAATTCGGACTAGGCCTTGGGGGGGGCGCGCGGCCTACCTCTCTCTCTCCCCTAAAGCCCAATAAGGCCCATATACTTCTTCCCTGTATTCCCGTAACTCCCCGGTACTCCGAAAAATACCCGAACCACTCGGAACCTTTCCGATGTCCGAATATAGTCATCCAATATATCGATTTTTACGTCTCGACCATTTCGAGACTCCTCGTCATGTCCCTGATCTCATCCAGGACTCCGAACTACCTTCGGTACATCAAAACACATAAACTCATAATACAAATCGTCACAGAACTTTAAGCGTGCGGACCCTACGGGTTCGAGAACTATGTAGACATGACCGAGACACGTCTCTGGTCAATAACCAATAGCGGAACCTGGATGCTCATATTGGTTCCTACATATTCTACGAAGATCTTTATCGGTCAAACCGCATAACAACGTACATTGTTCCCTTTGTCATCGGTATGTTACTTGCCCGAGATTCCATCGTCGGTATCTTAATACCTAGCTCAATCTCATTATCGGCAAGTCTCTTTACTCGTTCCGTAATACATCATCCCACAACTAACTCATTAGTTACAATGCTTGCAAGGCTTATAGTGATGTGCATTACCGAGTGGGCCCAGAGATACCTCTCCGACAATCGGAGTGACAAATCCTAATCTCGAAATACGCCAACTCAACAAGTACCTTCGGAGACACCTGTAGAGCACCTTTATAATCACCAAGTTACGTTGTGACATTTGGTAGCACACAAAGTGTTCCTCCGGTAAACGGGAGTTGCATAATCTCATAGTCATAGGAACATGTATAAGTCATGAAGAAAGCAATAGCAACGTACTAAATGATCAAGTGCTAAGCTAACGGAATGGGTCAAGTCAATCACATCATTCTCCTAATGATGCGATCCCGTTTATCAAATGACAACTCATGTCTATGGTTAGGAAACATAACCATCTTTGATCAACGAGCTAGTCAAGTAGAGGCATACTAGTGACACTCTGTTTGTCTATGTATTCACACATGTATTATGTTTCCGGTTAATACAATTCTAGCATGAATAATAAACATTTATCATGAAATAAGGAAATAAATAATAACTTTATTATTGCCTCTAGGGCATATTTCCTTCACCTATATATACCCCCTCGCCCGCAAGCAGAGCACTCCACAGCTCTGTTTTTTCTGGCCGGCTAGGGGAAGGCTTTGTGGTTCTCTAGCTCACCTCCTATGCACATGAGGTGTTCGATGAAATGCCCGAGCCACACTACTTAAGCTTTCTTCTCTCCAAGCTCGACCTCCAAGCTCCATTTTCCTCAAGATTTGTCTAGGTTTAGCGGTCCGTCACGTCCCGTCCCCGTCTTCACCGCCGTCGATCGCCCGCACCGATCTCGTCGCCGGCACCACCGTGGTGAGCCTCTTGTTCTTATCTTCTTTCTAAAAGAGAAAAATTCTTACTTGTATGATTTAGATAGATACTTGTATAATTTTCTTACTTTTATTATTGTTTGTTATTATATAGTGCGATGGTTTTAGTATCCGCCTCCGTCGGCCCTTGTCCTGTCTATGATTCGGATGTGGTATATATTATATTTTATAACTATTTGGTTCATTTATTGTTTATGACAATTATGCCGACCAACGTGACATAGATTTTTTTATCTAGGAGGTATGTGAACCGGAAATTCCAACCGACCCTATTGTCGAGAGGTTAAATTTAGTTGAAGAAGAAAACAATTACTTGAAGGAAAAATTGAAAAAATTTGAGGAGGAGAAGATGATATTGGAGTTGCATGTTGCGGATGTCGTCGATGATCACAAGATCAAGATGGATGCAATGCGCTTCAAGATTAGAAAGTATAGAAAATATGTCATTCATACTGAGGCTTGGTATCATTATGCCGTTGGATCAATTGTTACCTTGGTTGCGATTATGATCGCATTTGTTATTGCATTGAAATGTTTTACATAGTTTCAATGTATGGTTTAATTAGATGCTCTGGAGAGCTATATGTTGTTCAATGAGAACTATGTATGTACTTTGGTTTTAATGTGATGATGAACTTCTATTAATTTGGTCACTTATCTATTCATGATGTTCTGTAATGGTTTTTGACACACTTAATTATATATAATGCACGCAGATGAACCGGCAATGGATGTACGGTGACAGACGCACCTCCGAGTACATTAAGGGCGTGCATAATTTTCTCGAAGTGGCTGAGGCAAACAAGCAGAATGGTTTTATGTGTTGTCCATGCCCTATATGTGGAAATACAAAGTCTTACTCTGACCGGAAAATCCTTCACACCCACCTGCTTTATAAGGGTTTCATGCCACACTATAATGTTTGGACCAAGCACGGAGAAAGAGGGGTTATGATGGAAGACAGCGAAGAAGAAGAGGAACCAGACGATGTGCCCGATGATGATCTCCGCCGGGTCATTGTTGATGCAAAGAGAGAGTGCGAAAGTAAAAAGGAGAAGCTGAAGTTCGATCGCATGTTAGAGGATCACCAAAAAGGGTTGTACCCCAATTGCGAAGATGGCAACACAAAGCTCGGTACCATACTGGAATTGCTGCAGTGGAAGGCAGAGAATGCTGTTCCTGACAAAGGATTTGAGAAGCTACTGAAAATATTGAAGAAGAAGCTTCCAAAGGATAACGAATTGCCCGACAGTACGTACGCAGCAAAGAAGGTCATATGCCCTCTAGGATTGGAGGTGCAGAAGATACATGCATGCCCTAATGACTGCATCCTGTACCGCTGTGCGTACGAGGATTTGAACGCATGCCCGGTATGCGGTGCATTGCGGTATAAGATCAGACGAGATGACCCTAGTGATGTTGACGGCAAGCCCCCCAGGAAGAGGGTTCCTGCAAAGGTGATGTGGTATGCTCCTATGATACCACGGTTGAAACATCTATTCAGAAACAAAGAGCATGCCAAGTTGATGCGATGGCACAGAGAGGACCGTAAGAAAGACGGGAAGTTGAGAGCACCCACTGACGGGTCGCAGTGGAGAATAATCGAGAGAAAGCACTGGGAGGAGTTTGCAGGTGACGCAAGGAACGTATGGTTTGGTTTAAGCGCGGATGGCATTAATCCTTTTGGGGAGCAGAGCAGCAATCACAGCACCTGGCCCGTGACTCTATGTATCTATAACCTTCCTCCTTGGCTGTGCATGAAGCGGAAGTTCATTATGATGCCAGTACTCATCCAAGGCCCTAAGCAACCCGGCAACGACATTGATGTGTACCTAAGGCCATTAGTTGAAGAACTTTTACAGCTGTGGAATGGAAACGGTGTACGTGTGTGGGATGAGCACAGACAGGAGGAATTTGACCTGCATGCGTTGCTGTTTGTAACCATTAATGATTGGCCTGCTCTCAGTAACCTTTCAGGACAGACAAACAAGGGATACCACGCATGCACGCACTGTTTAGCTGACACCGAAAGTATATACCTGGACAAATGCAGGAAGAATGTGTACCTGGGGCATCGTCGATTTCTTCCGACCAACCATCAATGTCGAAAGAAAGGCAAGCATTTCAAAGGCGAGGCAGATCACCGGAAGAAGCCCGCCATGTGTACCGGTGATCACGTACTTGCTATGGTCAGTGATTTACACGTAATCTTTGGAAAGGGTCCCGGCGGACTATCTGTTCCGAATGACGCTGAGGGACGCGCTCCCATGTGGAAGAAGAAATCTATATTTTGGGACCTACCCTACTGGAAAGACCTAGAGGTCTGCTCTTCAATCGACATGATGCACGTGACAAAGAACCTTTGCGTGAACCTGCTAGGCTTCTTGGGCGTGTATGGGAAGAAAAAAAGATACACCGGAGGCACGGGAGGACCTGCAACGTTTGCACGAAAAAGACAGCATGCCTCCAAAGCAGTATGAAGGTCCTGCCAGCTACGCTCTTACCAAAGAAGAGAAGGAAATCTTCTTTGAATGCCTGCTCAGTATGAAGGTCCCGTCTGGCTTCTCGTCCAATATAAAGGGAATAATAAATATCCCAGAGAAAAAGTTCTAGAACCTGAAGTCTCATGACTGCCACGTGATTATGACACAACTGCTTCCGGTTGCATTGAGGGGGCTTCTACCAGAAAACGTTCGATTAGCCATTGTGAAGCTATGTGCATTCCTCAATGCAATCTCTCAGAAGGTGATCGATCCACAAATCCTACCAAGGCAAACGAGTGATGTGGCGCAATGTCTTGTCAGTTTCGAGCTGGTGTTCCCACCATCCTTCTTCAATATCATGACGCATGTCCTAGTTCATCTAGTCAACGAGATTGTCATTCTGGGCCCTGTATTTCTACACAATATGTTCCCCTTTGAGAGGTTCATGGGAGTCCTAAAGAAATATATTCGTAACCGCGCTAGGCCAGAAGGAAGCATCTCCATGGGCCATCAAACAGAGGATGTCATTGGGTTTTGTGTTGACTTCATTCCTGGCCTTAAGAAGATTGGCCTCCCTCAATCGCGGTATGAGGGGAGACTGTCTGGAAAAGGCACGCTAGGAGGGGACTCAATAATATGTAGGGACGGGCATTCTTGGTCTCAAGCACACTATACAGTTCTACAGAACTCTACCTTGGTGACCCCGTATGTCGATGAACACAAGAACATTCTATGCTCCAAACACCCGGAGCAGTGTGACGACTGGATTACATGTGAACACATCAGGACTTTCGGCAGTTGGTTGGAAACACGTCTCAGAGGTGACAACACTATTTCTGATGAGCTGTACTCGTTGTCCAGGGGACCATCTTCGACTGTATTGACTTACAAAGGATACGAGATAAATGGGAATACATTTTACAAGATCGCCCAAGATCAAAAGAGCACCAACCAAAACAGTGGTGTCTGCTTTGATGCAGCAACCAAGAGGGGAAAGGACACATATTATGGTTACATAGTGGACATATGGGAACTTGACTACGGACATGATTTTAAGGTCCCTTTGTTTAAGTGCAAATGGGTCAATATGTCAGGACGCGGGGTACAGGTAGACCCACAGTACGGAATGACAACAGTGGATCTGAACAATCTTGGGTACACAGACAAACAATTCGTCCTAGCCAATGATGTGGCGCAGGTTCTCTATGTGAAGAACATGTCTACCAAACCGAGAAAAAGAAAAGATAAGGAAGCGAATACATCATACGATGAGCCAAAGCGCCACATAGTTCTTTCGGGAAAAAGAGACATCGTGGGATTGGAGGGCAAGACAGACATGTCTGAAGATTATGAAAAGTTTCATGACATTCCTCCCTTCAAAGTCAAGGCTGACCCAAGGACCCTGTTAAGCGATGAAGAATATTCATGGTTACGGCGCAATAAGCAAAGAACACAAGCGAAGAAAAAGTGAAGACTTTCTCTCCACAACTATTATGATGATGCCTTTGATCTAGAATATCACTGCAGTTACACACAAAAAGTCTGGAGTTCAAATAAGTTCAAAAAAATGAAATCCCTTTGTAACAGACGAGTTTCCATATGAAACCCTGATACTTCAAAAGAGATTGTCCATTTTGTACACGAAGTGCATCTAGTTTTTTCCGTAACCCTCTCAACTTATTAGCACATGCTATGTGGGTGAAATGATGATACCATGCCAACTTTCAACCTTTTCAGAGTTCATTTGTAGTGCTTTTCAATTTCAAGGTCATATAGCTCAAAAAAATCAGTAAATGCATGAAAAATAACAAATGAAGTCAGAAAGGGTTGAAAATTGATGATGTGGCTTTGAATGGTGCATTTTGAACACACAAAAAGTCTGGAGTTCAAATAAGTTCAAAAAAATGAAATCCCTTTGTACGAGTTTCCGTATGAAACCCTGATACTTCGAAAGAGATTGTCCGTTTTGTACACGAATGCATCCATTTTTTTGCCGTAACCCTCTCAACTTTTTAGCACATGCTATGTGGGTGAAATGATGATACCATGCCAACTTTCAACCTTTTCAGAGTTCATTTGTAGTGCTTTTCAATTTCAGGGTCATATAGCGCAAAAAAATCAGTAAATGCATGAAAAATAACAAATGAAGTCAGAAAGGGTTGAAAATTGATGATGTGGCTTTAAATGATGCATTTTGAACACACAAAAAGTCTGGAGTTCAAATAAGTTCAAAAAAATGAAATCCCTTTGTAACAGACGAGTTTTCGAATGAAACCCTGATACTTCGAAAGAGATTGTCCGTTTTGTACATAAAGTGCATCCAGTTTTTGCCGTAACCCTCTCAACTTTTTAGCACATGCTATGTGGGTGAAATGATGATACCATACCAACTTTCAACCTTTTCAGAATTTTTCGTTTGAAACTTTAATAGCAAACTAAAATAACAAAATCTGTTTTTGATTAAAACAGACATTTCAAATAATCTAAAAATTACCAAATTGAATTTAATGATAAAACACAGTAATATTAAATAGCAGGAAAAACAATCACTCAAAAATCTATTTTTATAGTAAAGTTATTCACAAACTAGTGATTCACACAAATTTCAAAAAATTCAAATTTAAACTATTCAAATTGGAAAACGAATGGCACTAACAGAAAGTTTATAATTTTTATTACCTAAAAGCAAAAAGAGTCATTGAAAAACAGTAAGTATTTTGCTGTAAGTAGAAACAAAATAAAATAAATAATGCAAAAAAGAAAACAAAAAAATGGAAAAAAAAAATGCCACCCACTGGGCCACCACGGCCTGAATACGACTTGAAACCCAACCATGGGCCAGGATTCAGGCCCGCAACAGGCCCAGTAGGCCCACAGGCAAGGAGTGACAGGTTAGGCCCGAAAGCCTGCAGTTGAGAGGAGCTCGAGAGGGTGGGCGCAGCAGCCCTTATAAACCACTCTCGAGCTCTCTCAACTAGCGAGGTGGGACTAAACATGCCACCGCACCGCGCCAGCGCTAGGCCTTTGGTCCCGGTTGGTTGCACCAACCGGGACGAAAGGGGTGCATTGGTACCGGTTCGTGGCACCAACCGGGACCAATGCCCCCCTTTAGTCCCGGTTGGTGCCACCAACCGGGACCGAAGGTCTCTGTTTCCTGCCCTTTGGGCTGCTGAAAACTGACCTTTGGTCCCAATTCGTGCGACCAACCGGGACTAAAGGGGGGTTTTGGTCCCGGTTGGTGCCATGAACCGGGACCAATGCTCTGGCTATATAAGGTAGCACTTAGAAATTTTCAGTCCCAGTTCATCTTCCCGCCCCCCCCCCCCTCGACGTCGCGCCGAACAGCACGACGCCGCCAGGCTGCCGGACCGCGCCCTCACCCTCGCCGACGCGCCCTCACCCGGTCACGCGCGCCCCTGTGCTCCGGCCCACCCCCGTCGTCGCCGTCGCGATCGCCGTCGTCGTCCCCGACCCCGCGCCCCTGCCCCCGCCGGCCTGCTGCCCCGCCCCCGAGCGCGCCCGGCCGTGCGCGCCCCTGTCCCGGCCCGCCCCCACCGTGTGAGCCGCCACCCCGGCTCTGTGTTTTTTTATATATGTTGATATTTTTTATATGATGAAAATTGTTTTGTTCATATATAATGTATATATATATGTATGTGGCTATGTATGTATGGATGTTCATAAAACTGTTTTGTTCATATATGTATTAATTGTTTTGTTCATAGCATTTTTTTATATGATGAATTTTTTTTTTCATAGCATTTTTCATAGCCATATATATGTATGTATATATGGATGTTCATAGAATTTTTTTATATGTATGTGGCTATATGTATATGTCGTTGTTGATATAACCCCTCCCCGATAACTTCGACATGAGGGGGGGCCGATATACCCCCTCCCCGATAACACTTTTTTTATATGATGAATTTTTTTTCGTAGCCATATATATGTATGTGGCTATATGTATGTATGGATGTTCATAGAATTTTTTTTTATATGTATGTGGCTATATGTATGTCGTTGTCGATATAGCCCCTCCCCGATAACTTCGACATGAGGGGGGGGGTCGATATACCCCCTCCCCGATAACATTCTTTTTCTAAGTTACTAAGGTAAAATGTTCACCCCCCACCCCTCTCGATATACCGGGCGACCAACTCTCGAGGCCACCCAAACCCTAGAAAAAAAGCGTTGTCGATCTCGTACCCCCTCCCGCCCCTACCCGACAAACTCTCGAGGCCACCCAAACCACTAGAAGATAACTCCGGTAAATTCGACATGAGGGGTGACGTCGATCAACCCCCTCTCGCCCGAACAAGTCTATGTATCATTTTATATCGCGGTGGACATATATCAAAGTTTGATCATATGTCAAAGTTTGAATTTTGACATATGCAACATTTGATCATATATCAAAGTTTGATCATATGTCAAAGTTTGAATTTTGACATATGCAACAGTTGATCATATGTCAAAGTTTGATCATATGTCAAAGTTTGAATTTTGACATATATAGATTTATCAAGAATGCCCCCATTATGGATGTGCACAAGTTGATCCAATTTTTTTCTGATCTCATCTCTATATATATTCTTCTATATGTCATGTTGTCTGTTAAAGTATTGAAGAAATCCATGGCTTCATCATTAGTCGGAAGTAATAGGCGTATGATGCTACGAAGCTCTTCAAAGTTGTTTTGGAACGGAGTTCCGGATAGAATAATTTGCTTTTTGGTACGAATTTCAGCAAAGGCCTTCCAAATAGCGATATTCGAAAGGCTCTTGCTGAACTTCGTACCAAAAAACTAATTATCCTATCCGGGACTCCGTTCCAAAACAATTTTGGAGAGCTTCGTACCATTATGCGCCTGTTACATCCGGCTAATGATGAAGCCATGGTTTTCTTGAATCCTTTGACACTGAAAACGTGACATATAGAAGAGTAGATGAGATCAGAAAAAATATGGACCATTTTCTGCACATCCAGAATGGCGCCATTTTGTTAAATCCCTTGTTTGACATTCATGAGAGAGGCGGTCCGGACGTCGGACATTCATGAGAGAACTCCGGTAACTCTTCAACATGAGGGGGGACGTCGATCAACCCCCTCTCGCCTGACCAAACCCTAGAAGCGTCGAGGCCACCCCAAACCCTAGAAGCGTTGCTGAGGCCACCCCAAACCCTAGAAGCGTCGAGGCCGCCCAAATTTACCAAGTTAAAAGAGCATTGTCGAGGCCACCCCAAACCCTAGAAGCGTTGTCGAGGCCACCCCAAACCGTAGAAGCGTCGAGGCCACTAATTAATATTCCTTGTTGTGATTAGCTAGCTAGGTCTATGTTTGTCACTAATATATCCATCTCTCATGTTTGTATATTAATTGCCATGTTGTAATATTTGCAGAAACTATGGATCAACAAAGAGACTTGGAAACAGAAGAGTTGTTGGGGGACATCATCCTCGGCGGAGGTGATGTCTTGTCGTATCTCAACGACACCGATTGTTTGGAAGGAGAGGGTGAAGGCTCCAGTGATCGAACAATGGAGGAGGAAGGACATGATCATGATGGCTCCGGTGACCGAATGCCGGAGGAAGAAGGAGACCATGATGATGGCTCCGGTGATCGAACGGAGGAGGGAGCTGTTGCAAAGTCCGGCGAGGTATATATATTAATTAAGCCTGTGCTGACTAGGTAATTGATGCATTAATTGTTTTGGTATGTACATATATTAACTCTTCTTTCTTCTTTTAAAGCCCTCCGGATCGAGCCAAACTTCGGTAACGAGACGAGGCCCAAAGAAAAGGTTGCGTCAGGATGAAAGGTTTACGATCACAGCAATCGCGAACGATGGCCAGCCGATTGAACCGAGGCAGACCAAGGATGCATTTTCCGCTCAGTGCGGAGCTATTGTTAGGGACAGCATCCCGATCTGCATCCAGCTATGGAATGAGCCTAAGAAGAACGAAGACCCTCAAGTTTCTTATGTCACCGATAGACAGAAAGATGATCTTTGGACCTCGCTGAAGGCAAATTTTACCCTACCGTCAGAGGAGGATCTGGATAAGCCAGTTATAGAGCCATTGGACAAGGCGTGTGCTCTTAAGAAGATGGCAGATGTATTTAAGAGGTGGAAGAATGAGTTGAAATCAACGTTTGTCGACAAAGGGAAGACTCCAAAATTCACCGGCCGATTTGAGAAGATAAGAGATCACTGGCCCGCATTTGTGGCCTACAAGACATCGGACAAGAGTAAGAAGATGTCAGAGACAAATAAGATAAATGCTGCAAAGAAGAAGTTTCACCATCGCACGGGGTCAGGTGGCTACCTCAAAGCCCGGCCGCTATGGGACAAAGCTGAGAATGACCTGCTTGCTAAAGGGGTCGAACCAGAGACATTGAACTGGCCAGACCGTTCAAGGACTTGGTTCTTCGGGGTTGGGGGAACCTTGGACCCTGAAACAGGGAAGTGCATTTGGACAGACGAGCAACTTGCAATACCCGTCAAGAAGCTTCAAAAGTGTATCGCCGCAACGCAGCATGGGACGTTCATTCCCGACAGAGAGAATGACGAGATGACTACGGCCCTCGGGAATCCTGAGCACCCTGGACGAACACATGGCACGCCAGGCTCCGTTGCGTGGAAGGTTGCGTTTCCCGATGTAGGCAGTTACAAAACCCGGGAGAGGAAGAGGAAACTGGAGCAGAGCGAACTGCAAAAGCTGAATGCAAGGGTACAAAAGCTAGAGGAACAGGTTGAGAGCCAGCGAGCTGCCGGAGCTACCCCAGAAGCTACCCCACCATCTCAGCGGAGAAGCAGCGTGGCTTCCACCGAGCTCGTTCAGCAGCCTGACTTCATGGATCCTAGCTACCCCGTGGATGCTATCACGGAGGCTCAACATTGCCAGCTTATGACGCAATGGCAGAACCTCAAAGTCAAGGAGGGTGTCGGCTCTGTTGCACCTCCTCAACCCGACAGAACTTTTCACTGCCGTCCAATTCCACAAGGCTATGCTGTTGTGATGGTGGATGAAGTAACGGGGGATTTGAGGAGCTCGAGCTTGACCACCCTACAGGTGAAGGGGAGACTCAGCTGGGTCTTGCTCTGAAGACTCCATGTCTATGGCGGAACGATCACATCAAGCTTCCGAAATGGACGCCTCCGCCTCCGGCGAGTCAGGGCACTCGGCCTCCTCCTCCTCCTCCTCCTCCTCCTCCTCCGGTGAGTGATCAGGGCACTCCGCCTCCTTCTCCGGCTGGTCCGGCACGTGAGGGCGGCACTCTGCCTTCTTCTCCGCCTGCTCCGGCGCGTCCGAGGAGCCCACCTCCTCCTCCGCCTCGTCAGCAACGGCGGAAGACAAAAGCCGCCGCTCCGGCTGCTCCGGCGCGTCAGAGCACTCCGCCTCCTTCTACTACTCGTCAGCAGCAACGGAAGAGAAACGCCGCCGCTCCAGCGTCTAGCAGTACAGCCAGAGGCAGGAGGCAATACAAATTCGGTCCATCTCTCAAGCCTCTAGAGAAGTTACCATACGAGATGACCGAGGAGGAAAACGCGGAGATCTGTAAAGCCCAAGTGAGGGACTTTTTACAAAGAAACCTCCACCTCCAGAGGAGAAGATAGATCCGGTGAAAGCGAAGCGCACTCTCGATGCCCTGAAGCGACCACCACCGTCTCTGCCGCAAACCAACTATGAGCGTATTATTGAAAGGACATATCAGGAAGCGGAGCGGTCGGGAAGTACTTGCAATGATCGAAGGTTAGCAGAACGAAGAAGTGGGAAAAAAAATCCCCAGCTTGGCGAACAAGCGAACCAATCGTGCCCCCCGCTCAAGGTGTCTAGCGATATCGTCGCTAATCATCCGAGGATGGTGCCCGGTACCAATCCTGTAGATTACCTGCCCGACGATGCACATTTTGATATAATGGAGGTGGACAAACACAAATACCGGCACGGGAAGCCTCTCGTCAAACCTGGTCATCCTCCTCTAACAACGATGATGCGAAGATTCCATGAGTGGTACATGGACACCTGCAAGGAGTCTGGGAAGGATACTTTGACGCTGAGAGTTAAAGAGGAGCACGACCTCGTTGGAATTGATCTGTTGTCTGTTCCATTTGAGGAGTTCTTCCAGTTTTTCAATCAAAAGGCCCTCGATAAAATAATCGTCACTTGCTACTGTCTGTAAGTACTACTTCTGTAATTAAGTCTCTATATATAGCTCAGCTCTTTCATTGCATGTATATATAATTATCCTCACTATATTATGCAGATTGAAGATCGTCGAATGCAGAAAAGCACAAATCTATGATATTGGGTTCATTAACACAAATCTCATAGATGAATGGACGGTTAAATATAATGCCAAAGAAACCGAGGCCAACTTGCTACAATCGTTGCTTTGAAATCAAAACAAAGATAAAATACTCTTTCCTTACAACTTCAAGTGAGTGTTACTGTCTTGTGCATATTCGGTTTCCCTTATTACTCGAGGTTATAGTAATGTAATTGATGAGTTATGCATGCGTGCGCAGCTTCCACTTTATTCTCCTAGAGATTAAGCTTGAGCAGGGACTAGTAACCGTCTTAGACTCGAGACGAAAAGATCCCAAGGTGTATGCGGCCATGACTAAAATGCTCGAGAAGTAAGTTCAATCGATCGTTATCGCACCATATCGGCAACTTTGTTCATTTCCTGATATCAAGTAATTGTTTTCTTTGCATGGCAGGGTTTGGAAAGATTTCACCGCTAAAGCTCCGGGACTGCCGGGGGAGCTCCGATTTACACACCCGAAAGTAAGTACTACTAGCTAGTTCCGCGCATCTCCCATTGATTCTAGCTTGTTTCATAAATACCATTTAGCATGCTTGCTTATCAGTTTGATTGACCTCTATTTCTTGTAAAGTGGTTGTGGCAGGAAGGTGGGACTGATTTTTGTGGATACTACATTTGCGAGTTCATCCGCCACACGACATGTGAGTGGGGCTACTCTGAAAAACAATATGAAGTGCGTAAGCAATAATATTCACAATTTTATTTTATTACCATCATTTGTGTTGAGCTTCATTCATATATATGTATTGACCCCCTTCTTCAAATTAGATGTGGCAGATGCGGGATGAACTCCTACCACAAGATCACATAAAAGCAATTCAAGAGGAATTGGCGGGATTCTTTCTTGACCACGTCATCAATAAATCCGGAGAATACCATGTGGAACTTGACATCAGATGTTAGGGATTGTAAGAGATCTTATATTGTATATATGTAGCTAGTAGCGTCAGATAGATATACGAAAACTTGTTGTTCGACCAATCTCTCGGAGAAGGAGGAGGTCGATCACTTCTCTCTGTATATATATGTTCATGACGATCTTGTATACTTAATGGTTTCCTTCATTTCCTTACTAGCTAGCGTGTCGCGAGTTCTCTCTATACATATAGTATGTAGCGTCGACCAAGCACGGAGATAAGAGAGGTCACGTCTCTCTATTACCTAGCTAACACAATATATACCCTACAAAACCCCCCAACCCCCCCCCCCTTTCAAAAAAAACAAAAACAAAAACCCCAGCCCCTGAACTGCTGACGCGTGGAGGCCTTTTGGTCCCGGTTGGTGCTACCAACTGGGACAAAAGGCCCTCCTGCCTGGGCAAGCCGCAGTGGCCACGTGGAGCCCCATCTGTCCTGGTTCGTAGGCGAACCGGGACTAAAGGTAATGGGCTTTAGTCCCGACCCTTTAGTCCCGGTTCCAGAACCGGGACAAATGGGCCTCTGGAACCGGGACAAATGGGCCTTTTTCTACTAGTGTGAGTCTCCCAAGTAAATTCACTAGGCACCCCCTCAGCTTCCTCAAGGGCGCCAAGCCAGTCAAATAGACCCTTAGGCGGTTTGTTGCACACAGACGCAAGGCCATCAAGGAAGAAATCGCCTAGCTGCTCAAAATTAGCTGCATCCGAGAGGTCTTTCACCCGGACTAGCTGGCTAATCCAGTCCTGCTCCCGAAGAAAAACAATACTTGGTGCATGCTTGCCCTCATTCGCCTCATGTCCTGGCTCGATGAAAGGGGCTTGCCTCTGTGCTGTACCAAGTGAAGTACAACTCTTTTGAGTGGACTGATGAGGCTCAGGTGGCCTTCTATGACATCAAGCACCTGCTGTCTACACCACCAATTATTGTCTCTATGGTTAAAGGGGAGCCCCTACTTCTATACATCGCTGCCACTAACCAAGTAGTTAGCATTGTCTTTGCGGTAGAGCTCCTGGAGGAGGGTCACGTTCAGAAGGTCCAGTGGCCTGTTTACTATGTTTGTTTCCAATTTTTTGAATGATATCGAGCACTCAAAACATTTGTCAAATTTTCCACAAAAAAATTCTGAATTCTTTGAATTTGTTTGGATTTTACTGTTAATCGCGAGCTCATTTGAGGTCGGAGCATAAGCGAACTTTCGACTATCATCACTCAACTTTGGGCATGCCTGCCCTACATATGCTAGGTATGATGACCCTAAACGTTGATACGAGCTTCAGTGCTTACATCATCTTATCATACTTGCGCTAAAGGATGCTCCTAAATTGAGGTGTTCTATATGATTTTTAATTGAAGCCAAGTGTGGAAATTGAAAACATGATTTTCTATGTCTACTCCATGACACTTTGAAAAATTATTTCTTCATTATACTGAGAAGTGGGGAAAAGAGCTACCTTCCCAAACTCATCATTCACAACATAGTTTTTTTTTGCTTGCTCAATCAGTTTTTTCCCCTTAGTCTCCTCAGAAGAATTTATCTTGATGTATCAATAAAACATATAACGCTATCTAATATCTTGATCTCATCAATTGTACAATGACATGTTTTTTGAAGTCATAGGAGTAACCGTCCTCCTTGTTGTCACACATGTGGACCGTATGGGAAGCCTTAATTAGGGCATTGCCCAACGCGGAGCGCTAGTGAGCTGGGATCGATTTACTGAATCCTGGAGTTAGGCATGGCATCGATGCTAAAAGAAGACTAGAGTATTTGGCCTTCTTTTTCTTCCCGCACAAGTTGAAACGATGTGTGTATTGGCCTGTCTAGTGCCCGCAATTAGCATACAACATTGAAATAGAGGATTTCTGATGATTATTTTATTTGTTTCTCTATATTCGGGTTATGGACATGCTCATAGGAGTCTAGAACATGCTCCCTCTGTAAAGAAATATAAGTGAGTTTAGATCACTAAAGCAGTGATCTAAATGCGCTTATTTTTCTTTACGGAGGAGCAGATATTAAACGGAGACGGTCAATTTTAGCTTCTCGGATCTGCTCGAAGCACAAATTAGACCTCCAACTGTGACTAAAACGAGATGAAACACACCCCTCATCTATTAAAACAGGTCAAAATTAAATCTAAACCAATGAGCACATTGGTTCATGTGTTTCCGTTGAACTAGCAATAAGAAAGACAAGGTTGGCTACCACATTGCGGGTTGTGGCCGGAGGGACCCGGTTCAAATTCTTTGGATGTCCATGATGACTACCAATGGTGATATAGAATTTCACAACAGGGGTGCCAAGCTTAACACTTACACATTTGAGCATTTGTAATACACACAAATTAGCCTAGCCAATGTACAGTAATGTAATTTTGCATTTTAGCTATGGCACCCCCACTAAATCGACCCCTTATGACCATGCGAAACAAAAACTAGGTTACCGCAAGTACAAGTACAAGCTTTTTCACAAGTTTTGAGTAATTTGTGATTTTTTTTCTTTGACAATGTAAGGTGTAATAGTCAACTTCTCAGTTGCCATCTCAATGAGGCCAGGTGCTGGAGTGTACAATGCATCACTAAAGACCCCCTCCAGCAATTTCGTTTTCGGTCTCTCCCTGCTGTGGGCCAATGTGTGCGACTTCTACACTTACTTGATTGGAAACTCAAACATAAGTCCAGAAATTCCGTTGTGCAAAAGTATTATGTGCAATGGAGAAGGGCCCGAGGAGTCGGGGAGCCATACAGCGTACGGGAAGAGATGCACCCGCGGACCACTCTCGGACCCTGATATGGTTGCCAATATCATGCAGCTCAAGTTTGTCCCCGTGAAGGAGGCCCAGCAGGTGCAGCGCCAAATTGCAAGTGTAACAACTCTATTGTTTTGGAATCAGCATATGAGGCCAACTTTGCTTGTGTCAGCAACCACAGCTCCTGCGTGGACACGACGTACATGCCTGGTTATTCATGCCTCAGCAATAGGATAAATTATTCCTGCTTCTAGAAGCTTTAATATTTCATTTCTTACCACTTCTTTCATTTTGGGATTCAACCGTCGTTGGTGATCAACAACTGGTTTCGCATCAGGTTCCATATTAATTTTATGCTGACATAGAGTGGGACTAATGCCTTTAAGATCATCCATAGTATATCCAATAGCTGCACGATGCTTCCTTAGAGTTTTCAATAATTTCTTTTCTTCATGCTCTGAAAGGTTAGCACTAATAATAACAGGATATATCTTCTTTTCATCAAGATAAGCATATTTCAGAGTGTCTGGTAACTGTTTAAGCTCGAACACGGGATCACCCTTGGGTGGAGGAGGATCCCAGAGAATCTCAATAGGCAAGTTGTGCTTCAAAATAGGCATTTGATTAAAGAATATTTCATCTAATTCCTTTCTTTCATTCATGAACATATCATCTTCATGGTCTAGCAAATATTGTTCTAAAGGATCAGTAGGAGGCATAGCAATAGAAGCAAGACCAATTTTTTCACCTCTATTAGGTAATTCTTTGTCATGGGGTTGTCTACAAAATTTGGAGAAACTAAACTCATGAGACACATCCCCAAAACTTACACTAACAATTTCTTTCTCACAGTCTATTTTAGCATTAACAGTGTTCAAGAAAGGTCTACCAAATATAATGGGACAAAAATCATCTTGTGGGGAACCAAGAACTAGAAAATCAGTAGGGTATTTTATTTTCCCCACAAGACTTCAACATCTCTAACAATCCCAGTTGATGAGATAGTATCTCTATTGGCAAGCTTAATAGTAACATCAATTTCTTCAATTTCAGCAGGTGCAATATCATTCATAATTTCTTGATACAAGGTAAAGGGAATTACACTCACACTAGCACCCACATCACATAAGCCATGATAACAATGATCTCCTATTTTAACAGAAACAACAGGCATGCCAACAATAGGTCTGTGTTTATCTCTATTATCGGGTCTAGCAATTCTAGCAGCTTCATCACAGAAGTAAATAACATGCCCATCAATATTATCGACCAAAATATCTTTAACCATAGCAATACTAGGTTCAACTTTAATTTGTTCAGGAGGTGTAGGGGTTCTAGTATAATTCTTACGAATCACGGCTAAAGCTTTAGCATGTTCTTTTATTCTAACAGGAAAAGAGGGTTTCTCAATGTAAGCAGTAGGAACAATAGGATCAACATTATAAGTAGTAGTTTCCTCTTCAGCCTTACTAGGTTCTACCATCTTTACTTCAATGGGAGGATGATATTTTAACCACTTCTCCTTAGGAAGATCAACATGAGTAGCGAATGATTCACAGAAAGAAGCTACTATCTCAGAGTCAAGTCCATATTTAGTGCTAAATTCAAGAAAAGCATCTGTATCCATAAAAGATTTAACACAATCAAATTTAAGGTTTATACCTGACTCCTTACCTTCGTCGAGTTCCCAGTCTTTAGATTTGCATTTAATTCTTTCCAATAAATCCCATTTGAATTCAATAGTCTTCTTCATAAAAGAACCAGTACAAGAAGTATCAAGCATGGATTGATCATTACGAGAAAGCCGAGCATAAAAGTTCTGAATAATAATTTCTCTTGAGAGCTCATGATTGGGGCATGAATATAACATTGACTTAAGCCTCCCCCAAGCTTGAGCGATATTTTCTCCTTCACGAGGCCAAAAATTATATATATAATTCCGATCACGATGAACTAGATGCATAGGATAAAACTTCTGATGAAATTCCAATTTCAATCGGTTGTAGTTCCGTGAACCAATATCATCACATAGCCTATACCATGTCAATTCCTTATTCTTCAAAGATAAAGGGAAGACCTTCTTCTTGACTTCATCCTCGGGCAAACCTGCAAGCTTAAATAATCCACAAACTTCATCCACATAGATTAGGTGCATATCAGGATGTAATGTTCCATCCCCTACATAAGGATTAGCTAGCAGTTTCTCTATCATACCCGAAGGAATTTCATAATAAATATTTTCAGTAGGTTCAGTAGGTTGAGGGACAACTCTTTGTTCTTCTGGTTGAGGTGAAGATACCCCGAACAAACCCCTCAAAGGATTATTTTCCATAGTAGCAAGTGACAGTAAATTTCAGCACACTATATAAATTTTTTCCTTACCAAATTTCACTTACTAAAGGCGCTTCACTCCCCGGCAACAGCGCCAGAAAAGAGTCTTGATGACCCACAAGTATAGGGGATCTATCATAGTCCTTTCGATAAGTAAGAGTGTCGAACCCAATGAGGAGCAGAAGGAAATGACAAGTGGTTTTCAGCAAGGTATTCTCTGCAAGCACTGAAATTATCGGTAACAGATAGTTTTGTGATAAGATAATTCGTAACGGGTAACAAGTGACAAGTGTAGCAAAAGTGCAGCAAGGTGGCCCAATCCTTTTTATAGCAAAGGACAAGCCTGGACGAACTCTTATATAAAGCAAAGCGCTCCCGAGGACACATGGGAATTACTGTCAAGTTAATTTTCATCATGCTCATATGATTCGCGTTCGTTACTTTGATAATTTGATATGTGGGTGGACCGGTGCTTGGGTGTTGTCCTTACTTGGACAAGCCTCCCACTTATGATTAACCCCTCTCGCAAGCATCCGCAACTACGAAAGAAGAATTAAGATAAATCTAACCATCGCATGAAACATATGGATCCAAATCAGTCCCTTACGAAGCAATGCATAAACTAGGGTTTAAGCTTCTGTCACTCTAGCAACCCATCATCTACTTATTACTTCCCAATGCCTTCCCCTTGGCCCAAATCATGGTGAAGTGTCATGTAGTCGACGTTCACATAACACCACTAGAGGAAAGACAACATACATCTCATCAAAATATCGAACGAATACCAAATTCACATGAGTACTTATAACAAGACTTCTCCCATGTCCTCAGGAACAAACATAACTACTCACAAAGCATATTCATGTTCATAATCAGAGGAGTAATAATTATCATTAAGGATCTGAACATATGATCTTCCACCGAATAAACCAACTAGCATCAACTACAAGGAGTAATCAACACTACTAGCAACCCACAGGTACCAATCTGAGGTTTTGAAACAAAGATCGGATACAAGAGATGAACTAGAGTTTGGAGAGGAGATGCTGCTGGTGAAGATGTTGATGGAGATTGACCCCCTCTCGATGAGAGGATCGTTGGTGATGACGATGACTTCGATTTCCCCTTCCGGGAGGGAAGTTTCCTCAGCAGAATAGCTCCGCCAGATCCCTAGATTGGTTCTGCCCAAGTTCCGCCTCGAGATGGCGGCGCTTCGTCCCGAAAGCTCCCTCTTGATTTTTTCCAGGTCAAAATACACCATATAGCAGAAGAGGGGCACCGGAGGCCTGACAGGAGGCCCACAAGCCCTAGGGGCGCACCCAGGGGGGTAAGGCACGCCCCCCAGGCTTGTGGCCACCTGGTGGGTCGCCCTCTGGTATTATTTCACCCAATATTTTTTATTTATTTCAAAATAATTCTCAGTATATTTTCAGGACTTTTGGAGTTGTGCAGAATAGGTCTCTCAGATTTGCTCCTTTCCGGTCCAGAATTCCAACTGCCGGCATTCTCCCTCTTCATGTAAATCTTGTAAAATAAGAGAGAAAAGGCATAAGTATTGTACCATAAAGTGGAATAACAGTCCATGATGCAATAAATAATGATATAAAATCATGATGCAAAATGGACGTATCAGCCTCCGTCTCCGTCTCTGTCTCCTCTGACTTTTTACGGGGCGGCCTGTGCAGATCTGCCCTGATATTCAAATCTTGCAAGTCTCTTCTTGCCTTCGGCCCATCCTTGGTCTTATCCGGCATGTTCATCAATGTCGCAAGCAAGCTCTCAAGGACATTCTTACAAATATGCATTTGATCAAGGCAATGAGCCGTGCCGAGTTTGTGCTAGTACTCCAAGTCCCAGAAAACAGACCTCGTCTTTCGTGGCGCGGGGCACTGTTCCCAGTTTTTCAACAGCTCATGGATTTCGGCGCCGCTCCGCTTACGTGGAGGTCCTCGATAATCAGCCTCACCATTGAATAGATCTCCACGGTCTCTCCACGGGTCGTCCTTCTTGAGCCATCTTCGATGCCCCATGTACACGATTTTCTCAGACCCGCCTTCTTTCGTTGACGTTAGCTGCTGAGACGTCGTATCATCCATGCACTGCATGCATCCGCAATATCCGTGGCACACCTGGCCTGCGACATATCTGTAACCGAGATAGTCGTGCACCATCGTGATCAGCGCGGCTCTCATATTGAAATACTCGCCTTTACTTGCGTCCCATGTCTTGGTTGGTGTTTTCCATAACGTGTCTAACTCCTCTTGAAGTAGCCCCAGATACAGATTAATATTATTTCCCGGTTGTTTCGGCCCTTGAATCAGCATGCTCATGTGTATGTACTTCGACTTCGTGCACAACTAGGGGGGATGTTGTACATCCATACAAATACGGGCCATGTGCTATGGTTGGTGTTCTGGTTGCCAAACGGAGTCATGCCATCAGTACACGCGCCAAGCACGATGTTCCTTGCATCACATGCGAAATATCGATATTCGTTGTTGAACGCTCTCCACTGGCTTGCATCCGCGAGGTGTCTCAGCTTCGGATCATCTCCATCGTCGGGCTTTGTCCTCTCCGCATGCCAACGCATGAGCTTTGCTTCCTTGGGATCTACAAAATAACATTGTAGACGGGGAGTGATCGGTAAGTACCATACAACTTTCTGGGGAGATTTCTTTTCGGCCTTCTTGTATCGAGAAGCATTACACACCGGACAACTGGTTTTTTCCACGTGCTCCTTCCGATAAATTATGCAATCGCTGATGCATGCATGGTATCTAACGTGCGGCAGATCAAGAGGGCACATGATCTTCTTGGCCTCATCGACACTAGTAGGACATAGATTCCCCGCCGGAAGAACATCCTTTAGGTACTTGAGAAGCTCATCGAGGCTAGTGTCAGTCCATTTGTTTTTAGCCTTCGTCTTCAGAAGTTCGAGCGTGAAACTCAAGCGGGTCACCTCGGGATCGCAACCATCATACAATGGAGTGTTCGATTCTACCACCAGTTGCTCCAGCTTGGCCTCCTCTCTAGAAGTACCTCTGTCAGTACTCGTCTCCTTGCGAAGCAGTTCTTGAACATGAGGGTCCCGCACGATTTAACTTAGTAGCGACGAAGTCTACGGCGTGGAGTCCATGTTTTCTCCGCCGCCATGTCCGGCCTCTTCTCCGCCGCCATGTCCGGCCTCTTCCCCACTGCCATGTCCGGCCCCTTCTTCACCACCATTATCAGTCATCTCTTCGTCTTGCCCCGTGTCGTCATTGCCTGCCCCATCGGCGTACTCATCATCATCAGCATCTTCAATTATCCACCGAGTATAGCCATCCATGAAACCAGTCATGAGCAGGTGCGCCATCAAACGACCATCCTCATAGGGGTCGAGCCAATCTCCTCCTTTGCATCTTCGACACGGACATAAAATCTCTGTCCGGTTATTTTCATTCATGTCCTGCACCGCCAACCGCAACCACCTTTCCACCATCATTCCACTGACCATCAAGAACGCCTGCACGGTAATAATAAACAAATTGATTATAAAAATGCATGCATGCATCAAAGTCATACAAAAATTCGGCATGACCTTCCTAAAAATAGGACATATAGAGTTTGCCCGAAATTCACCGAAACGGAAATAAATCGACATTTCGGCAAAACATAGGCAACTCAAGCACAATTCGGCGGCAACTCATGCCACACACACAATTTCCATCATATCGCCCGATTATGTCATATCGCACACATACACATATTTCCATTCTTGCAAAAGCACAAATTTTTATTCATCTATCTCGAGGTCGAGCACGGTGATGATGATGTCGATCGGTGTCGCCACATACCTAGGGAATGATCAAAAGTGGACAAAGCTTACTTCTTGACATGGCTAGATCTAGTTAGGGAGGTACATAGGTCACTTTATTAAATGCTAGATCTACCAAGCTAGTTGGGGAAGGAGATAAGTTTAACTAGTGGAGGGGAGGAAAAAGAGAAAGGAGATGCATTAATGGAGGTGGTGTAGTTACCTAGGAGCAATAAAGAGAGAGAAAGAGAGGTAGAAGAAAGAGAGTAATGGGGGGAGAATTAGTGAGGAAGAAGCAAAATGAGGGAGAGAGGAGGTGGGAGCTAGGGGAAAGTGAAGGAAGAAAGGATGGGGGAGGGGGAAGGGGGGAGGAAAAAGGTGGTGGCTGCGGTTTAGCAGTAGCGCTGGGGAGCAAAACGCGCTGCTGCTAAGAAGGTAGTAGTAGCGCGCCCCTGGGGGAAGCGCTACTGCTAAGTGGGGCCCGCCATGTGGCCAGGTTCAAACTTAACTGTAGCGCCCTACCCAAAAAACGCGCTACTACAACTTAGTTATCAGTAGCGCGGTTATCTGAGAGGCGCTACTACTAAACCTAGCCTGACGGCAACGGTGGGGCAATTTTAGTAGTAGCGCTGTTAGTTCTTACCGCGTTACTGCTATGTCGATAGCAGTAGCGCCCGTCGTGGACACGCGCAGCTGCTAAGTAGCACTAGCGCCTCATTATATCCAGCGCTACTGCTAAGGTTCTGTGTATAAGGTTTTCCCTAGTAGTGGATGGGGCAGCAGCAGCGCAAGAGAGGCGCCAACAAGATGCCGGCATCGCTGCAGAGCCTTACGCGTACCAGGATGAGGCCACCGACGGGGCCAAGAAGAGGCTGGCCACGAAGGCGTTGCGACTGGGGCAGTAAGTCGGGCTCACCACCCGCGACGTGTAGAACGCGGTCCGCCTCGTGCTACCCGGCGAGCTCGCCAAGCACGCTCACTATGTACTCCATCAGAAGCAGGGCAGCAGGGTGTAAGGATGGCAATGGGTAGGGTATGGGGCGGGTAGAGCAATATCATACCCATACCCGTGTTGTCAATGGGTACAAAATTATACCCATACTCGTACCCATGGGTATGAAACTTTACCCATACCCATACCCGACTGGTACCCATACCCATTGGGTACCCAACGGGTAGATCAAACAGTACACAATTTATTCGTAATTTTACATTCATCTATAGCACATTTGACAAACAAACATTGATCTCAACTCAATAATAGATACTACTAGATGAGTACATGAAAATTATCTCAACTGAAATTGACAATTGATGACAACTTTAACATAGGTTCACAAGCTCACAACACAACTTCCACATAGGTACACTTGTGAATTGTGGGTAAGGTTCACATGTCAGCATAAACGGGTAGGGTATGGGTATATCCATGGGTAAAAGGCTATACCCATGCCCTACCCATGACTTAACGGGTAGGGTATGGGTACTACCCGTGGGTATAAAATTCCGCCTATACCCTACCCGTGCGGGTATGGTATCCGCCGGTACCGATACCCATGGGTAAAATTGCCATCCTCATCAGTAGCAGCAGCACAGGTTCGATTTGCAATGCACTACTCCAAATCCTAGTCAATTAATTAGTTGCTGTTGATGTAGTCGGATTACTTTCAATCTTGCCAGATGCGGGCAGAGGACGCCGGCCAGAGGCAGTAGGCGTTGGCAACGGAAGGGGATCGCGACGGCCGCAGAAGGAAGCGGCGACCAGGGACTTGCCAAATCCCGCACTGCCGGGCGCGGGCGTGAGGAAGCGACCTGGGACGCGAGCAGGGCGACGAGGGATGCGCCGTCAGCCGTGGAGGAGGCGCGCGCCGTGGGAGGCAGCGCAACTCTCCTCCGTGCGGACGGCGGCGCAGGTGCGCCTTGCTCGCGCGGCGTCGCAGGTGGGCAGCCGCACGCAGGTGCGCCTTGCTCACGCGGCGGCGCAGGTGGGCAGCCGCGCGCAGGTGCGCCTTGCTCACGCGACGGTGCTGGGTCTGGGCGCTGGCAGTGGCTGGAGCTGGGTGCTGCCGCGGGCGAGAGGAGGAAGGAGAGAGGGTAATTAGCAGTACATTTAGAAGTCAGAGGGCTTTTCTGCAAAAATGCAGATGAACTACGCCCGCGACATCTTTTTTCGGACGGAGTTAGTATTAAAAGATGGAAGAACAAAAGGTTGGGGGCCTCCTTGGGATAATTAAGAGGTTAAGGTGGACATACATAGAAATTTCTCATTCAATTAACATCGGTTGGGGGCCTGGCCTCTTTGGAACTTGGTTCAATTAATTATACTAGCAAAGAAAGATTTTTCTCATAATTCTGCTGTAATCCCTGTAACACCGAGTGAATAAATCAGCAGATTTTTCTCAAAAAAAAATTTATAGCAAAGAAAGGAGACGAGAGGCAGGAAGATGAACGAGAGCCAGCGGCGCTATCTCGGAAGTAACGTAACGTAATTATTCAATAGTATAACGAAAGATGAAAAATTAGGCTTTGCCATTCAGCCGTATGGGCCCCTGCTTGGCCTGGGCCCTAGGCGGCCGCACTCATTGCCATGGCCTAGGGCCGGCCCTGCGTCTCTCTCACCTCTCGCAGCCATGGCAGCCCGAGAGGAAGATCCAGTTTAGTCGCCGTCGACCATGGAACCGAGCTCGACCCAAACCGCCGCCGCGCTGCCGGAGAGCTGCTGTGAGTTGGGGTAATCCCGTTACCCTTGGCCCAAGCCCCAGCCTATGGCAGCCTCGGTCAGGTCGCTAACAGGAAAAAAATTCGGGTTGTCTCAAAAAAAGAAGGAAAACGTTTCAGGTTTTGACCAACCAACCGAGATTCGTGGAGAAATTGGAGCGGGAGGCGGATCGACCCGCCGAGATTCCGGGAGCGGCGAGTAATTTGAGGAGATGCCACACTTTTCCTGGTACTTTGCTCCTATAGTACATCTTTTTTTTTTGTTAGACTAAATAGCACACTTTTCATTGGTAGCTGGATAAAACACCACAAATTGAGTTTTTTCTTACTTTTCCGTACCTAAGCCCAGACGTCATACTTGTAGGACGGATTTGCCCTCCTGCTCGTTTCACCTCGTTTCTGTTCGATCAAATAACATGCTCTTATAAATGCACAGCAGACAGAGAGACAAAGCAGTGCGCCGTCGCCTCGCCGTGCCTTCTCCCCGGCAAGCCGCCGCTTCGCCACGCCTCCTCCCCGACGTCGCCGCGTCGCTATGCCTAGCCTCCTGTTCGTATGCAGGAAGCCGCACCATCGGCCGCGCTCCAGCACCTCGCTCGTTTTGGCAGAGAAGAGACTGCGCCGGTCCTTCAAGTGCCCCTGCAGCGTGTCCCCCGTCCATATGTAGCTCCTCGTTGTTCTGCTGGCTGCCTAGCTGTTGAAGTGGTCGATGTACATGCTGGTGGACTTTTGACGTGGTCCCTGTACATGCTGGCTGGAGCTTGCTATAGCTGCTCATTGCTCAAGTTGTTAGCATATGCCTCAAATACTAGTGGCACACACTAACAACTTTGTTACGTGTTGATGGATTAGCTGTAGGAACTATGAACTGTGACAGGAGGATATGGAAGCTTGTTCATATGGATGTAATCAAACTTCAGACCGGATATAACATGTTTTGATGTATAGTTTAGTTGATTGGATATAATCAAAATTTTGACAACATTTTCACCTAAAACTAGATGCAGCACGAGGCAGCCGCGGGAGAACTGGTAGACGCGAGAGTCATGGCGAGGCAGCGGCGCGCCAAGGAGGATGCACAGGGGGGCGGCGCCGTAGGGCAGGGTGCACAGGGAGGCGGCGGCCAGGTGCTTCGTCTGTTCTATCCTCCGCTGATCACGATCGAACCACTAAGGGCTCAATCAGGACTTGAAACGAACCGGAGGGCAAATCCGTCCTAAAAAGTATGACGTGTGGGCTTGGACGTGGAGAAGTAGGAAAAAACTCAATTTGTGGTGTTTTATCCAGCTACCAATGAAAAGTGTGCTATTTAGTCCAATAAAAAAAAAGATGTGCTATAGGAATAAAGTACCATGGCATTTCCTCAAATTGCCCGGGAGCGGCAGTTCTTTCCATCCGCCAACGCCGGTCTCCTCCCGACGGCGCCGCCAGCGCCACCGCTTTCTTCCGCCAGCCATGTCCATCCGCTCAGATCGCTACCGCCGGTGGGAACGCCGCGCTCGTGACAGGTACGGGAAGCATAACCTTCCGTCTTCCTTTCTCCACTGATCTCCTGACCTCCCTCCTCCAATTCTGTCCGCGCAGATCGCACGACGGTGACACGCCAATCGAGAGGCTCAACGACGACGTCCTCGTGGAGATCATCTCCCGCGTCCCGTCCACGCAGCGCTGGCGCTGCAAGCGCGTCTGCAGGCGCTGGCTGCGCCTCGCCAGGACGCTGCCCCAGTCCCTCGCCGGCTTCTTCTACACCACCACAGACAAGGAGCGCTTCCCGGAGACCGCCCTCCACTTCTTCAACGTCTCAGGTGGCCGCCAGGGCCGCCCGCTGATCTACCCCTCCTTTGCCTTCCTGCCCAGCCGCCGACGCCTCGACCTTCTGGACTGCAGTAATGGCCTCGTCCTCTGCCGCTGGTACGGCGTCTCTGCCCCGGCCGACGACGACTGGTTCCGCTACGTGGTGTGCAACCCCGCCATGGAGGAGTGGGGGTCGCGCTGCCGGACATTGACATCCCAAACAACGGCAAGGCCATGAAGGTGGACAGAATGCGCCTCGGTTTTGATCCGGCCGCGTCTTCCCACTTCCACGTGTTTGTGTTTTCTTGGGGTGGCCGCCACCGCCTCGGAGAGGATGTCTACTCGTCGGAAACGAGCACATGGGTTTACAATGAAATGAGATTGGGTGGAGATGTCACCCCCTTTGATCGTCTGAAGGGAACTGTCTTCCTCAATGGTTGTCTCCATTTTCACACTTTGGATTAACATGTCTATGATTCTGGTCGTCGGGTGGCGAGAGGGGTCCCTTCTATAGCTGCAGTGGACACGGATGGCGAAACATGGACAGACTTCCGTTTTCCTAGTGATCTGGGTATGGAGGATGACGGTTTTATTCAGCTGTCGCAGGGCCGCTTGCATTATGCAAATCTTACTCGGAGAAATACCGGTGTTGAGACAGTAGTTTACGTTCTCGAGGACTATGACAGCAGAGAATGGGTACTGAAGCATATTGTTTTACTTTCAGACATGTTTGATGACAGGCCTGTTAAGGACTACTACGGGAGTGGCTTTGATTGGGTTGCGATCCATCCAGAATGTAACGTGATCTTCTTCACCATGTGCTTGGATAAATGGCTCATGTGTTACAACATGGATACTGGGGGAACTAGAGAGATCCGCACTCTTGAAGATGGCCGGTCACCATATCTGCCATATGTGCCGTTCTACTCAGAGTTGCAATGTTTGCGCTCGTGACATCATTGTGGGACTGCTGGCGCCTTTATATGAGGGAGATCAATTGTCCGTGCCTATGGAGCTGCTGGCTTGTATAGTTGTATGTCTGCTTGAATTTCGTTCTCAGCTTTTCTTACTGGAGTGCCCCTAATGTCTACATGCGTTTAAGTCTAGAGCAATGGTGGTTCAGCATGTAGTCAACTTTTATTGTCTCTCTTTAAGAAGATTAGTTTTTTTAATTTCCACTGAACTTTCTGTTATATGTACTTGTTTTCTGCATCCACATGTTTGGTTAGCTTCACTAAGTTTTTGAGTGAATCTATATGACCATATAGTAGAAGACATGATTAATGCCATGCAGCTTATAAACTTGTAAATATAAGCATCTTTTAAAAAGGTAAATATAAGCATATTACTGATAGTTGATAGATGAATTCTGCTAGGATTGCAGTGTTCTGTAAAAGGGGAGATAATCAGAACTGCCCGAACGAGTCAGTATAACGCTCAAGCGACCGGGCAATGGTCTAACCTTAGTGGGTATCCGCTTTCCCATGTGTTTCCTTCCCATTATAACAACATTTTTCTTTGATGGGTCTGATGTAGCCATTGCGAACTCCTTAAAAAATTTAAGATCACTTGGCAGCTTCCACGCGGCAATGCTCCATTCTTGCCAATGCCCTATCACGGGTAGGACTCGGAGCAACCATGATTTGGTATTTTCTCTGAATACCACCATGTGAACTGCCATTTGTGACATTGGCCATCATTTCAGATTGGTGAAAACACGAAAACTTCATCTTGTTGCTGGCTTCAAGAGATTTACTCCTAGTTTAGCCTACCAAAACGACTTATATTTAGGTATGAAGGAAGTAGGACCTTCACCAACGAGAAACTGTGGCGCTACGCATGACAAAAAGTTGTGTGGCCTGAATGTGAGGAAGCAACCTAAAATAACAACTCACTAACAGATTATATACGTAGACAAGATCTTAGAAGAGTTAACAGAGCTATAGAACAGGTATTAAGAGCCTTCGATGATGAACCACAATATTTCAAAGCATAATGCAGAGCAAGGCTCGCCTGTTTTAAGTGCCTATCTAACAATTGAGATAAGGAGGAAACGAAGAGAACTAGCATGCTCAGCTCAGCTGTCTTTCGATGACACTGGAAACGGCCATAAGCCGTCCTTTCTGTCCAATCAATCAGTTTGTTGCATCAGAGAGAGCACTTGTTAGTTGAGAACTTGAAACTAAGGGCACCTTCAACGCTGACCCTTAAACCGGACACCGCATCCGTCAGCGGACCGATGGGGACCAGTCCGCAGACACTGATGAATGAGCTGGCAATCCAATCATAGCCACATACATTTCAAAGCAAATTTGAATAAATTTGACATATTATATAAAACACGACAAATTTCATTAAAATTCAGACATAATTGACATAAAACGGCCGATATTCCATCCGTTTAACAAAGGACTAGATAGAAAAAAACTACGATACAAACTTGTAGCAGACCTCATACGCTTGGCCGTCCTGCCCGGCTGCACCGCCATCGCCGTTCATGCCGTCGTCCTCATCGTTGCGCCTCTCACACAGTGTCACCTGCCTCGCCGCCCATTCCTCGAAGGACACGATGGCCTGCGAGCCCGAGGGACCCCCGCCACCTCCACCACCGAGGAAGCGGTGGTGTGCCTTGGCGATCACGGACCGCAGTTCCACCTTGACAAGTAGAAAGAAGAAGAAAAACATACGATGCTAACTTGTAGCAGACGATGACCTCGTACGCTTGGCCCTCCTGCCCGACCACACCGCCGTCGTCGTCCGTGTCGTCGTCCTCATCGTCCCTCCAGCTGCGGAAGGGTGTGGGACTATGGCGGCGGCCTTGTCCAACCGCCGCCTGGTGCTCACGGAGTAGCCGATCCGCTTTCTCCTGCGCGGCGCGGAGGGCCGCCGCGGCCAATGATGACAACGGCCACCATGCCCTGGCGGCGGTCTTTCCCCTACCAACATTGGCGAAGGTGTCGCTAAGCGACCACTCCTCCCCGATCTTGGTGAGCTCGCCGTCAAGATGGCGGTGGCGCCATGCATCCATCTCCCTGGTGATGACGGAGCGATCCAGGGGCCAGGCCGCCGCCAGGTTGGGGTCATTGAGGACCAAGGCCGGCTCCGCATCCGATTTGGCAAACACGTAGTAGCGGGCAGTATGTGCCTCTCATACCGTGCCACCTGCACGCCCTTTCCTTGGTAGACATGATAGCTCGCGAGCCCGAGGGACAGCCGCCATTTGAGGTAGTGGAGGATGCGGCCGCGTGCCTTGGTGATCGCGGCCTGCAGGTTCCTTGACGAATTGGTTGCGTTGGGGTGGCGACGGCGGCCCGTCGATTGATATGTCTCCGTCGTATCTATAATTTTCTTATTGTTTCATGCCAATATTCTACAGCTTTCATATACTTTTGGCAACATTTTATATTATTTTTAGGACTAACATATTGATCTAGTGCCCAGTGCCAGTTCCTGTTTGTTGCATGTTTTTTGTTTCGCGGAATATCCATATCAAACGAAGTCCAAACGCAATAAAATTTTACGAAGAATTATTTTGGTATATATGTGATTTTGGGGAAGCAGAATCAATGCGAGACGATACCCGAGGGGCCCACAAGCTCAAGGGGTGCGCCCCCCTACCCAGGGCGCGTCTGGCAAGCTTGTGGCCACCCCGTAGGTCGGTTGGAGGTGTTCTTCAGCCGCAAGGAAGCTTATATCCGGATAAAATCGTGTTAAAATTTCAGCCCAATCGGAGTTACGGATCTCCGGGAATTTAAAAAACGGTGAAAGGCCAGAAAACGGGGACGCGAAACAGAAGAGAAACAGAGAGAGAGATCCAATCTCGGAGGGGCGGGAGAGCCCCTCCGCCGCCATGGAGGCCAAGGACCAGAGGGGGAACCCTCCTCCCATCTAGGGGGGAGGTCAAGGAAGAAGAAGAAGGATGGGCTCTCTCCCCCTCTCTCGCGGTGGCGCTGGAACGCCGTCGGGGCAAGGATCGTGACGGCGATCTACACCAACAACCTCGCTACCGTCAACACCAACTTTCTCCCCCTCTATGCAGCGGTGTAACACCTCTTCTCCCCGCTGTAATCTCTACTTAAACATAGTGCTCAATGCTATATATTATTATCCAATGATGTGTGGCTATCCTATGATGTTTGAGTAGATTCGTTTTGTCCTATGGGTTGATTAATGATCGTGATTGGTTTGAGTTGTATGTTTTTTTTGGTGTTGTCCTATGGTGCCCTCCGTGTCGCACAAGCGTGAGGGATTCCCGCTGTAGGGTGTTGTAATACGTTCATGATCCGTTGATGGTGTGTGGCGAGAGTGACAGAAGCTTACACCCGAGTAAGGGGGTTGTTGCGTATGGGAGTAAAGTGGACTTGATACTTAATGCTATGGTTGAGTTTTACCTTAATGATCTTTAGTAGTTGCGGATTCTTGCTAGAGTTCCAATCATAAGTGCATATGATCCAAGTAGAGAAAGTATTTTAGCTCATGCCTCTCGCTCATATAAAATTGCAATAATGATTATCGGTCTAGTTATCGATTGCCTAGGGACAAATAACTTTCTTATGACAAAAAGCTCTCTACTAAAACTAACTTAATTGTTTCTTTATCTAAATAGCCCCTAGCTTTTATTTACGTGTTCTTTATTATCTTGCAAACCTATCACTTTACACCTACAAAGTACTTCTAGTTTCATACTTGTTCTAGGTAAAGCGAAGATTAAGCGTGTGTAGAGTTGTATCGGTGGTCGATAGAACTTAAAGGCAATATAAATTCTACCTTTAGCTCCTTGTTGGGTTCGACACTCTTACTTATCGATAAAGGCTACAATTGATCCCCTACACTTGTGGATTATCAAGACCTTTTTCTGGCGCCGTTGCTGAGGAGCAATAGCGTGGGGTGAATATTCTCGTGTGTGCTTGTTTGCTTTATCACTAAGTACATTTTATTTTCTGTTCTAAGTTGCTCTCTATCTTTAGTTATGGATATGTAACACGAAATACCAAAAGAATTAGGTATACTTGCTACTCATGGAGATGGGGAACCTCCTAAAATCCTCGATGCTCGTTATGTGGAAAATATTAAACACTACTTTGATAATCTTGAGAAAACCCCATTCAACTTGATAATGGGAGACACGTTGGATCAATGTGAATACTTTAGGGATTATCGCTTGACTCAAAAAGGGAAACTCTTGTGGGATCAAAGTGAAATGTTGCATTGGTATGCTTGGGGATCTATGCTTGAGATATGATTATACTTGATGCTCTAGGATGAAGGCTCCACACCTTCCCTTTTCATGTGAATTTAATGATAATGAAACCTTGGCTTCTTATGCTAATGGTATATATGATTACCTTGATGTGGAACGAATAGAAGAATTTGTTGCTTTTAAGGGTGCTTATGAAATTGAATATTTGTTTGAAAAGTATGAAGATTGTGATGATGTTGTTTCCATATCTAAATTTTTTGCTATACTGAAATATTGCTATGAGAATTATAAATATAATGCCGATATTAATGAGTATATTGAGAAAGTCTCCGCTGTCCAAGAAGAGACTAATATTTTGCAGGAAACTATGGAAGAAGAAATTGATGACACTGTGAGCTCGCTAGATAAAAAAGATGACGAGGAGAGCGAAGAACAAAAGGAGGAAGAGCGGATTAGCTACCCGTGCCCACCTTCTAATGAGAGTAACTCTTCAACTCATACATTGTTTAATTTCTCTTCGTGCTTATCGAAGGATGAATGCTATGATGATTGTATGATCCCTTGGATTCGTTTGAAATATCTTTTTTTGATGAAATTGATGCTTGCTATGCTTGTGGCCATTATGCCAATATGAATTATGCTTATGGAAATGAACTTGCTATAGTTCCTTATGTTAAGAATGAAATTGTTGCTATTGCACCCACGCATGATAGTCCTATTATCTTTTTGAATTCTCCCAACTACACTATATCAGAGAAGTTTGCGCTTATTAAGGATTATATTGATGGGTTGTGTTTTACCATTACACATGATGATTTTGATAGATATAATATGCATGTGCTTGCTGCTCCTACTTGCAATTATTATGAGAGGAACTACATCTTCACCTCTCTATGTTTCCAATACAATAAAATTGCAAGAAACTGTTTATACTATGCATTGGCCTTTACTTGATGTGCATGAAATGTTCTTTTATAGCATGCCGATGCATAGGAAGAGAGTTAGACTTCGTTGTTGCATGATATATATTACTTTGTGCTGACTACTAAAATACAAATAATTGTTATTTAAAATTGGCTTTGATATACCTTGGGATCCGGGTGGATCAATTACTTGAGCACTATATGCCTAGCTTAATGGCTTTAAAGAAAGCGCTGCCAGCGAGACAACCCGGAAGTTTTAGAGAGTCATTTTATTCTGTTGTGTACTTTTCAAAAAGTTTAAAAACAAAAATATATAGAGGGGGACCTCAAAAAGAAAAGTGAGAGTAAGAAAGACGAGCACCGTTGAAGTGGGGGAGCTCCTTGAACTTTGTTCATGCCCATGGAAACTTTGCAAATATTGAATTACAGAAACTTTTCAACAAAAATAATTATCCCCTTATAGAAATCCATTGTATTATAAAAATAATGTGCCAAGATTTGCCTTTAGGATGATTAGATTGCTTCTTTGGTATGTGCAGTGCAAAAACAGAAACTTTTGCCGTAGTGCGTGAATTTACATTTTTTACTGGAACGTGCAAAAATTCAGAAACCCTGTAAAAATTCAGAAATTTTTACATGGTACTGCTATGCAAATTTTTTATTTTGTCCTAATTTTTGAGATTTTTTGAGTCACAGAAGTATATGTACCATCTGCATCTTTACAGATTGTCCTGTTTTCACAGATTGTTGTTATAGTTTCATTATTTGCGTATGTTTGAAATCTTGTTGAGCCTCCTTTGACTTGGGGACATAGAATTGTGATAGCATACAGTGGGTAATGATTGGTATAATTATACAATAATGTTACAACAGTACATGATGGGATTTGATGTTATATGTACTAACCCCGCTAATAAAAAGTTCGGTTAAGTTTTTTGAGGATGAAGTGTTCGAAGATCAAGGAGGTATCGATATGAGGAGAATAAGAAGAGGCAAGAGTTCAAGCTTGGGGATGCCCAAGGCACCCCAAGTAAATATTCAAGGAAACTCAAGCGTCTAAGCTTGGGGATGCCCCGGAAGGCATCTCATCTTTCTTCAACAATTATCGGTATGTTTCGGTTTTTGTTTTGTTCACATGATATGCGTAAATTCTTGGAGCATCTTTTGTGTTTATTTTTCCTTTTTCTTTTATGCACCATGCTGGTATGAGATAGTCCTTGGTTGATTTATAGAATGCTCTTTGCACTTCACTTATATCTTTTGAGTATGACTTTATAGAATGCTTCATGTGCTTCACTTATATCATTTGAAGTTTGGACTGCCTGTTTCTCTACACATAGAAAACCGCCATTTGTAGAATGCTCTTTTGCTTCACTTATATTTGTTAGAGCATGGGCAAATATTTTGTAGAAAGAATTAAACTCTCTTGCTTCACTTATATCTATTTAGAGAGTCAACAGGAATTGGTCATTCACATGGTTAGTCATAAAATCCTACATAAAACTTGTAGATCACTGAATATGATATGTTTGATTCCTTGCAATATTTTTGTGATATAGAGATGGTAATATGTGGGAGGTACTAGTGAATGATTGTGGTTTAGTAAGAATATTGGTGTTAAGGTTTGTGATTCCCGAAGCATGCACATATAGTCTCTTGTTATGCTAAGAAGTTGGAGCATGATTTATTATTGACTGTCTTCCTTATGAGTGGCGGTCGGGGACGAGTGATGGTCTTTTCCTACCAATCTATCCCCCTAGGGGCATGCGTAGTAGTACTTTGCTTCGAGAGCTAATAAACTTTCGCAATAAGTATGTGAGTTCTTTATGACTAATGCGAGTCCATGGATATACGCACTCTTACCTTTCCGCAATTTTCTAGCCTCTACGGTACCGTGCATTGCCCTTTCTCACCTCAAGAGTCGGTGAAAAATTCACAGGTGCATTCAAACCCCGTGATATGATACGCTCTATCACACATAAGCCTCCCTATATCTTCCTCAAAACAGCCACCATACCTACCTATCATGGCATTTCCATAGCCATTCCGAGATATATTGCCATGCAACTTCCACCATCATCATATACATGACTTGAGCATTCATTGTTATATTGCTTTGCATGATCGTAAGATAGCTAGTGATGTCGCTTGAAACGGCGTCGGTATTTCACCAAAGAGGAAGGGATGATGCAGTACAGCTACGGTAGGTATTTCCCTTAGTTATGAAACCAAGGTATCAATCCAGTAGGAGAACCAAGCAACACTATATAAACGGTACCTGCACACAAAGAACAAATACTTGCAACCCAACGCGTAAGAGGGGTTGTCAATCCCTCCTAGGTAACGACGCCAGAAATTGGCAAATTGACGGAAATATATTTGTGATAGATTGGATAAATAGCTCTCGATAAAACGCAAAATAAAATAAGTAATAAAAAAGTGCAGCAAGGTATTTTTGGGTTTTTGGAATAATAGATCTGAAAATAAAAGCGAATAAAAATAGATCTCAAAGCAAATATGATAAAGAATAGACCCGGGGGCCGTAGATTTCACTAGTGGCTTCTCTCGAGAAAATAGCACACGGCGGATAAACAAATTACTGTTGGGCAATTGATAGAAGATCGAATAATTATGACGATATCCAAGGCAATGATCAATATATAGGCATCACGTCCAAGATTAGTAGACCGCCTCCTGCCTGCATCTACTACTATTACTCCACACATCGACCACTATCTAGCATGCATCTAGTGTATTAAGTTCATGGAGAAACGGAGTAATTCAATAAGAACGATGACATGATGTAGATGACATCTATTCATGTAGGAATAGCCCCCATCTTGTTATCCTTAATAGCAATGATACATGTGTGTCTTGCTGCCCCTTCTGTCACTGGGAAAGAACACCACAAGATCGAACCCATCACAAAGCACCTCTTCCCATGGCAAGAAAAATCGATCTAGTTGGCCTAACTAAACCAAAGATTCGAAGAAGAAATACGAGGCTATAAATAATCATGCACATAAGAGATCAAAGAAAACTCAAATAATATTCATGGATATAGATCTGGTCATAAACTCAAAGTTCATCGGATCCCAACAAACACACCGCAAAAAAAGAGTTACATCAAATAGATCTCCAAGAGACCATTGTATTGAGAATCAAAAAGAGAGAAGAAGTCATCTAGCAACTGCCTACGGACCCTGAGGTCTATGGTGAACTACTCACGCATCATCAGAGAGGCACCAATGAGGATGATGAACCCCTCTATGATGGTGTCTAGATTGGATCTCGTGGTTCTGGAACTTGCGGCGGCTGGAATTGTGTTTCGTTGACTCCCCTAGGGTTTCTGGAATATTTGGGAATTTATAGGGCGAAGAGGCGGTGCGGGAGGTCCCCGTGGGGAGCACAACCCCCCTGGGCGCGCCTGGGCTCCTGGGCGCACCCTGGTGGGTTGTGCCCACCACGAGCCTCCCCTCTGGTACTTCTTTAGCCCACTGGGTGTCTTCTGGTCCAGAAAAAATCTCCAAAAAGTTTCGCTGCGTTTGGACTTGGTTTGGTACTGATATTCTACGAAGTAAAAAACAAGCAAAAACAGCAACTGGCACTGGCCACCATGTCAATAGGTTAGTCCCAAAAAATGATATAAAGTTGCTATAAAATGATTGTAAAACATCCAAGAATGATAATATAACATAATGGAACAAGCAAAAATTATAGATACGTTGGAGACATATCAGCATCCCAAGCTTAATTCCTACTCGTCCTCGAGTAGGTAAATGATAAAAACAGAATTTTTTATGTGGAATGCTGCCTAACATGTTCATCACATATTCTTTACTTTTGTAGTATGGAGTTTTGGACTTTTATATGGTTCAAAGCAATAGTCTAGTTTTGGCATGAAGATTTCAATACTCAAGCATATCAACAAGCAACCATGTCTTTCAAAATATCAACATTAAAGAAAGTTATACCTAGCCCATCATGCCCAATCATTGATCCATTCATGAAACACACTCGCATATTAGCTACCTCCAATGCTCAAGTATGATCATAATGCTCCCTAGTTGGTGCTTTATAAGAGAAGATGGAGACTCAAATAAAAATAAAAATTGCATAAAGTAAATAGATAGGCCCTTCGCAGAGGTTAGTAGGGATTTGTTGAGGTGCTAGAGCTCAAAGCTTAAATTGAGAGATAAATATTTTTTGAGAGGCATACTTTTCCTGTCAACGAAAACGACCGAGTAATTCCCAATACTTTCCATACTAGATATAACATAGGCGGTTCCCAAATAGAAAATAAATTTTATTCCTTTTTCCACCATTCTTTCACAATCCACGGCTAGCTGTATCCACGGGTGCCTTCCATACCAACACTTTCCAAGGAATTTATTATTTGACAACATAAAGTATATTTGTTTTTCATTTCGGGACTGGGCATCCCTATTACCGCCGTACTCTCGTGCAATGACAAGTGAATAAACACTCATCTTGAGAATAACACATCTAGCATGGAAAATATTGGCCACACCCTGCCGCTTCATGAGTGGTACAGGCACACAAAAAGGAAATTCATTTTGAAAATTTAAAGATGGCACATAAAAATTTGCTTAGAACGGCATGGAAATACCGCATATATATAGGTATGGTGGACTCATATGGCAAAACTGGGTTTAAAGATTTTGGATGCACAAGTAGTATTTCTACTTAGTACAAGTGGAGGCTAGCAAAAAGATTGAGAAGCAACCAACCAAGAAACAAAAATTCACATAAGCGAGCATTAAGCATAACTAACACCGCATAATGCAACACAAGTAGGATTTAATTTCATTGCATAACTATTGACTTTCGTGCTTGCATAGGGAATCATAAACCTTAACACCAATATTCTTACTAAAGCATAATTACTCACCAACATGACTCACATATCACTATCATCATATCTCAAAACTATTACAAAGAATCAAGTTTATTTTGTCCAATGATCTTCATGAAAGTTTTTATTATATCCCTCTTGAATATCTATCACTTTGGTACTAATTTCATATATTGCAATTGCTTTTGACAAGCTCAAACAAATTTAAGTGAAGAACATGAGCATAAAAAATTTCGTCTCTCAAAATAATATAAGTGAAGCATGAGAGAATTTATTCAAAAATTTACTAACTCTCAAATAAATCTAAGTGAAGGATGAGAGCATTCCTTCAAAAAGCACGCCGTGCTCAAAAAGATATAAGTGCAGCACTAGAGCAATTCCATAGCTCAAAAAATTTAAGTGAAGCATATAGAGCAATTCTGACAAATCATAGCATAATTTTGGCTCTCTCAAATAGGTGTGTACAGAAAGGATACTTGTGACAAACTAAAAAGCAAAACAAGCAAAGATTCATATAATACAAGACGCTCCAAGCAAAACTCATGATATGTGACGAATAAAAATAAAGCTCCAAGTAAAATACCGATGGTCGTTAGAAGAAATAGGGGATGCCTTCCGGGGCATCCCCAAGCTTAGTTGCTTGGTTCTACTTGAATATTAACTTGGGTTTCCATGGGGCATCCCCAAGCTTCGGCTCTTTTCACTCCTTATTCCTTCATTCATCGCGATCCCACCCAAAACTTGAAAACTTCAATCACACAAAACTTAACAAAACTTTCGTGAGATCCGTTAGTATAAGAAAATCAATCTTTACTTTAAGTATTGTTGAAAACCCATTAAAATTTTGTTATTGCATTATATCTACTGTATTCTAACTTTTCCATGGCTTATACCCCCAGATACAATGCATAGATTCATCAAAATAAGCACACAATGCAAAGAAATCTGAATCTGTCAAAAACAGAACAGTCTGTAAAGATGCGAATTGTTCTCATACTTATTTAATGCCAAAAAAATCTGAAAAACTAGGACAACAGAGGAAATTTTTATATAAATGTTGTGTAAAAAATTCAGAATTTTTTGTCGCTTCTGTGAATTTAAACAATTCTGTTACTGGACGCAAAGTTTCTGTTTTTCAACAGGATCAAATCAACTATCACCAAAGCTATCACAAAGGCTTTACTTAGCACAAATACTAATTAAAACATAAAAAAACACAATCATAATAGAGGCATAATTTTTTAAACACTCAAGAGCAGAAATAAAAAGGGAAAAATAAATTTTATTCAATGGGTTGCCTCCCAACAAGCGCTATCGTTTTATGCCCCTAGCTAGGCATAATGCATAGATTCAAGTATTGTCATCTTTAGTTTTTGATCCATAGGATGCCCTCATGATTAATTCATATGATGGCCTAATTCTTGTTCTAGGGAAGTGTTCCATCCCCTTTCTAAGTGGAAATTGAAATCTAATATTGCCTTCTTTCATATCAATCACGGCACCAATAGTATGTAAAAACGGTCTACCAAGTATAATTGGACAACACGAATTGCAATAAATATCAAGAACAATAAAATATATGGGCACATAATTTTTATTTGCAAGAATAAGAACATCATTAATTCTTCCAAAAGGCTTTTCAATAGTAGAATCCGCCAAGTGCAAATTAAGAGAACATTCTTCAATATCGGTAAGACCAAGCACATCACATAAAGATTTCGGAATTGTGGAAACACTAGCACCCAAATCACATAAATCAAAAAACTCATACTTTAATATTGACTTTAATGGTAGGTTTCCATTCATCATGTAGTTTTCTAGGAATTGAAATCTCTAACTCCAATTTTTCTTCCAACGCTTTCATCATGGCATCTACGATATGTTTAGTAAAAGCTTTATTTTGTTCATAAGCATGGGGTGAATTTATCATAGATTGCAACAAAGAAATACATTCAATAAAATATAAATTATCATAATTAAAGTCTTTGTAATCCAAAAGAGTGGGCACATCACTAGTTAAAGTTTTTACCTCTCCAAACCCACTTTTATCAATTTTTTCATCAAGATTTTCACCCTCCAAATTATCGGGACGCCCTCTAGCTAAAGTTGACTCTTCTTCAGTTCCTTTATCATCAATTTTAACTTTACTAAACAAGGAATCAATAGAAGAAACACCAATCACTTTAAGATCTTCATCATTTTTATGAAAGCAATCACTAGAAAATGCTCTTTCTAAAAATTCTCTCTTAGCCCTAAGCATAGCGGTTCTTTTCTTACTTTCATACATAGAAACATATAAAGCTTTAATTGATTAATCAACCTTGGGTGCAAAAGATTTTAACTTGAGATTTTCTATATCGTGAGAAATTCTATCAATGCTTCTAGACATATCATCAATCTTATTCAACTTTTCTTCTATCGTAGTATTGAAAACTTTTTGAGCATTGATAAATTCTTTAATATTATTCTCAAGATCAGAGGGGTTCCTATTATTATTGTAAGAAGAATTACCATAGGAATTACCATAATTATTAGAGGAATTTCTAGGAAAAGGCCTAGGATTAAAATTACCTCTATAAGCATTGTTATTAAAATTGTTTCGCGAGACAAAATTCACATCTACAGGATCACTATTTTGCTCAATCAAAGTAGACAAAGGCACGTCATTAAGATCAATAGGAGCACTTTTATTAGCAACCAATTTCATAAGAGCATCAACTTTTTCACTCAACGTACTAATTTCTTCAACCGAAATAACTTTTTTATTAGTAGGTGCTCTTTCGGTATGCCATTGTGAATAATTTGCCACCATATTATCAAGCAAATTAGTACCTTCACCCAAAGTAATTTCCATAAAAGTACCACCTGCGGCGGAATCTAAAAGATTTCTAGAAACAAAGTTCAATCCCGCATAAAAAATTTGTATGATCATCCAAAGATTTAAACCATGAGTAGGACAATTTCTTAGCATCAACTTCATTCTTTCCCAAGATTGTGCAACATGTTCATGCTCAAGTTGCTTAAAATTCATGATTTGAGTTCTAAGGGAAATAATTTTCGCGGGCGGAAAATACTTAGTAATAAAAGCATTTGCACTTATCCCAAGAATCGATACTATTGCGAGGCAAAGAAGAAAACCAAATTTTTCTACGATCCCTCAAAGAGAAAGGAAATAATTTCAACTTCACAATATCATTGTCCACATCTTTTTTATTTTGCATATCACACAATTCTACGAATGTGTTTAGATGGGACGCGGCATCCTCATTAGGAGTGCCCGAAAATTGATCTTTCATAACAAGATACAACAAAGCGGCATTAATATCACAAGATTCCGCAATAGTGGCGGGAGCAGCAATTGGAGTGCTAATAAAATCATTGTTATTGGTATTGGAAAAATAACACAACTTGGTGTTTTCTTGAGTCATCGTTACTATGCAAACAAGATTGCAAACAAAAAATAGATCTGACGAGAAAACAGAAATTGAAAAAGAGGGCGAATAAAACGGCAAATTTTTTGTGAAGTGGGGGAGATGAAAACGAGAGGCAAATGGAAAATAATGTAAATTGTAAGGAGATGACATTTGTGATTTGAAACCTGATAGATGTTGATGATGTCTCCCCAGCAACGGCACCAGAAATTCCTTTTGATGTCTCTTGAAACTGCGTCGGTATTTCCCCAAAAAGGAAGGGATGATGCAGTACAGCTACGGTAGGTATTTCCCTCAGTTATGAAACCAAGGTATCAATCCAGTAGGAGAACCAAGCAACACTATGTAAACGGTACCAGCACACAAAGAACAAATACTTGTAACCCGACGCGTAAGAGGGGCTGTCAATCCCTCCTAGGTAACGGCGCTAGAAATTGGCAAGTTGACGGTAAAATATTTGTGATAGATTGGATAAATAGCTCTCGATAAAACGCAAAATAAAATAAGTAATAAAAAAGTGCAGCAAGGTATTTTTGGGTTTTTGGAATAATAGATCTGAAAATAAAAGCGAATAAAAATAGTTCTCAAAGCAAATATGATAAAGAATAGATTCGGGGGCCGTATATTTCACTAGTGGCTTCTCTCGAGAAAATAGCACATGGTGGGTAAACAAATTACTGTTGGGCAATTGATAGAAGATCGAATAATTATGATGATATCCAAGGCAATGATCAATATATAGGCATCACGTCCGAGATTAGTAGACCAAATCCTGCCTGCATCTACTACAAATACTCCACACATCGACCGCTATCCAGCATGTATCTAGTGTATTAAGTTCATGGAGAAACGGAGTAATGCAATAAGAACGATGACATGATGTAGATGAGATCTATTCATGTAGGAATAGGAATAGCCCCCGTTTTTTATCCTTAATAGCAACGATACATGTGTGTCTTGTTGCCCCTTCTGTCACTGGGAAAGAACACCGCAAGATCGAACCCATCACAAAGCTCCTCTTCCCATGGCAAAAAAATTTGATCTAGTTGGCCTAACTAAACCAAAGATTCGAAGAAGAAATACGAGGCTATAAATAATCATGCATATAAGAGATCAAAGAAAACTCAAATAATATTCATGGATATAGATCTGATCATAAACTCAAAGTTCATCGGATCCCAACAAACACACCGCAAAAAAAAGAGTTACATCAAATAGATCTCCAAGAGACCATTGTATTGAGAACCAAAAACAGAGAAGAAGCCATCTAGCTAGTGCCTACGGACCCTTAGGTCTATGGTGAACTACTCACGCATCATCGGAGAGGCACCAATGAGGATGATGAACCCCTCTGTGATGGTGTCTAGATTGGAACTCGTGGTTCTGGAACTTGCAGCAGCTGGAACTGTGTTTCGTCGACTCCCCTAGGGTTTCTGGAATATTTGGGAATTTATAGGGCGAAGAGGCAGTGCGGGAGGTCTCCGTGGGGGGCACAACCCCCTGGGCGCGCCTGGGCTCCTGGGCGCGCCCTGGTGGGTTGTGCCCACCACGAGCCTCCCCTCTGAGAATGGCAATGGTAGGGTATGGGCAGGGTAGAGCAATACCATACCCATACCCGTATAGTCGGTGTGTACAAAATTCTACCCATACCCGTACCCATGGGTATTAAGCTCTACCCATACCCATACCCGATGGGTATCCATACCCATTGGGTACCCAGTGGGTAGAACAAATAGTACACAAGTTGTTCACAATTTTACACTCATTGATAGCACATTTGACCCCAAAAAATCAATTATCTCATCTCAATAAAAGGTAGATGGCCATTATCAAAATTTAGAAATCACAACACACTCATAAGTCAATAGGAGTAGACGAGTCACATGAAAAAATAATGATTAATTGATGACAACTTAACATTAGTTCACAAGCGGGCAGGGTATGGGTTTACCCGTGGCTCAAGGCCATACCCGTACCCTATCCATGACTTAACAGGTAGGGTATGGGTACTACCCATGGGCATAAAAGCGTGCCCATACCCTGCCCATGCGGGTACGGTACCCGCGGGTACCCATACCCATGGGTAAAATTGCCATCCTTACTCCCCTCTGGTACTTATTTGGCCCACTGGGTGTCTTCTGGTCCAGAAAAAATCTCCAAAAAATTTCGCTGCGTTTGGACTCCGTTTGGTACTGATATTCTGCGAAGTAAAAAAAAGCAAAAACAACAACTGGCACTGGGCACTATGCCAATAGGTTAGTCCCAAAAAATGATATTAAGTTGCTATTAAATGATTGTATAACATCCAAGAATGATAATATAACAGCATGAAACAAGCAAAAATTATAGATACAATGGAGACGTATCAGCTAGCATGATATTTTCATGGCTTGTCCATTTTTTGATATATTTGCTATGCTAGATCATTGCACATCCTGGTACACTGCCAGAGGCATTCATATAGAGTCATCATGTATTAGTTGTACTGAGTTGTAAGTAAATAAAAGTGTGATGATCATCATTATTGGAGCATTGCCCTAGTGACGAAAGGATGATGGAGACTGTGATTCCCCCACAAGTCGGGACGAGACTCCAAACAAAAATAAAAAAAAGAGGCCAAAAATAGCCCAACAAAAAAAACAAAAAAAATGAGAGAGAAAGAAAGAAGGGGCAATGTTACTCGACATGGAGTATGCATGTGAGCTTGAGCTCACATGCACCCTTTTCTATAGTAAAACCAAAAAAAATCAAAAATTCAAAAAAATCTGATTTTTTTTGTGAGCAAACGTTGATGTGTGTTTCACATGCGTGCCAATTTTTGTGATGAAATGTCATTTGTGGAGGTCTCGGCAAAAAAAAATCATGCTAAAAAAACTGTTTTTGGAAGCATTTTGGAGCATCGATTTTGTTTTTTTTTCACCGAGACATGCATGTATGTCATTTTGTCATGAATTTTTGAATGCATGTGAAAAAGACATCACTATTTGTTGGAAAAAAATCAGATTTTTTTTGAACCTTTTAAATATTTTTTCAATTTTACTGTAGCAAAGGGTGCATGTGAGCTCGAGATCACAAGAGCACTTTCGCAATGTTACTATCCTTTTCCACACTTGTGCTTCAAAGTAGCACCATGTTTTGCATATAGAGAGTCTCCTACGTTGTCACTTTCATATACTAGTGGGAATTTTTCATTATAGAACTTGGCTTATATATTCCGATGACGGGCTTCCTCAAATGCCCGAGGTCTTCATGAACAAGCAAGTTGGATGCACACCCGCTTAGTTTTCAGTTTGAGCTTTCATACACTTATAGCTCTTAGTGCATCCGTTGCATGGAAATCCCTACTCCTCGCATTGACATCAATTGATGGGCATCCCCATAGCCCGTTGATTAGCCTCGAAGATGTGAGACTTTCTTCTTTTTGTCTTCTCCATATTAATCGCTACCACCGTATTCTCTTCCACCCATAGTGCTATATCCATGGCTTGTGCTCATGTATTGCGTGGGGGTTGAAAAAGCTGAAGCGCGTTAAAAGTATGTACCAATTGCTCGGCTTGTCATCGGGGTTGTGCATGATAAATACTTTGTGTTAAGCAGATGGAGCATGACAAGGCTATATGATTTTGTAGGGATAATGTTCTTTAGCATCGATATTTTGAAAGACATGATTGTTTGTTGGGATGCCTGAGTATTGATGTCTTTATGTCAAATTATAGATTATTGCTTTGAATCACTCGTGTATTAATATTCATGCCCTGATTAGATTACATGATCAAGATTATGCTAGGTAGAATTCCACATCAAAAATTATATTTTTTATCATTTACCTACTCGAGGACGAGTAGGAATTAAGCTTGGGGATGCTGATACGTCTTCGTCGTATCTATAATTTTTTATTGTTTCATGCCAATATTCTACAACTTTCATATACTTTTGGCAACATTTTATATTATTTTTGGGACTAACATATTGATCCAGTGCCAGTTCCTGTTTGTTGCATGTTTTTTGTTTCGCAGAATATCCATATCAAACGAAGTCCAAACGTGATAAAATTTTACGGAGAATTATTTTGGAATATATGTGATTTTTGGGAAGCAGAATCAATACGAGACGACGCCGGAGGGGCCCACAAGCTCAAGGGGCGCGCCCCCTCCTACCCACAGCACGCCTGGCAAGCTTGTGGCCGCCCCGTAGGTCGGTTGGAGGTGTCCTTTGGCCACAAGGAAGCTTATATTCGGATAAAATCGTGTTAAATTTTTAGCCCAATCGGAGTTACAGATCTCCGGGAATTTAAGAAACGATAAAAGGCCAGAAAATGGGGACGCGAAACAGAAGAGAAACAGATAGAGAGATCCTATCTCAGAGGGGCTCCCACCCCTCCGCCGCCATGGAGGCCAAGGACCAGAGGGGAACCCCTCCTCCCGTCTAGGAGGGAGGTCAAGGAAGAAGAAGAAGGAGGGGGCTCTCTCCCCCTCTCTCGCGGTGGCGCTGGAACGCCGCGGGGGCAAGGATCGTGACGGCGATCTACACCAACAACCTCGCTACCGTCAACACCAACTTTCTCCCCCTCTATGCAGCGGTGTAACACCTCTTCTCCCCGCTGCAATCTCTACTTAAACATGGTGCTCAACGCTATATATTATTATCAAATGATGCGTGGCTATCCTATGATGTTTGAGTAGATTCGTTTTGTCCTATGGGTTGATTTATGATCGTGATTGGTTTGAGTTGTATATTTTATTTTGGTGTTGTCCTACGGTGCCCTCCGTGTCACGCAAGCGTGAGGAATTCCCGTTGTAGGGTATTGTAATACGTTCATGATCCGTTTATGGTGGGTGTCTAGAGTGACAGAAGCTTACACCCAAGTAAGGGGGTTGTTGCGTATGGGGGTAAAGAGGACTTGATACTTAATGCTATGGTTGGGTTTTACCTTTATGATCTTTAGTAGTTGTGGATTCTTGTTAGAGTTCCAATCATAAGTACATATGATCTAAGTAGAGAAAGTATGTTAGCTCATGCCTCTCCCTCATATAAAATTGCAATAATTATTACCGGTCTAGTTATCGATTGCCTAGGGACAAATAACTTTCTTGTGACAAAAAGCTCTCTGCTAAAACTAACTTAATTGTTTCTTTATCTAAACAGCCCCTAGCTTTTATTTACGTGTTCTTTATTATCTTGCAAACCTATCCCTTTAGACCTACAAAGTAATTCTAGTTTCATACTTGTTCTAGGTAAAGCGAAGATTAAGTGTGTGTAGAGTTGTATCGGTGGTCGATAGAACTTGAAGGGAATATAAATTCTACCTTTAGCTCCTGGTTGGGTTCGTCACTCTTACTTATCGAGAAAGGATACAATTGATCCCCTACACTGGTGGGTTATCATCGATCCGGGCATATCGGTTGTGCTGTAGTGGCATCGCCAGCCCCTCCTTCACACGGCACATGATTTGGACGCTGTCGCAGTTGCGTGGGAAGGGACACAGGTTACTCCTTCACCCGGCAGAGAGTTGAAGTCATATCCTCCTTGACGCGGTAGCGCGGTGGCGAGTGCCGCTCCTTCTCGACGTGGAAGCGCGGAGGCGAGTGCGACTCCTCCTTGACGGGGCACGGTGGCAAGGGCGGCGGCGGGCCATTGATACATCTCCAACGTATCTATAATTTTTTATTTTTCCATGATGTTATATTATCATTCTTGGATGTTTTGCAATCATTTTATAGCAACTTTATATCATTTTTTGGGACTAACCTATTGACATAGTGCCTAGTGCTAGTTGCTGCTTTTTGGTTGTTTTTTACTTCGCAGAATATCAGTACCAAACGGAGTCCAAACGCAGCGAAACTTTTTGGAGATTTTTTTGGACGAGAAGACAACTTGGGAGCCAAGGAAGCACATGGGGGAGGCCCGTGGGGCCCATGATACACCAGGGCGTGCTAGAGGCCCTGGCGTGCCCTGATGTGTTGTGGGGCCCACGGAGGTCTCCTCCACCGCCTCTTAGCTCTATAAATACCCAAATATTCCAGAAATCCTAGAGAAGTCGACGAAACACAATTCTAGCCGCCGCAAGTTCCAGAACCACGAGATCCAATCTAACACGGGTTCATCATCCTCATTGGTGCCTCTCCGATGGTGCGTGAGTAGTTCACCATAGACATACGGGTCCGTAGGCAATCGCTAGATGGCTTCTTCTCTCTTTTTGATTCTCAATACAATGGTCTCTTGGAGATCTATTTGATGTAATGACTTTTTGTGGTGTGTTTGTTGGGATCCGATGAAGTTCGAGTGTATGATCAGATCTATATCCTTGAAAGTTATTTGAGTTTTCTTTCATCTCTTATATGCATGATTATTTATAGCCTAGTATTTCTTCTTCGAATCTTTGGTTTAGTTAGGCCAACTAGATTGATCTTTCTTGTAATGGGAAGAGGTGCTTTGTGATGGGTTCGATCTTACGGTGTCCTCACCCAGTCACAGAAGGGGTAGCGAGGCACGTATGTATCGTTGCTAGTAAGGATAAAAAGATGGGGTCTATTCCTACATGAATAGATCTTGTCTACACCATGTCATCGTTCTTATTGCATTACTCCATTTCTCCATGCACTTAATACACTAGATGCATGCTGGATAGCGGTCGATGTGTGGAGTAATAGTAGTAGATGCAGAATCGTTTCGGTCTACTAATCTTGGACGTGATGCCTATATTCATGATAATTGTGTGGATATCGTCATAATTATTTGTTCTTCTATCAATTGCCCAACAAGTAATTTGTTTACCCATCGTATGCTATTTTCTCAAGAGAAGCCACTAGTGAAATCTACGGCCCCCAGGTCTATCTTTTATCATATTGCTTTCAGAACTATCTTTTATCATATTTGTTTTCAGATTTATTATTCCAAAAACCCAAAAATACCTTCCTACACTTTTTCTTTACTTATTTTATTTCGCATTTTATTCAGATCTATTTATCGAATCTCATACAAACCAATCTATCTTTTTACCGTGGAGGGATTGACAACCTCTCTTACGCGTCGGGTTGCAAGTATTTGTTTTTTGTGTGCAGGTACTGTTTACATAGTGTTGCTTGGTTCTCCTACTGGATTGATACCTTGGTTTCATAACTAAGAGAAATACTTACCGTAGCTGTGTTGCATCATCCCTTCCTCTTTGGGGAAATACCGACGCAGTCTAAGCCACGTCAAAGGAATTTCTGGCGCCGTTACCGGGGAGACATCATCAACATCTATCAGGTTCCTAATCACAAATCTCATCTCCTTGTAATTTACATTATTTTCCATTTGCCTCCCGTTTTCATCTCCCCCATGATGTCTACTACGCAACTTTATTCTTGTAGACTCGTGTTGGGCCTCCAAGCACAGAGTTTTGTAGGACAGTAGCAATTTTCCCTCGAGTGGATGACCTAAGGTTTATCAATCCGTGGGAGGCGTAGGATGAAGATGGTCTCTCTCAAACAACCCTGCAACCAAATAATAAAAAGTCTCTTGTGTCCCCAACACACCCAATACAATGGCAAATTGTATAGGTGCACTAGTTCGGCGAAGAGATGGTGATAAAAGTGTAATATGGATGGTAGAAATATATTTTTATAATCTGAATAAATAAAAACAGCAAGGTAGCAAGTGACAAAAGTGAGCACAAACGGTATTGCAATGCTTGAAAACAAGGCCTAGGGTCCGTACTTTCGCTAGTGCAATCTCTCAACAATGCTAATATAATTGGATCATATAACCATCCCTCAACGTGCGATGAAGAATCACTTCAAAGTTCCTATCTAGCAAAGAACATAAGAAGAAATCGTTTGTAGCGTATGAAACCACCTCAAAGCTATTCTTTTCGATCGATCTATCCAAGAATTCATACTAAAATAACACCAAATAATTTCAGATTCATAATACTCAATCCAACACAAAGAACTTCAAAGAGTGCCCCAAGATTTCTATCGGAGAGACAAAGATAAGAACATGCATCAACCCCTATGCATAGAGTACCCCAATGTCACCTCGGGAATCCGTGAGTTGAGTGCCAAAACATATATCAAGTAGATCAATATGATACCCCATTGTCACCACGCGTATTCATATGCAAGACATATATCAAGTGCTCTCAAATCCATAAAAGTATTCAATCCGATAAAATGAAATCTCAAAGGGAAAACTCAATTCATCACAACAAGATTGAGAGGGGAAACCACCATATGATCCGACAATATTAACAAAGCCCGCGATACATCAAGATCATGCCATCTCAAGAACACGAGAGACAGAGATTAGACACATAGCTACTGGTACAAACCCTCAGCCCCGAGGGTGGACTACTCCCTCCTCATCATGGTGGCCGCCGGGATGATGAAGATGGTCACCGGTGATGATCTCCCCCTCCGGCGGAGTGCCGGAATGGGGTCTAGATTGGTTTTGCGTGACTACAGAGCCTTGCGGTGGTGGAACTTCTGATCTAGGGTTACCCCGAGGGTTTTTGGAATATTTGATGATTTATAGGGCGAAGAGGGGGTGCGGGAGGCCATCCAGGTGGGCACAACCCACCTGGGCGCGCCTGGGCCCCCAGGCGCACCCTGGTGGGTTGTGCCCCCCTCGGGGCACCCCCCCAGGTGCTGCTCTGGACCATTGGATGTCTTCTGGTCCATAAAAAATCCACAAAAAGTTTCGCGGTGTTTGGACTCCGTTTGATATTGATTTCCTGCGATGTAAAAAACAAGCAAAAACAGCAACTGGCACTGGGCACTGGGTCAATAGGTTAGTCCCAAAAAAATGATATAAAGTTGCTATAAAATGATTGTAAAACATCCAAGAATGATAATATAACAGCATGAATACTTCATAAATTATAGATGCGTTGGAGACGTATCACACCACTTCACAAAAATGTGCCTTTTTATTCGCTCTCTTTTTCATTCGCCTTTTTCTCGTCAGGTCTATTTTTTGCTTGCAATTTTGTTTGCGTAGTCGCGATGTCTCAAGAAAATACCAAATTGTGTGATTTCTCTAATACCAATAATAATGATTTTATTAGTACTCTGATTGCTCCTCCCGCCACTAGTGCGGAATCTTGTGATATTAATGCTGCTTTGTTGAATCTTGTTATGAAAGATCAATTTTCCGGTACTCCTAATGAGGATGCCGCATCCCATCTAAACACATTCGTAGAATTGTGTGATATGCAAAAGAAAAAAGATGTGGACAATGATATTGTGAAGTTGAAATTATTTCCTTTCTCTTTGAGGGATCGTGCAAAAATTTGGTTTTCTTCTTTGCCTCGCAATAGTATCAATTCTTGGGATAAGTGTAAAGATGCTTTTATTACTAACTATTTTCTGCCCGCAAAAATTATTTCCCTTAGAAATCAGATCATGAATTTTAAGTGACTTGAGTATGAACATGTTGCACCATCTTGGGAAAGAATGAAATTGATGCTAAGAAATTGTCCTACTCATGGTTTAAATCTTTGGATGATTATACAAAAAATTTATGCAGGATTGAATTTTATTTCTAAAAATCTTTTAGATTCCGCCGTGGGTCGTACTTTTATGGAGATTACTTTGGGTGAAGCTATTAAATTGCTTGATAATATAATGGCAAATTATTCACAATGGCATACCGAAAGAGCACCTACTAGTAAAAAAGTTAATTCGGTTGAAGAAATTAGTACTTTGAGTGAAAAAGTTGATGCTCTTATGAAATTGGTTGCTAATAAAAATGCTCCTATTGATCTTAATGATGTGCCTTTGTCTACTTTGATTGAGCAAAATAGTGATCCCGTAGATGTGGATTTTGTCTCGCGAAACAATTTTAATAACAATGCTTATAGAGGTAATTTTAATCCTAGGCCTTTTCCTAGAAATTCCTCTGATAATTATGGTAATTCTTCTTACAATAATAATAGGAACCCCTCTGATCTTGAGAGTAATATTAAAGAATTTATCAATGCTCAAAAAGATTTCAATACTACGATAGAAGAAAACTTAAATAAGATTGATGATATGTCTAGAAGCATTGATATAATTTCTCATGATGTAGAAAATCTCGAGATTAAAATTTTTCCGCCTAAGGTTGATATCAATGAATAAATTAAAGCTTTAAATGTTTCTGTGGATGAAAGTAAGAAAAGAACCTCTATGCTTAGAGCTAAAAGATAATTTTTAGAAAGAGCGTTTTCTACCGATTGCTTTCATAAAAATGATGAAGATCTTAAAGTAATTGGTGTTTCTTCTACTGATTCCTTGTTTACTAAGATTAAAATTGATGATAAAGGGACTGAAGAAGAGTCAACTTTAGCTATAGGGCGTCCCAATAATTCGGAGGGTGAAAATCTTGATGAAAATATAGATAAAAGTGAGTTTGAAGCGGTCAAAACTTTAACTAGTGATGTGCCCACTCTTTTGGATTACAAAGACTTTAATTATGATAATTTCTCTTTGATTGAGTGTATTTCTTTGTTTCAATCCATGATAAATTCACCCCATGCTTATGAACAAAATAAATCTTTTACTAAACATATCGTAGATGCCATGATGAAAGCTTTAGAAGAAAGGTTGGAATTAGATATTTCAATTCCTAGAAAATTACATGATGAACGGGAACCTACCATCAAAGTCAGGATTAAAAATTATGAGTGCTTTGCTTTATGTGATTTGGATGCTAGTGTTTCCACAATTCCGAAATCTCCATGTGATGTGCTTGGTCTTACCAATGTTGAAAAATGTTCTCTTATTTTGCACTTGGCGGATTCTACTATTAAAAAGCCTTTGGGAAGAATTAATGATGTTCTTATTCTTGCAAATAGGAATTATGTGCCCATAGACTTTATTGTTCTTGATATTGATTGCAATCTGTCTTGTCCCATTATACTTGGTAGACCATTTTTCCGAACTATAGGTGTCGTGATTGATATGAAAGAAGGTAATATTAAATTTCAATTTCCACTAAGGAAGGGTATGGAGTACTTCCCTAGAACAAGAATTAAGCCACCATATGAATCAATCATGAGGGCATCCTATGGATCAAAAACTAAAGATGACAATACTTGAATCTATGCATTATGCCTAGCTAGGGGCATAAAACGATAGCGCTTGTTGGGAGGCAACCCAATGAATAAAATTAATTTTTGCTTTTTTATTTCTGTTCTTGAGTGTTTGCACAATTATACCTCTGTTATGATTGTGTTTTTTATGTTTTGATTAGTGTTTGTGCCAAGTAAAGTGTAGGATCAAAAGTAGGTCTGAGGGGGGGTGATTAGACTACTTGACCAAATAAAAATCTAACCTTTTCCCAATTTTAAGTGTTGGCAGATTTTAGCAACTAGTACAAGTCAAGCAATCAACCTACACATGCAATTCTAATAGTGTAGCAGTGGAAAGTAAAACATTGCATATGAAGGTAAAGGGAAGGATTTGGAGAAGGCAAACGCAATGTAGACACGGAGATTTTTGGCGTGGTTCCGATAGGTGGTGCTATCGTACATCCACGTTGATTGAGACTTCAACCCATGAAGGGTAACAGCTGTGCGAGTCCATGGAGGGCTCCACCCATGAAGGGTCCACGAAGAAGCAACCTTCTCTATCCCACCATGGCCATCGCCCACAAAGGACTTGCCTCACTCGGGTAGATCTTCACGAAGTAGGCGACCTCCTTGCCCTTACAAACTTCTTGGTTCAACTCCACAATCTTGTCAGAGGCTCCCAAGCGACACCTAACCAATCTAGGATACACCACTCTCCAAAAGGTAATAGATGGTGTGTTGATGATGAACTCCTTGCTCTTGTGCTTCAAATGATAGTCTCCCCAACACTCAACTCTCTCTCACAGATTTGGCTATGGTGGAAAGATGATTTGAGTGGAAAGCAACTTGGGGAAGGCTAGAGATCAAGATTCTTGTCGTAGGATTGGAATATCTTGGTCTCAACACATGAGTAGGTGGTTCTCTCTCAGAAAATGAGTAGTGGAAGTGTAGGCACGTTCTGATGGCTCTCTCTCAAACGGAGAAGGGGGTGGAGGGGTATATATAGCCTCCACACAAAATCCAACCGTTACACAAATTTGACCCAACTCGGTTAGACCGAATAGAAGAACTCGGCGAGACCGATTCAGTTCAAAATGTGAACGTTATGAATCTCGGTGGGACCGACTGGAACAACTCTGTGGGACTGATGTGCTAGGGCTTAGGGAAAACATCAACTCGGTGGCACCGATTGCATCAACTAGGTTAGACCGAAGTGAAGCAATAAGGCAACAGAGAGGATGTCAAGCAAACTCGGTGGGACCGACTGCACATTTCCGTGAGACCAAAATAATTGCAACAGGCAACAGAGAGTTTGCAAGGCCATCTCGGTGGGACCAAGATCCGTATCGGTGTGACCGAATTGTCTAGGGTTTCTGGCAGTGGCTATGTCAACTGAACTCGGAGGCGCCGGATGGAACATTTCGGTGGGGCCGAGTTTGACTTAGAGTTTTGGACATATATGGAAATGAGAAAGTGGTTGAGGGTTTTGGAGCAATATCACTAAGCACTTTGAGCAAGTAGACCATTAAGCAACACCGCATCCCCTTTTAATAGTATTAGCTTTCCTATGGACTCAATGTGATCTTGGATCACTAAAATAGAAATGAAGAGTCTTGAGCTTTTGCCAATCTTTGTCCTTAGCATTTTGAGGGGTCCACATATCTAGGCCATGCCATGCCAATCATTGAACTTTCTGAAATATTCAACTTGAATGGATATTAGTTCAATGAGCTATATGTTGTTATGAATTACCAAAACCTCCTGGGGATTAGTTGCACTTTCAATCTCCCCCTTTTTGGTAATTGATGACAACATATAGATCAAAGCTTCGACAAATGATAATGTGAATGAAATACATCGTCGCTTTGAGAAGTATGTGATAAGCAAGAGCTCCCCCTAAATTTGTGCATTATTTGAAATTTGCTTTTGAATGCAAATGCACAATCGATTAGGATCATGGGTCACTCTTCCATGTCACATACATCTTGGTGGAGCACTAAAAAAGATAAGAGTTAAATAACATGCACTCATGACTCATCACCAAGGATAAAAGTGATTGATCATACACAAATTCATGGATATAGATAAGTAAGCACACACATTAAGCGTAGTATGATCAAACACATGATCATAAGTATCTCACGAGCATGATACAAATTGTAGCATAGGAATCAAACAACCAAATGATCAAAGAGGCAAGAGATGCAAATAAAACCAAACACTCTCTCTCGAAGCCTAAGATCTATACACTTTCTCCCCCTTTGGCAACAAGTTACCAAAAAGTTTGAAAACATATAGTGCTATACGGCACTCTAGGCACGATCTCCGGGAGCTGCTGAAGGGGTCTTCTGGCTTGACACTCCGGTGTGCGTAGATGGCGTGGAGAGGAGTCCATCTACAAATGCCTTTGAAGAAGTCTGTGGAGCTGGAGGGGTTGACACTGGAGGTACAACCATGGCAGTTGCTGCAGGAGCTGAAATAGTAGTCCTGGAATCTCTGACTACTGGCACAGCTGATGACCTTTGTGCCCTTGGCACTCTCTAGAAAGTATCTGTAGTTGGTCTATCCTCCCTGTCCTCAGCATCTTCTTGGAGCTTCTCCACAATGGTCTGTATCTCAGTGACCTTCACATCTAGGTCATGAAATTTCGTCTCAATGATCCTCTCAAGACTTTCTTGGTTTTGAATCAGGGTGGCCAAGCCCTTCTCAATTCTCACTGTAGGCTCAAGCAGATAACTGAGTTGATCTTGCTTGATCTTGAGCATCACTGTGGAGGCATCTGGTGCATTTGCTGTCTTTGCTGCTTTTGCAGCCTTTGCTTTCTTTCTCTTCTCCTGGGCTTCAACAGAAGTGGGATGTGATGCATCCATGACAACCTCGTTGTCCTAAAAATCTGGCCTCAGGAGAAGATGCTCCCTGTCAAGAAGATATGTCCCGGTTCCCATCTTGGAATTGATCAATATTTGAATGTGAGGGGCATATCCACAAGATCTCTTCTGAGCAGCAGTTGTTCTCTTCACAGTTTCTACAATCAAACTCATCACCTTGAACTTCTGAGGAACATCAAACAAGTGAAGCAAGTTGATGGAGTGACCATGGATCATTCTATGATCTCCTGACTTGGGCAAAAGTGTATGCCTCAATATAGTGTTGATGGTGGTCAAACTAGCAAGCAGATGATATATTGATCCAAGCTTGTGAGTCTCTAAGTCATCATCAGGAATTGATTTGTACATATTAGCCATGGAGTTGTGATCCTTCCTAGGCTTAGCATACACATCAATGTCATTCTCCTCTTCCTCTGGGACATTGATCAGCTTGGCCCATTCTGAGATAGTTGCTTGATATCTTGTTCCCTCTATCATCCAGACAATCTTTCCATCAGGATAGAAGTGAGCAGTGGAATAGAATTGCATGATCATCTCATTGTTCCACTTAGTCAACTTCTGACCAACAAACTTGTCCACACCATTCATTCTAAAGCTCTCATGCACACTTGGGAAATAGTCTTCATTGTCATTAATGTGTTTCTAGTCCACCCATTTCATGTCACATACACTATGGGCTTCTTGTCCAAAAGGACAGTCTCATAGAAATCTTGTTGTTCCTTTGTGTGAAAGCGATAGTCCACAGCAGTTCTCCTCCTAGTGGCATAGGGATCAGTCTGTCTCCAAAGTCTCAGACCTGCATCCTTTCTTAGCTTCATATTCTCTGCCACAGGATGATCATCACTATGATCTGGAATGTTTGGCTTGAGCTTTCTGAGCACTAGTGGCTCTTCCTCTTCTTGAGCTTCAGGCACTGGGGCCTTGTTCTTTTCAGCAGCAGGGATGTTTCTTGTTGTTCTCTTTGGTGCAATTGGTTTGGGGGCTTGAGCTTGAGCTGAAGGCTTGGTGGCAGACTTGGGCTTAGATGGAGCAGCCCCAGTCCTTATGGCATCCCCCATAAGCTTCTGAGTCTTTGCAGGAGGTGCAGCTGGCTCTTCCTCCTCATCTTCTTCCTCGTCCCTCATCATGGATGGTCTGCCAATCACTCTGGCAATGGTCTTCCTGACTCTTTCCTTCCTCTTCTTTCCACCAGCAGCCTCTTCCTCTCTTGGTTCAAGTGTAAACTCCATGGTTTCTTGAGTTGAGGCTCTGGCCTTGGACATTGGAGCTCTCTTAGTAGGAGCCTTCTTCTGCATTCCAGGCTTGGTTGTAGCAACATCAACATACTCTTTCTTGAGTACTTTCTTCTTGGAGGTCACCGCCTCCTCAATAACAAAGTCCTCATCCTCAGATTCAGATGTTCTCGTCTTCCTTGTCCTGGTTGCTGCCTTAGGCAAGTTGCTGGGAGTGCTTCTGCTCCCCTCATCATAGCTGCTTGAGGGACTAGTGCCCTCACTGAGGTTGACCTGCTCTTCAGACTTGTTCTGGCTATCACTGCCCTCTGACATGGCTGAAACTGTCCCTGTGAATAGTTAGGTATAGATAGAGTGGATGAGCATCACAATGTGCTGCTTATTTTGCAAAAATATTGAGACAAAAACTTAATTTTAGTTTTCTGCAGAAAGCATTTTGGAGCTACCGATTTGACAAACTTGGTGACACCGAAGCACTAACAGAGTCTAAACACACAGTTTCGGTTAGACCGAAATGCAGTTCGGTGACTCCGAGATGCTAGGGTTTCACAGAGAAAGTGATTTCAGTCGCACCGATCAATACACTTCGGTCAGACCGAGTTGTACTTGTGCAATGGCCAGGGCCAATCGGTGTAACCGAGATGCTCAGATCGGTCGGTCCGAGATGAGTTCGGCGGAAACCTAACCCTAAGTTTTTGCATCAAATCTATTTTAAGGAATTTTTTCAGTGGATAGATCAATCTCATGCGTGGGAAGAACATAGGCATTATACTTTGTGCAAGAATCGGAGTTATGGAAAGCACAAAGGGTCAAATCCGTACCCTAACTTGGCGACGGATTTGCTACGGCGACAACGGCGGTGAGGATTCCGTTGACAGTGGTGGAGACTAGCGGCAGGAGGTTACTGGCAACGACGGCGATGATCCAGAGACCAGGGGCGGCAGTGCTGGGGCGCGGGCTCGTGCAGTTGAAGTGATTTTCAACTGTACGGGTACGCAGAGTCTAAATACCCAGACGCTGTCGGTGTGACTGAGTAAAACAACTCGGTGGCATCGAGATGCAAAACTACTAGCAGTTGCTGCGACTTGGTGTGACCGAACGGTTCAAATCGGTTGCACCAAGATTGAAAACCTAGATCAACTTAGTGATTTCGGTGAGACCGAATAGGAGTTATTTGGTCTGACCGAAAAGCGTTAAGAGGTTTTGGAAGTTAAGCCCTTGACGGATCGGTGGCTCCGAGTGCTCCTCACTCGGAGGGTCCGAAATCGACTTGATCAAACTTTGTGATGTAGCATGAATAGAGTTTGAGACAAGAAAAAGCATAGATAGCTAGAGGGAGTACTTAGGCATTCTTGTCCATCCATTTGGCAAAAAGAAAAACCAACCAAGCAAAACTACAAATGGATGTCCTCGAATGGAGAAAATTATGCATCCAACATGCTCACACAGTAAGATGGCAAATAAAACATGTGGCAAAGCATGCACAAACACTCTAGCATCTATCAAGCAATTGGCGATGACTAGGTCATCTATATATGAGTATATTGACTTAGGAGTCAAATGAGAACATTTGATGATAGGTCATACTCATCGTTTAAGCACAAGTGGGGTTACCACTTTTACATAAAGCATTGTTGTGTTCACATCATTAGAGTTGCTTTAGCTCAATTCTTTGAGCAAAGCTCCCCTTAGATGTGATATCCCCCCTTAGGAACTAACCTTTGGTTTTGTCGATGATGACTTCATGTAGGTGCTGAAGATGTGGATGCTCAATGTTGATGTAGATCATTTGGAGCAATCCATTGGAGTGAGTTGCACTTTCAATACCTACACGGGTTAGTCCCACAAGGAACACACAAGGATATCCATAGACATAGAGTGAAACACACATATGATGATGTCCATGAAAGCATTAGGTTACCTTGTCCCTTGTCTTACCAACAAGAGGGTTTGTGACTCCTTGAACTAGTGCAAGATATGGAAGTTGATTGCACTTGTCCTTGACAAAAATGAATATGAGTGAAGTATGTTGGCGGAGTCACCCTCAAGAACTCTCTAGTTCTTCTTCTTTGGGATCCACATCAACTTGATGGGAATCCTTGGAGTTGTAGTCGTACATGATGAAGTAGAACTTGATGTAGTCTTGGGAACCCACTTGACCATGGCCTTAGGAGCTTCTTCAAATGAACCAATCTCTTCTTGAAGCTTGTCCTTGCCTTTTACCTTGTGGTCTTGTGGTGGAAGATCATCTTGAGCTTGTGTTCCTTTGAAAGAAGTGGTGTCGTACTTCTCTTGTTGAGGAACACACTTCATCTTGGGGTATTGATCTTCTTCCCACTCAACTCCATTGGCATTGAACTTTCGTTCAAACCCAACACCTTGATTCTTCCGGTGCCTTCCTTGCTTGCGTACAATTTCCTCAAATTGCTTACTTCCGGTAAGTCTCTTGTAAACACCTTTCTCTATAATTCCCTTCAATAAGCTATTTTCTTGCTCAAGTGTAACTTGGCTAAGAGAATCATTAGTGGAATCAAGAGAACTACTAGAAGCAACAATATTGGATTTAACATGATTATTGTTAATACTAGAAGAAGAGTCTTTCTTGCCCTTGTTGCTAGATTTTACTTGTGGCATATAAGTAGACAAGAGTAAATGCTTGGCAATGTAAGAAGAACTCTTCTTTTGAAGATCATCATTGATTGCTTTTAGGAACCCAAGCTCTTGCTCCAAATTTAGCTTCTCGAAGCGTAGCTTCTCATGAGTCCTTAGGAGCTCTCTATGATCCTCTAGAGTTATTTCATGAGCTAACTTAAGAGTGTTTAGTTCTTTAGTTTGACGCTCAATCTCCTTCTTATCATTGTCATTTGTTTCATCTTGATTAGCATGATTAATAGCAATTTCATCATAGTTTTCATCACTAGTGTTGTCAACAAGTAAATCATCATCACCTAGCAAATCATCTTCATCACTATTGAAATCAACATACTCGGGGTGTGATACCTTAGAGCCTTTAGCCATGAAGCATCTTCCAATTCCTTCATTTGGTGAGTCAAATATGTCGTAGGAGTTGGATGACACAAGTGCAATACCGGCAACACCTTCATCTTGAGTATATTCGGAGTCGGAGTGATAACTTCTCTCGGAGTAGTTGTCGGAGTCGGAACCGGATACCCATTCACCAACGTGAGCTTGATGTCTTCGTGTTGTGTAGCTCTTTGATGACTTGTCCTTCCTTTCCGAATCCTTGCTTCTACGAGAGGGTCTTCGTTCATAAAGATCATCTCTACTCCTTCTCTCTCTTGGTGGTGATTCATCTCTTTTACTTCTCCTCTTGGGTGAATCTTCTCTTTTCTTGTAGGGAGCCATACACTCATTGGAGTAGTGTCCGGGTCTTCCACAATTGTAGCAATTGCGATCACGACTTGAAGATCTTTTGTCATTATAGGACCTTGACTTGGAACTTCTCTCTTTGCTTCTATTCTTGTAGAATTTGTTGAAGTTCTTCACCATTAAGCTCAATTCTTCATTGAAGACTTGTTTCTCACTTGATGTTGTAGGAGCATCACATGAAGCTTTATAAGCACCACTAGACTTGTTGTGGAGCTCTTCCTTATCCTTGAGTGACATCTCATGAGCAACAATTCTACCAATGACTTCCGTTGGCTTGAGATCTTTGTAGTTGGGCATCATTTGGATCAAGGTGCACACGGTATCATATTTTCCATCCAAGGCTCTTAGGATCTTCTTGATGATGAATCTGTCGGTCATCTCTTCGCTTCCTAAGCCGGCAATCTCATTTGTGATGAGAGCGAGCCTAGAGTACATTTCGGCGACACCTTCACCATCCTTCATTTTGAACTTGTCAAGTTGACTTTGAAGCACATTCAATTTGGATTCCTTGACGGACTTAGTACCTTCGTGCATATCAACCAAAGTATCCCAAATTTCCTTTGCATTCTCAAGACGGCTGATTTTGTTGAATTTTTCGGGGCACAATCCGTTGAAGAGAATATCGCAAGCTTGAGCATTGTATTGCAACATCTTCAATTCTTCCGTGGACGCTTCAAGATCTGGTTCTCCTCCATCCTCGAAGTATTCACCTTGCAAGCCAATTCGCGCAATAGCCCAAACGGCGGAGTTATGACCAAGAATATGCATTTTCATCTTATGCTTCCAACTAGCAAAATTAGTACCATCAAAGTAAGGACCTCTACGGTGATAATTTCCCTCGCTAGACGCCATACTCTCATAGGTTGTGAAACCAAGGCTATGATCACCAAAGCTATGAAAATCAAGGTAAATGGAGACCAAAGCTCTGATACCACTTGTAGGATTGAAAGTAGGTCTAAAGGGGGGTGATTAGACTACTTGACCAAATAAAAATCTAACCTTTTCCTAATTTTAAGTGTTGGCAGATTTTAGCAACTAGTACAAGTCAAGCAATCAACCTACACATGCAATTCTAAGAGTGTAGCAGCGGAAAGTAAAACATTGCATATGAAGGTAAAGTCAAGGGTTTGGAGAAGGCAAACGCAATGTAGACACAGAGATTTTTGGCGTGGTTTCGATAGGTGGTGCTATCGTACATCCACGTTGATTGAGACTTTAACCCATGAAGGGTAACGGCTGCGTGAGTCCACGGAAGGCTCCACCCACGAAGGGTCCACGAAGAGGCAACCTTGTCTATCCCACCATGGTCATCGCCCATGAAGGACTTGCCTCACTCGGGTAGATCTTCATGAAGTAGGCGATCTCCTTGCCCTTACAAACTTCTTGGTTCAACTCCACAATCTTACGGAGGCTCCCAAGCGACACCTAACAAATCTAGGAGACCCCACTCTCCAAAAGGTAATAGATGGTGTGTTGATGATGAACTCCTTGCTCTTGTGCTTCAAATGATAGTCTCCCCAACACTCAACTCTCTCTCACAGATTTGGCTATGGTGGAAAGATGATTTGAGTGGAAAGCAACTTGGGGAAGGCTAGAGATCAAGATTCTTGTGGTAGGATTGGAATATCTTGGTCTCAACACATGAGTAGGTGGTTCTCTCTCAGAAAATGAGTAGTGGAAGTGTAGGCACATTCTGATGGCTCTCTCTAAAATGGAGAAGGGGGAGGAGGGGTATATATAGCCTCCACACAAAATCCAACCGTTACACACATTTGACCCAACTCGGTCAGACCGAATAGAAGAACTCGGTGAGACCAATTCAGTTCAAAATGTGAACATTACGAATCTCGGTGGGACCGACTGGAACAACTCGGTGGGACCGATGTGCTAGGGCTTAGGGCAAACATCAAATCGGTGGCACCTATTGCATCAACTCAGTTAGACCGAAGTGAAGCAATAAGGCAATAGAGAGGATGTCAAGCAAACTCGGTGGGACCAATTGCACATTTCGGTGAGACCAAAATAATTGCAACAAGCAACAGAGAGTTTGCAAGGCCATCTCGGTGGGACTGAGATCCGTATTGGTGTGACCGAATTGTCTAGGGTTTCTGGCAGTAGCTATGTCAACTGAACTCGGTGGCACCGGATGGAACATTTCAGTGGGGCCGAGTTTGACTTAGAGTTTTTGACATATATGGAAATGAGAAAGTGGCTGAGGGTTTTGGAGCAATATCACTAAGCACTTTGAGCAAGTAGACCATTAAGCAACACCTCATCCCATTTTAATAGTATTGGCTTTCCTATGGACTCAATGTGATCTTGGATCACTAAAATAGAAATGAAGAGTCTTGAGCTTTTGCCAATCTTTGTCCTTAGCATTTTGAGGGATCCACATCTCTAGTCCATGCCATGCCAATCATTGAACTTTCTGAAATATTCAACTTGAATGGATATTAGTTCAATGAGCTATATGTTGTTATGAATTATCAAAACCACTCAGGGATTAGTTGCACTTTCATAAAGCCTTTGGGATAGCTTTGGGTGATGGTTGATTTGATCCTGTTGAAAAACAGAAACATTTGCGTCCAGTAACAGAATTGTTTAAATTCATAGAAGCGATGAAAAATTCTAAATTTTTTACACAAGATTGATATACAAATTTCCTCTATTGTCCTAATTTTTCAGAATTTCTGAAGTTATAGAAGTATGAGTAAACTTTGCATCTTTACAGACTGTTCAGTTTTTGACAGATTCCGTTTCCTTTGCATTGTGTGCTTATTTTGATGAATCTATGGATTGTATCGGGGGGTATAAGCCATGGCAAAGTTAGAATACAGTAGGTATAATGCAATAACAAAATATGAATGGGTTTGCAACTGTACTTAAAGTGAATATTGGTTTTCTTATACTAACGGATCTCACGAAGGTTTTGTTAAGTTTTGTGTGATTGAAGTTTTCAAGTTTTGGGTGAGATCACGATGGATGAAGGAATAAGGAGTGAAAAGAGCCTAAACTTGGGGATGCCCATGGCACCCCAAGTTAATATACAAGGAGAACCAAGCAACTAAGCTTGGGGATGCCCCGGAAGGAATCCCCTCTTTCTTCTAACAACCATCGGTAATTTTATTTGGAGTTATATTTTTATTCGTCACATATCATGAGTTTTGCTTGGAGCGTCTTGTATTATATGAGTCTTTGCTTGTTTTGCCTTTTAGTTTGCCATGTTCATCCTTGCTGGACACACCTATTTGAGAGAGCCAAAATTATGCTATGATTTGTTAGAATTGATCTATGTGCTTCACTTAAATTTTTTGAGCTATGGAATTGCTCTAGTGCTTCACTTGTATCTTTTTGAGCACGGTGTGCTTTAATATTTTTGAAGAAATTCTCTCATGCTTCACTTAGATTTATTTGAGAGTTAGTATATTTTTTGAGGAAATTCTCTCATGCTTCACTTATATTATTTTGAGAGAAGAAAAAATTTATGCTAATGTTCTTCACTTAAATTTGTTCGAGCTTATCAAAAGCAATTGCAACATATGAAACTAGTCCCAAAGTGATAGATATTCAAGAAGGATATAATAAAAACTTTCATGAAGATCATTGGACAAAATAAACTTGATTCCTTGTAATAGTTTTGAGATATGTTGATAGTAATATGTGAGATGTTGGTGAGTAATTATGCTTTAGTAAGAATATTGGTGTTAAGGTTTGTGATTCCCTATGCAAGCACGAAAGTCAATAGTTAAGCAATGAAATTACATCCTACTTGTGGTGCATTATTCGGTGTTATTTATGCTTAATGCTCGTTTATGAGAATTTTTGTTTCTTGGTTGGTTGCCTCTCAATCTTTTTGCTAGCCTCCACTTGTACTAAGTAGAAATACTACTTCTGCATCCAAAATCCTTAAAACCAATTTTGCCATATGAGTCCACCATACCTACCTATATGCGGTATTTTCGTGATGTTCTAAGTAAATTTGTATGTGCCAACTCTAATTTCCAAAATGAATTTCCTTTTTGTGTGCCCGTACCGCTCATGAAGCAGCATGGGGTGGCCAATATTTTTCCATGCTAAATGTGTTATTCTCAAGATGAGCGTTTATTCACTTGTCATTGCACGAGAGTATGGCGGTAATAGGGATGCCTAGTCCCGAAATGAAAAAGAAATTTACTTTATGTTGTCAAATAATAAATTCCTTGGAAAGTGTTGGTATGGATGGTACCCGTGGATACGGCTAGCCGTGGAGTGTGAAAGTATGGTGGAAAAAGGAATAAACTTTATTTTATGTTTGGGAACCGCCTATGATGTATATAGCATGTAAAGTATTGGGAACTACTCGGTCGTTTTCGTTGACGGGAAAAGCATGCCTCCCAAAAAATTTATCTCTCAATTTAAGCTTTGAGCTCTGGCACCTCTACAAATCTCTGCTTCCCTCTGCGAAGGGCCTATGTATTTACTTTTATGCAAAAAAAAATATTTTGAGCCTCCATCTTTTCTTATAAAGCACCAACTAGGGAGCACTATGATCGTACTTGAGCCTTCGATGTGGCTAATATTCGAGTGTGTTTCGTGAATGGATCAATGAATGAGCATGATGGGCTAGGGATAACTTTCTTTAGTGTTGATATTTTGAAAGACATGGTTGCTTGTTGATATGCTTGAGTATTAAAGTCTTCATGTCAAAACTAGACTACTGCTTTGAACCATTTAAAAAGCCCAAATGTCCATGCTACAAAAGAAAAGAATATGTGATGAACATGTTAGGCAGCATTGCAAATCAAAAATTATGTTTTTATCATTTACCTACTCGAGGACGAGCAGTAATTAAGCTTGGGGATGCTGATACATCTCCAATGTACCTATAAGTTTTTATTGTTCCATGCTGTTATATTATCATTCTTGGATGTTTTACAAGCATTTTATAGCAACTTTATATCATTTTTTGGGACTCACTTATTGACATAGTGCCCAGTGCCAGTTGCTGTTTTTTGCTTGTTTTTTACTTCGCAGAATATCAGTACCAAACGGAGTCCAAACGCAGTGAAACTTTTTGGAGATTTTTTTGGACCAGGAGACAACTTGGGAGCCAAGGAAGCACCTGGGGGAAGGCCCATGGGGCCCATGATACACCAGGGCGCGCCAGAGACCCCTGGCGTGACCTTGTGTACCGTGGGGCCCATGAAGGTCTTTTTCCACGGCCTCTCAGCTCTATAAATACCCTAATATTCCAGAAACCCTAGGGGAGTCAACGAAACACAATTCCAGCTGCCGCAAGTTCCAGAACCACGAGATCCAATCTAACACGATCACGGAGGGGTTCATCATCCTCATTGATGCCTCCCCGATGATGCGTGAGTAGTTCACCATAGACCTACGGGTCCGTAGGCTGTAGCTAGATGGCTTCTTCTCTCTTTTTGATTCTCAATACAATGATCTCTTGGAGATCTATTTGATGTAATGACTTTTTGCGGTGTGTTTGTTGGGATCCGATGAAGTTTGAGTTTATGATCAGATCTATATCCATGAAAGTTATTTGAGTCTTCTTTGATCTCTTATCTGCATGATTATTTATAGCCTCATATTTCTTCTTCGAATCTTTGGTTTAGTTAGGCCAACTAGATTGATTTTTCTTGCAATGGGAAGAGGTGCTTTGTCATGGGTTCGATCTTACGGTGTCCTCACCCGGTGACAGAAGGGGTAGCGAGGCACGTATGTATCATTGCTATTATGGATAAAAAGATGGGGTCTATTCCTACATGAATAGATCTTGTCTACATCATGACATCGTTCTTATTGCATTACTCCGTTTCTTCATGAATTTAATACACTAGATGCATGCTGTATAGCGGTCGATGTGTGGAGTAATAGTAGTAGATGCAGAATCGTTTCGGTATACTAATCTTGGACGTGATGCCTATATTCATGATCATTGCCTGGATATCATCATATTTATTTGTTCTTCTATTAATTGCCCAACAGTAATTTGTTTACCTAGCGTATGCTATTTTCTCGAGAGAAGACACTAGTGAAATCTACAGCCCCTGGTCTATCTTTTATCATATTGCTTTCAGATCTATCTTTTATCATATTTGTTTTCAGATCTATTATTCCAAAAACCCAAAAATACCTTGCTGCACTTTTTCTTTACTTATTTTATTTCGCGTTTTATTCATATCTATTTATCCAATCTCATACAAACCAATCTATCTTTTTACCTTGGAGGGATTGACAACCCCTCTTACGCGTCGGGTTGCAAGTATTTGTTCTTTGTGTGCAGGTACCATTTACATAATGTTGCTTGGTTCTCCTACTAGATTGATACCTTGGTTTCATAACTGAGGGAAATACTTACCGTAGTTGTGCTGCATCTTCCCTTCCTCTTTGGGGAAATACCGGTGCAGTCTAAGCCACGTCAGTCATGCTCCGAAGCAACGTCTCCGTCGTCATCTCCATTTGACTGATGAAGTCCTTGTCTGTCGGAGAGGACTTCGCAAGAAGGGGCGACTGTTGCGCCTGGTCCTCCGCGACGCCCGTTGAGATGATGATCTCCTTCTGACCAGAGGAGTCAGTGGCCATGGAGCCCGAGGGCCCCGGAGAATGAGCACGGCGACGCCAAGAGCCGGATGAAGATCCACTCATGCCACCACCACCTGTCGGCGCGAAGAACCACGACTTCTTCATCGCTGGAGGAGTTCGGAGAGGAGGAGGTGATCGGAGGTGTGGATGTGCGTCATCGGAACACATTTTTTACAAGTGTGGCTAGTCTGGGCGAACGGACAGTCAGTACGCTTCAATGTGGTACAGTGGTCGGAGTTTGTTTTTCGGGACACAGCGTCCGTGTTGAAGCGGCGTTGCCTGAGAGGTCGCGTTGGTCAATATCGCCCTCCCGTCCGATCACATCGCGCGACATCAATGTCGGCTAGTGCTACTTGCGAGCTGCGTTGGGATTTTCCCCGAAGAGGAAGGGTGAAGCAATATAGTAGTGGATAAGTATTTCCTCAATGAGAACCAAGGTTATTGAACCAATAGGAGAACCACGCTAATTCTCGTCATCAGCACCTACACACACAAAAGCAAACACTTGCACCCAATGCGGGCAAGAGGGTTGTCAATCCCCTTGAACTCATTACTTGCAAGGATTAATTTTGATAGTGGTAGACAGATAAAAAAAGTAAAAAGAAAGTAAATAAATTGCAGCAAGGTACTTTTTGTTTTTAGCAATATGATTAAGTAGACCCGAGGCCCATAGTTTTCACTAGAGGCTTCTCTCTCGAATGCATAGCATACGGTGGGTAAACAAATTACTGTTGGGCAATTGATAGAAAAGCGCATAGTTATTATGTTATTCATGGCAATGATCACATATATAGGCATCACGTCCATGACAAGTAGACCGAAACGATTCTGCATCTACTACTATTACTCCACTTTGAGAGCGCTTCTATGCTTGCCTCTCTAGGTATTAAGTTCATGACAAACAGAGTAATGCATGAAGTATGATGACATGATGTAGACAAAGTAAACTCAAGCAATATGATTAAACCCCGTCGTTTTACCCTTAATGGCAACAATACAAATATGTGCCTCGCTACCCCTTCTATCATTGGGTGAGGACACCGCAAGATTGAACCCATTACAAAGCACATCTCTCAGTGAAGATAAATCAATCTAGTGTGCCACACCAAACGGATAGATCGAAGAGAAATACAAAGCTATAATAATCATGCATAATAAAGTTCAAAAAAGACTCAATTACTTTCAATGAATAATCTGATTATAAACCCACAATTCATCGGATCCCAACAAACACACCGCAAAAGAAGATTACATCGGATAGAAATTCAAGAAGATCGAGGAGAACATGGTATTCAAGATCAAAAAGAGAGAATAAGTCATCTAGCTACTAGCTATGGACCCATAGGTCGTTGTGAACTACTCACGCATCATCGGTAGGGCAGCAAGGTTGATGTAGAAGCCTTCCATGATTGATTCCCCCTCCAGCAGAGCGTCAAAAAAGGCCTCCAGATGGGATCACGGAACAACAGAAACTTGCGACGGCAGAAAAAGTGTTTCGGGTGGCTCTCTGTTGGTTAGGGAATATTTGGGAATTTATAGAGGTGAAATTAGGTCAAACAGAGCTGTGTGGGGCCCATGAGCTCAGGGGGTGCGCCTACCCCCTCAGGTGTGCCCTGTGAGCTCGTCGCTCTCTCGTAGGTCTACTGGCTTCCTCCCGAACCTTATAGAGTCCCTTCTGGTCCAGAAAACATCACTGTAAAGTTTCATCATGTTTGGACTTCGTTTGGTATTGATTTTCTGAAAAGTAAAAAACAAGCAAAAATACAGGAACTGCCAGCGGGCACTGGATTAATAGGTTACTCCCTAAAAATGATATAAAATAGCATATAAAGCATCCAAGATTGATAATATATTAGCATGAAACAATAAAAAATTATAGATACGTTGGAGACGTATCAGCTAACCGTTGTGTGCTCTGGGCCAGCAATGAATACATGGGAGATGCCTAGGGCCAAATTCAAGGCAGGACCCCATATGGTTCGTGTGTGTCTGTTTTGGCCCAAACGAGCACACGCCACAGCCCAACATGCGGCCGCATCCGCAAATTTTGTCCATTTCGTGTCCGGCCCACCCCATTTTCAGAGCAAAATTGCTTCTGGTTTGAGTCCAGACAGGCGGCGAAAGGATGCGTGCGCTCTCGCTTCTCATCGCCTCGGGGATGCATGACGGTCGTCCACCTACACTAGTAGAAAACAGGGCACCTGTCCCGGTTCCAGAGGGCCTTTAGTCCCGGTTCTACAATCGGGACAAAATGATCGGGACTAAAGCCCCTCACTTTTAGTCCCGGTTGGCTTACGAACCGGGACTAAAGGAGCTCCACGTGACCGTTGTGGGGCGCCCAGGCAGGAGGACCTTTAGTCCCGGTTGGTAACAACGACCGGGACTAAAAGGCAGCCACGCGTCAGCAGCTCCCATGCGCTGGGGTTTTTGTTTTTTTTTGAAGGGGGGGTTAGGGGTTTTGGAGGGTTTAGGGGTTTCATATTGTGTTAGCTAGCTACTACATATAGGGAGAAGTGACCTCTCTTTCTACGTGCTTGGTCGACGCTAGCTACTACATATAGAGAGAACTCGACGCTAGCTAGTAAGCAAATGAAGGGACCATTAATTACACAAGATCGTCATGAACATATATAGAGAGAAGTGCCCTCTCTTTCTCCGTGCTTGGTCGAACAACAAGTTTTTGTATATCTATTCGAAGCTACTACATATATACAATATAACATCTCTTATGATCCCTGACATCATCTACAAAAAATCCATTTGAATTTCCGTATGGTATTCTCCCTTTTCATGTATGACGTGGTCAAGAAAGAATCCCGCCAATTCCTCTTGAATTGCTCGTATGCGATCATGTGGTAGGAGTTCTTCCCGCATCTGCCACATCTAATTTAAAGAAGGGGGTCAATACATATATATGAATGAAACTCAACACAATTGATGGTAATAAAATAAAATTGTGAATATTGTTTACGTACTTCAAATTGTTGGTCAGAGAAGCCCCGCTCAGAGGTCGAGTGCCGAATGAACTCGCAAATGTAGTATCCACATAAATTATTCCCGCCTACCTGCCACAAGCACTTTACGAGAATAGAGTTCAATCAAACTGATAATCAAGCATGATAATGGTATTGATGAAACTAGAATTAATGAGAGATGCGCGGAACTAGCTAGTACTACTTACTTTGGGGTGTGTAAATTGCAGCTCCTTCAGACCTGGAACCATTCCGGTGAACTTTTTCCAAACCCTGCCCGGCAAAGAAAATGATTACTTGATATTAGGAAATGAACGAAAGTTCCCGATATGGTGCGATAACGATTGAACTTACTTTTGGAGCATTGCACTCATGTCCGCATAATCCTTAGGATCTTTACGTCTCGAGTCTAAGACAGTTACTACTCCCCCATCAAGCTTAATGGATAGCAGAATAAAGTGGAACCTGCGCACGCATAACTCATCAATTACAGTACTTAACCTCGAGTAAGCGAAACCGAATATGCACAAGAAAGTAACACTCACTTGAAGTTGTAAGGAAAGAGTATTTCCCTTTTGTTTTGATGTCGAGGTAACGCTTTTAGCAAGTTTTCCTCAGTATCTTCAGCTCTGTTTTCTACCGTCCATTCATTTACGGTATTTGGGCTAATGAACCCAATGTCATAGATTTGTCCTCTTTTGCATTTGACGATCTTCAATCTGCATATTATAGTGAGGATAATTATATATACATGCAATGAACAAGCTGAGCTAGAGACTTAATTACAGAAGTAATACTTATAGACAATAGCAAGTCATGAGTTGTTTGTCGATGGCGTCTTGATTGAATAACTGAAATAATTCCAGAAATTCAACAGGCATCAGGTCGACTCCAATCAAGTCGTGCTCATCTTTAATTCCCACCATCATACTGTCGGTCCCATCCTTGCTGCAGGTTTCCAAGTACCAGTCATGCAATCTTCGCATCATCGTTGGTAGATGCGAAGCTGATCAGGTTTGACGAGAGGCTTCCTGTGCTCGTATCTAAAGGGCGCTACTACCTCAGCCATTTCAAACTGTACATCATCGCCGATGTAATCACCAACAGTGGTACTGGGCGCTAGCCCCGGATGATTAGCGATATCGCTAGACACCTTGAGCGGGGGGCACGATTGCTTCTTCTGTTCGCCGAGCTGGGGAATTGTTTTCCCACTTTGTCTTGCAGCATTGGTAGTAATTCCTGACCACCGCGCTTCATCATATGTCTTTTCAATACAGCTGTCATAGTTGGATTGTGGCGGAGGCAGTGGTGATCGCTTAAGGGCATCCAGAGTGCGCTTCGCTTTCACTGGATCTATTATTCCCTTCGGAGGTGGACGTTTCCGTTCAAAATGGGCCCGCACTTCGGCATCCACGATGTCCTTGTTTCCCTTGTCAGTCCTCTCATATTGTAACTTTGGAGGAGCCCTGAGGCTTGGACCAGCTTTGAATTTCTTCCCGCCTTTTGTACTGCTAGCCGCCGGAGCGGCGGCGGCTCTCTTCCGCCGTTGCTGAGGCGGCGGAGCCCGCTGACGCACCGGAGGAGGCGGAATAGGAGGCGGAGTCCGCTGACGCGCCGGAGGAGGCGGAGGAGGACACTACAAAAAAAAGACACATCCGTGACATTTTGGGCTGAACGAAAAAAAATTATGTCATGCTTATGACACTTCTATGACGATAATTATGACAAAACCCGGTATCATCATAGATGTGGTGGGCTCCTACTTCTATGACAAAAAATCATGATGGAAAATGGGCTTTTCGTCCTGGGCGGGCTGGAGACGCAGCTGCATGACATTCTTTGGGCCGTCCATGACGGAAAAACCGTGGTAGAAGCGAGGGCGAGGAAAATATCGGGGAGTTCCCGGTTACGGTGGGTGGTCGGGGCCGAGCGATGCACGGAGGTTTCCGCGTTTCTCTCGTGTACACGCGTATGTGCGAGGTGTTGGCTAACTGAACCCGAGCGATCGCACGTTACTGAACCCGAGCGATCGATCCCTTGGCTGTTAACTGAAGCCGAGCGATTCATTCGCTGCTGACTGAACCTGAGCGATTCCTTCGCTGCTGCTGCTAACTGAACCGAGCGATAGATCACTGCTGCTGCTTACTGAAGCCGATTGAGCCCCCGTGCGAGACGTAGCCAGCCGGTGTTGGGTTGCCTCTTGATGAACAGTGACCGTTGCTATCATGCACGCGGTACGTAGAACGAGTCGAGACGTGGTGAGTCGAGCCGGTTGGTTGGCTGTGGATAAACAGTTCCCGGTGGGGCTGGATGAACAGGACCCCGTGGCAGTAGGCGGTTGCGGCTGGATGAACAGGACCCCGAGGAGGTGTGACACCCTGGTTTTGACAACTTTTTCTTTTCAAAATATTTTTGGCTTTATTTGAATTTTGGATGGTTTTTGAATCCTTTCAAGTGACTTTGGACTTATAAATCCTTGAACCTCTTGATCCAAAACCATCACCACCTTGCCAAAACCCTGTGACATCCCTCTTGGACCAAATTTCAATATTTAATCTTTTCCAAGTAATTATTTTCTTCTTTGGGAAACTATGACATCACTATGGGTTGTGAAGCAACCTATAGTCCTGATGATCAGAAAGATCCCAAATTTTTGCCACACCTTCTCACCATCATATAGCCTCATAATCTTAAAAAATATTCCATTGCCCAATATTAAATAATGGCTAGAATAATTATTTCCTTTCTGGTCAGAATTGTTCATTTGTGAAGCAACCCTTATTTTCCTAACCCAGAAACTCCCCCAATAAATTCTCTGAGGTACTAGAGAACCTATCTAGCCACAATACCCAAAAATATAATCTTGACCAATACAACTTTTCAGTAGCAAAATTCTGCCAAGTTTCTGCTCATTTTGAACCTCTGTGAAGGAAGTACCATCTAGAGGTTTCCCCTTGAGCTGAAATTTTTATGGCATCTCCTACTCACCAAATTAATCCCACACACCAAAATTCAGCTTCACCAGATCAACTATATGAGTGAACCAAGCTCATTTAGTCTCTGGACCAGTATGACTGTTTGTACATGAACCCTACTCAAAACTTTTCCAAACCATCTCAAATTTGGCCAGTCTGGAGTCCTTCCAACATAGATCCTCCCAGACATCTCCACTGGCTACTACTCCAGCTCATCTCCTCTCCAGATCCCTCTCAAGTTTGCTGTCAGAAGCTGTAGCTGAAGCTACGCTTCACATCAGAGTGAACCTGGCCAATCCAAGCATGCAGAGGCACTAGATGATCAAAAGAGAAGGCCCTATACATGGTGCGCTGGACTTGGCCGGCCTCCACACGCCAGGCACCGTGGTGAGCACGCCACTGGCATGCCAGTGCGCGCGCGCTGTGCCGCGCCCGCGTCTGAGGTGACGCATCCAGCTGCACCGCGTCGTCGCACTTTGTCCAAGCATGCCGACATCGTTCCCGCATGCCACCTAGACCCTCCAGACCCTTCCCCCTCGCCGGAGAAGCCCTCACCGGCCGCCACCGTAGTGCCGCACTGTGGCACCTGTGTGGGCATAGTGGCAACCCCGCCGTCGTCTTCCTCGCGAGCTGTCTCTTCGTGCATTAAATGCCCCTGCCTTCTCCCGTCTCTTCACCCCGCGCCGCGACGGCCGGCTCGCCGTCCTTGCTCCAGTGGCATAACCACGTCGCCACCGATCCAGAGAGCTCGCCGAGCTTCGCCTCCCGCCTATAAAAGGGCACCGCCAGGCCTCCCGAGCTCCTCAACCCACTCCACCATCGCCTAATCTTCCTCCCGAGCAGCGAGCCACGGCCGAGAGGCCCTCTTGCCTCGAACCTCGCCGGAGTTTTGCCGCCAGTAGAGCTCCGCCACCAGCCCTCTCCACCCTACCCCAGCCTCATCCAACTGCACCCTCGAGCTTAGTGCACTCCACTGGTGCTCCTCGACCTCTTGCCCGAGTGAATCGCTGCCGGAACCACTATCTCCGACGACGCCCGAGCGCCACCGCCACCGGAGAAGAAGGGGGCGACGCCGTCCGGCCATCTCTAGCCAATCTGCGGGTACGTACATGTTCGCCGTTGTGCGCTCGTTCTATTCCCGCGGTCGCCTGACCCCGCCGCCGCCCACATCACTGGCGACGACCGCCGGAGCTCCGCCTCCCTCTGTTTCCCTCTCCCCCTCCTGTTCAAACCAGCTGCGGGGCCCGCCCGTCAGCGGCTCGGCCGCGCGCGCATGAAGCGGTAAGTGGAGGCGCCCCTCCACTTTACGCCTTCGACGTGGCCCCTGTCAGGTTTCTAGTTTTTATTTTTAATTTCAGTTTTGACCAGCAACTTTGACCAGTTATAACTTTTTATCTACAAGTCCAAATCACTTGATTCTTTTTGCATCTGGTTTGTCTTGAACTCCTTTATTATCTGGTAAAGTTTGGTATTTTTCTCACACTCACAGAATTTCTGGTGATTAAAACAGTGTTATGTGACATTTTCAAATGCTATTTCAAAATATTTTCAGAAGGAAACTTTGGCAACTTTGAAGACCAGGAGTTCTTGGGCAACCCAACAGAGCAAGGCAAGCCATGACATCCATTTCATGAGCATTTCAATGGCATTGCATATTTAAATTAATTATTTCCATTTACTTGCTATATAACAATTCATGGTGAAATACTTTAAAATTCTTAGTTGATGCCAACTCAAGTTATTGTGATGAACCATTATGCTTGCTAAATGAACCTAGCTGGTTGATCTTGATTCACCTGTCCGGGCTTATCCGTGCAACCACATTTGCCGGTATGGGAGGGCCTTGACTTGGTCTGGCTCCGTGCTCTTTCATCGGTACCTCCGTCTAGGGAGGGTTATATGTGCGTGCTGCCCTGATCAAGTAGACGGCGATAACCCTGTGAGCCCAGTTGAGTATTGTGTCGGCGTCCCTGTTTGGGACAGTTTAGTTTGGCCACGACAGTGGCAGGTGTCATGAGGTGACACAGGGCCACCCAAGGCTTGACTCCGAGGGAGGATGATTGCCGGTGGTACGATGGGAGGGTCACGGGTCAGGCGGGTTTCGTTGGAGCAATGCTGGTCCACCCGAATGGGATCACGAGGTCAGGTGCTCCATGGTGTGGGTAAAGTGTACAACCTCTGCAGAGTGTCAAATCTATTCGAATAGCCGCGTCCATGGTATTGGACAGCCCGTCCAGACCTCACTAGGTGGCCAACCGTAACAGTGATAATAATGATGGAAGAACTCATCTTATGACCAGAAGTACTTGGTGACATATGAGTATTCCGAGGGTTGTGGGACTACCCAAAAGAGAGTAAGTTGATAACCGAAGACAGTAAGTGAATCACCTAAGATTTTAACATGTTACTTGCCATGCTATTTTTTGCTGCATTATTTGGTTGTCGTGAGCTTGCGAGTACATTCAAAGTACTCACCTGGCGTATCATGCCAGATGCAGGAGAAGCCAAGGACGGAGGTCCCGATGGCTCAGGCTACGCTAACTAGGCTGTGTCCACGGTAGTGTCCCCGTGGTTGGAGTTCCGCTATGTGTTCCGCTACGCCATAGAAGTATCCAATAGTATCGAGGCCCTGTTGTGTTTCATAAATAATGTAGATATTGTCATAGCACCGAGTGTGCCTTCAGCCTCGCTTTCGATGTAAAATATGAGCTTGTACCCCAAGATTATCAATAAAGTTCAGTTTTGTTCTGTTCCAAGTTGTTGAGTGTTTCCAGAAGACATGATCTCTCGGTTGGAAACACTGGTAAACCGGTTCTTTGAGCCGGGGTGCCACAATAGGCCGCCGCACCCCCGCCGGTTCGGGGTGGATGAACAGGACACCGTGGAGGCTCTATGAATAGTAGCCGGGGGAGGCTGGATGAATAGTAGCCCATGGATGAATAGTAGCTGTGGAGGCTGGAGGAGCTCGACGGTGGATGAACAGTAGCCCGTGGAGGCTGGAGCGAGGCAGTAGACGGTGGATGAACAGGACCCCGTTTCACCGTAGGCGCTCCAACACAAGTCCGTTTCCTCCGTTTTGCGGTATGCCACACCGCTCCCGACCAACAGGACCCCGTTTCGACCGTAGGCACTCGAACAGAAGTCCGTTTCCTCTGTTTTGCGATACGCCAGACCCTTCCCGATGAACAGGACCCCGTATCGACCGTACGCGGTTGAACGGAAGGCCCGTTTCCTCCGTTCTGCGGTACGCCAGACCTCATTTCGTCTGTTCCGTCCAAGCCGGTTGGCTCCCGATGAACACGATGTATTCTGACCCAGTCGGTTGCCTCCCGATGAACACAACGTTGTTTCCTCCCTTCCGACCCAGTTGGTTGGCTACCGATGAACAGGACGACATCGTTGTACGCCTTCGAGACCACGTCCGAATGTACGTACGTAGCCGTATTTACTTTCTTACAGCGTGGCTGTACGTATGTGTACACGTTATAGACAGGACTGCGTGACATGCTACGTCCGCGGCTCTACTACGACACATGCTGCTCCTTACTCGGCCATAGTTCATCGCTGCAGAGAGACCGATCGACCAGTATGTACATACACGTTCGCGACCAGACAGACAACGCTACGTACGCTTCAACCGGGTGGGTCCCAGCTGTTCCTTGCATGCGAAGATATAGCTGATGGGTCCCAGCTGTCAGCGGGAAGAATCTTATTTTTTCGTAGTATGGACGCACTTCCTTGCGTGCGAAGATGTAGCTGGTGGGTCCCAGCTGTCAGGAGGGAAATCTTTTTTTCGCAAAATACAGAGTCCCTTCCGGTGGGTCCCTGCTGTCAGGTGGAGGAATAATTATTTTACGCATAATAGGAGGCACTTCCTTGCTGCGGCTGTGGACCCAGCTGTCAGCCTCTCCACGTACATTCCTCTTCCGATGGAAGTCGTTCCTTGACCACGTTGACCACGCCGCGCCGAGAGCACCAAAGCGGTGGACGACGGTGAGGCCTAGGAAGGGGACGACGCGGAGCCAGGAAAGACGCGGCAGTGGATGCCCACGCGGAGAGGAGTACGAGGGTTGACTGGTTTGGCTGCGGTGTGAGGTCGATGTCGCCGCAGAATAACAGGGGTTGTGGGTGACTAGAGGGATGGTCTGGCCAGCGGTTGGAGTAGGAGGGGGCGGTGAGGCCTGCGCGGCAGCACAGCCGGCCACGGGAGGCAGGAGCAGGCCGCACGGCCAGCGATGGTTTGGGCGGCTGGAGCAAGAAGACCAGAGGTTGAAGAAGCACGACAGCCATTGGATGGACATCGTATGATTAGTGCAGCTAGAATCGTTTATATTGACTAAGTTGACAAAGCCCTGCGTCCACGTCAACTTAGTAGGCCCACAAGTCAGCCTCCAAATATGTTGGGTCCCACCTAGCAGCGGGGGTCTTCATTTTTTTTTATGCGTAATAAGGAGGCACTTGCGTGAGAAGAGATATAGCTGGTGGGTCCGAGCTGTCAGCGGCAGGAATGTTTTTTTCGCGAAATACAGAGGCCCTTCCGGTGGGTCCCCGCTGTCAGGTGGAGGAATCATTATTTTGCGCGTAATAAGGAGGCACTTCCTTGTTGTGGCCGTGGACCCAGCTGTCAGCCTCTCCACGTACAGTCCTCTTCCGATGGAAGTCGTTCCTTGACCACATTGAGCACGGCGCGTCGAGAGCACCAAGGCGGGGACGACGGCGAGGCCTAGGAAGGGAATGACCGGGAGCCAGGGAAGACTCGGTAGTTGTTTCCCACGCGGAGGGGAGTGCGAGGGTTTACTGCTTCGGCTGCAGTGTGAGGCTGCCGTCGCCGGAGAATAACAGGAGGTCTGGGTAAGTAGAGGGATGGCTAGGCAGCGATGGGAGTATGGTGGGGCGGTGAGGCCTGCGTGGCAGCACAGCCGGCCGCGGGAGGAGGGAGCAGGCAGTCCCGCCGGCGCTTGTTTGAGCGGCTGGAGCAGGAAGAGCAGAGATTGAAGAAGCACGACGGCCGTTGGATGGACATCCAACAGTCACTGCTCTCGCGTGTTGACTAAGTTGACACGGCGTTGCGTGCGCGTCAACCTTCTTTTTAGGAAAGGTACGCGTCAACCTATAGTAGGTGCACAAGTCAGCCTCAAATCGGTGGAAAATAGCATACAGCCCATCTGCCATTATTTCTAATAATTTACAGCCCATTTGCTAATTCTTAAGGATTTTTTTTGGAGCCCATATTCTTTTTGTTATCATTACAGCCCATATTGTGGCCACGGTTAAAACATTATACGAAATTTTGCATATTTCGGTGCGGTCCGAACTGTTTTTAATCCCGAAATTTCGAATCACATTCAAACTAATTTGAAAAATAAATTCATATCAATATAAAATCCAAATAATTGTCCACGCATAAAAATCAATGGAATTTAAAATCTCAAAATGAAAAAAAAAGAAATTTGAAACTAATTGCTGGTTTGATGTGTTTTAAAAATGTACAGCCCATTTCTCATTACTGATAGCCCATTTTCTCGTCTTGAAAGATTTGCAGCCCAGCAGGGTTGACAAAGCAAGTAGGCCTCGGTTGGGTATTCTACAAAAGAACAAAAAAACTGGGCTGGCCATTTTCAGAAAGAAAAAAAACTACTGGGCTGGTCTTGTGGTAAACATAAAAGAAAAGGCTGGCTAGACAGGCCAGAGTGCCCCGCACAGCCCAGTTGACACCCTGCTTCCGTCTCGAAAACAAAAATAACTGGGCAAGCTACTGGGTCCCTAGTGTCAGCCGCTCATTGTGCAATTCTCTTGTTTATTGACTACGTTGACAATGGCATGGGACCCAGATGTCAGAAATCCATTAGGAGGAACCATTTTTTTGGCTTGAAATAAGGAGGCACTTGCTTGCGTACTGCCATGATCTTGGTGGGTCCCTGCTGTCATCCTCTCCCCTTACAATCATCTCCTGATTGTGTATGCGTCAACCTAGTAGGCCCACAAGTCAGCCTCTAAACCCGTGGTGGACAAATACAGCCCATTTAAAAAAATAACAGCCCATTCCATACGTTCACACGGAAAGTTCAACATTCAGAGCAAAGTAACAGGTCTGATCAGATATAGAGTACTGAACTTCCACGTTGACAACCATCATAGCCAAGTTAACTATCTACTCCACTAATACTCTAGTGTACAAGTACTGACTTACTCCTAGCTAATTAGACGATGTCGGCCGCCATCTGCGGTACACGCTAAATGCCGGCACCGACATCCTCCTCCTCGCCTCGGACTTGCCGGAGGTGCGATAGGGCGTGTTGATCACGCGCGTTGGCCCTTTCCATGCCGGTGTGGTCCACCGAAGCTTCGGCTTCTAAGCGGGAAACCCACTTGACGAGCTGGTAGTAAAATTGTCGGGCGCCAGACTCTAGGGCTATTTGTCGGGCGCCAGCCTCCACGTAGTCGGCCCAGTCGCGGGCGCTCTACTTGCGACTCAAAGCGGCGGTGCACTGCTGCTCCATGCCCCGCTGGCGGCACAAATCGGTGATACGCTGCTCCTCCGCCAAGCAGTCGCGCTCCAACAAGTCCTCGTACTCCGCATTGCCATCTAAAGACCAATAGAATGCCTCCTCCCTCCGTCTTCCTTCCCGTGAATAACCGAACACTAGTTCCGGCGGTGAGCGCCTCTGGCGTTGCCTATTGTGGACGGTCGGGGGCATGACGGACGTGGCGAGAGCGAGGGCATGGCATTTTCTTCAGAACAGCTTGTCAGTTTCTTCAGAGGTAGGCATTTTTATTCAAAAAACTGCCACCTTTGGATCTTGCGTCACAACTAAAACTGCCTAGAGCATATTAGTAGGCTAGCTAGTGATCGATCAGTAACTTGTAAACACTGAGCGAACAGAAATAAGGAACTGCTAGTAACTTGTAAACACTGAGAACACAGAAATAAGGATCATGCTGTGCACAGTAGTAAGAGCCGATCCGTTTGAAATGTTCACACGAGACTCACAGGCCTGGCATTGTAATATGTTCACATTAGTAGCCCAAATTCACAACCAACTAGTAACATGTTAATGCATCTCAATGATTCACAAATCATATACAAATATGTAGCTCCAAAAGCAATGATCTAGAAAAAACATCTGTTCTTCCTACTAACATGGATGCTTCTCTGGGCCAACATTCAGTACAGAGTGAAAGACAAATTTGTTTGTGAAGTCTACAATTCCTCTTGCAAACGTAAGTGGTTTCACCAATAGCTGGAACCATGAGAATGAACCACACATGATGGAGGAACATCCACTGCAATATGAGTTGGTCTTCTCTCGATCACACGGCGAGACTATTTTCGGAATACAAACTTTAGCTTAGGCAAAATGATGCCCATTGTGTAATCAGACCAAAGCAATGAAGCACCTAGTGTTGGCCAATAAATAGTACAGTACTACTTTTGTGCAGTCCATGAAGTGACTATCCAATCTTTCTGTGTCTATTTTCAAATGGCACTGCATGCAGTGACTATACTATTCTCTTGTGCAGTTCCACCAAAATTGCGGTCACTTTGTTTGTTTGCCAAATAGCAACGGGCATACATCTGTCTGCACAAATATCAAGTAGCTAGTAAACATATACCCCACCTTGTATTTTTGGTTTATACACGTCTCTTCCGCTTAGCATCTGCCATGTTTTGCACTGGACAATTTGATATTGTCATGTTTTGCCCTGGACAATTTCGTACTAAATTGATTTGCTGGTACAGAGCAGAAATCTAGCGCCTATTCTTCATCAGACCAATGATATCCATGTTCGCAGTGATGGAAGAGGTGAAATTGATACAACCGAAATTGAGCATCCAATCATTGAATCATGTCCTGCACCTCTAATGTAGGTCCACCCTGCCAATAAATTCACATGCAAACCACTAATATTACTATCTAATGACAGTACAAAAAGAGTAGCAAGATAGTAGCAAACCATGTACCTTCGTAATGAACAGCTCATAGTGCCACCAATTGGATATAAAGGTTTGGAAGAAAACATGCTCCTAATGTTGAACCATTTCGACTTTTTGTGCAGTTCCACTAAAATTGAGCACCCTGTTTGCATAGATATTGAAAGTGTGATTACTATAAAAGTGGCACTAGTTGAAGCATAGACTCACAAATATAACCATTCCAATTTCTTAATGGGAAAAGGTAGCAAGACTGTTTCTAACCACATGTTTGAAGGCATAAATAAGGAAACAACGGCTGATGTCAGGAAGGCATACACAGTATTTTCTTAAAAACTGAACCATTCCTGACCTTTCCTCTTCTTTTAAGCATATTTTGTGTAGTTCAACTAAAATCAAATGCCATCACCGCCTTGACAATTCAGTGACACTGTACAAAAAGAAATGACTTGACATTACATCATGATGTCAGGTATGTAATCGACAGGCATTAGAGACAAACATACAGACCTCCTCCGATAACATAATGAACATTAATTTTAACAAAGGTGTGACTAGCTTTACCGGGATAATTTGAGTGAACTCTACACCCTCTGTTCCTTAATATAAGACATTTTCGCAGTTCAATTTAAAGTACCCAAACGTCTAGTATCTAGAAAAACAGGTAGTAGTTTTCTTGAGCACATATCTGGGAAAGCTTGCCACACTTTATATATGTCCATACGCTAATGCAACACCATTCGAATAGTACAAATATACACTAATCCAGTGGCTAGTGCAACAGTAGAGTAGTTTTTTATTACGGGGTACAGTACAATGGTTTTACTGAACAGATTTCCATAAGCTAGCACTGGAAGATTTCTATAAGCATTAACAATACAAAATGTAAAGGTAACAAGTTTCAGCATTGGTATACTAGCTATGCAACAGCATTAAACCAAATACAAAAGTCTGAAGGTAACTAGCATTACTAACTAATGATAGTATAAAAAAATTGCAAACCATGTACCTTCAAGGTAAATATCATTTTGAACTCGAGGGGACATCAAAATTGCTATCCCAATCTTGATAATCGATCAAACATAAAAACTTGATCAAACGAATCAAGAGAACAGCCGGAGAAGGAAGTGCCCACTCTTGACCTTTCCTCTTGTCTTCGTAATTTTTTGTGCAGTTTAACCAAAATAAAATGACATCAGCGCTTTGGCATTTTGGTGACACTGTACAAAAAAAATTGACTTATCTCATGAAAGTGAGGTATGTAATCTATAAGCATTAACAGTCCAAAAATCTGAAGGTAGTAACAAGTTTCATCGTTGGTATACTGGTTGTGCAACAGCATTAGAATGCCTTAGCTGAAAAATCTTTAATACATCCATAATCAACAGCTAACCCTGAAATAATCCAGTGACATTAAATGGCATTGCTTAAATTTATCGATGGCATTAGACTGAGTGCAGCATTAGTTAAATGTGGCATCACTTTAGCAGTAGCATTGCTTCACTTTACCGCTGGTGTTATACTAACAGCAAAAAAGGGGCAATAAGAGCATGGGAGGCCCATTCGGACAGTGGGCGCACCAGTACAATGTACCTCCATGGACGCATAGAGTGGTGAGGGAGGTATGGTTGCCCAGAGCAACAAATATCCAGGCAGCATATCTGGATTACGTCCCATTTTTGTTCTCTTTAGCCACCTTTTTCCTATGTGAGGACAACAAACCGATCGACCTGGTCATTCTCTATTGCGTTGTCATGCCTTTCTACCCTTTTTCACCCTTTTTCAACCAAGAGACACAAGACTCCTTCCTTAGCTACTGATTTTCCCCTTTTCAACCTAGATGCGGGTTCGATGCCTAGTCTCTTCGACAGTACTTTCTCCCTTCCTTTCCTTATTCAACCCAGACATGGATTAGTCTGCATGAAGTAGGGTTTCCTTTAATAGTGCAAATTAAGGTTTTCGTCTGCATGACCAGCAGAGCAGAGGATAGCAAATTGGGAAGAAGGTGGAGTGGAAAAAGATCCACATGCAGCGACGTGGCAGATGGGGCAATAGAACAAGGGTATGGTTCGAAAAGAGGTAGCATACCTGAGGGTCGGCAGGAAGTGACTTCGCTCATGGTTGTTGTCCTTCGCACACACTACGACAGCGAGCTTGGGGATGGAGGCCATCTCGCGCGGGCGCTAGGTCTGAGAGGACGGCCTTGTCGTCAGTGCGTGACCTCGCTCACCGACGATGAATGCGTCAACGCTGCATGTCATTTTCTTCCCCGGCGGATCTGTGACCACCGGTGAGGAGGGAGAGAGAGAGGCCTTCTTTTTTAGATCTGGAGAGAGGGTGATAGTGTGAGAAGCAAGTGGGCGGCCCTTAGCAAGCAAGCGCTGAAGCTCCAGCCTATATATCTTTTTTGATACTAGTACTAGAGGTGGAGTAGTGGTAGAGTAGTTTATATTTTCTCTGCATACAATACCAGTTAGTCGTGCTTCAAAACTGAACGGCACGCCTTTAAAAAAATAAAGTCGAGAAATAATGTGGCACCTCGGGCCAATGCGGCCAGATCGCATTTTGCACGAGAAATGACACACCATGTTTCGTTGACATGTGGTCCCGTTCCAACATGTCAGTGAGACGACGGCGAGTCCATTTGTACAATTTCTGAATGGACGTCTATGTAGGCCGGGGCGCCTCTTCCTGTACCATGGCAACCGTCCACTGCCTCTTCGCCTTTCCCTCTTGATTTGGAACTGCTGTCGCACGCTCTTCCTCCCTCCTCCATTTGCCTTCACCCTTCCTTCTGCCATTGTTTGATCGTCTTCTCCATGGAGGGAACAGGCCAGAAACGACCCCGTTATTCTTGCCCCGATCTGAAAGATGACGTGGTGGAGGAACTCATTGATCGGTGCGACATCATCACCTCGGCTAGCATGGCAGGTTCGTTCAAGACCATTCTCGACTCAACAAATAACATCATTACAAAGAACCCAAGGGTCCAGGAGCGGTTTGATCTCCCCTATCTTCTTCGCCATGACCCTGCTCGTTGGCGTTCGGACGACGGAAGCCTCGCCTTGTGCAAGTTGATGCCACTTGATAATGATACGCGTGATGTTAAGATGCCATCGCTTAAGGGTAAGGCCTGGGCAGGCGCAAATGGAGATTGGGTTGTTTATATTGGGTACAACTGCGAGTGGTAACTTGTGAATGTGTACACTCGTCAGCGGATTCCACTTCCAAAAATCTCAGAGTGCCCTGAGGTTGAGCACACAGATGATCTACGTATGTTCAAATACGATCATGGTGACTGTCGTCTATGGAAGATAGCAATTTGTCGAGTTCCCATTCGCTCTTGGGATTACATGAACTATGAAGTTGTTGCTATCTTCGACAAGCTTGTTGCCGTCCTTACTTCCACGCCTCGATGGATATTGCTCAAAAATCAATTTATGTACACGGATGAGTACTGTGATGCAATTCAATACGAGCATCTTGTGTTTGCTGCCACCACTCGTGGCACTATTTTTGCATGGGATCCTTATGGTTTCAGTACGTTTGTCTTCCACCGTAATTATAATTGTTTCATCCACATGCATGCGGGTTAGCTAGTTTCCCTTTACTAATTAACCTTCTTGTGTTTCCAAGGTCCTGTGAACATTCCACCACCTATACTTGAAAAAAATTATAACCAAGGGGGAGATGACGATGGTGATGATCATGAGCATGAGGACGAGCAGGACCTATATACTCAGTGGCACCTGGCAACTTATTCTGATGGATCACCTCTTCTTGTCTGTATACAGCGCACTGCTGATGTTACTACTAAGGAAGCAGGTGTTGTCTCCCATGCTCGCACTCTCCGGACCTATTCCAACATCCGTTGCAGGGTATTCGGGATGGATACTAGTGTGCTAGCGCCAACACCTTCTCCCTGGTTCAGTATTGATAGTCTTGGAGAAAACTCGCTCTTCCTTGGACAAAACTATCCAATGATGGTGAAAGGCGATCCAGCTGTTGTTGACACAACGTTACTACCATTTATGAGAAGCAACTGTATCTATACCTTGGACATTGCTATGGTTCCCTACCCTGGCTATCACAATATGCGTCTTGATATAGGCCGCTTCAGCCTGGATGATCAGTCCTGCGTTGGTCTCGATATTGACAATAGCTAGCCCTTCCCAGAGGCTTACCTATGGTTCAAAGCAAGTGTTTCCAACGCCGAGGATTCATTGAGCTGAAGTTCATTTCATTGCTTGTTATTTGTTGTGTGATGAAAACTTCAGTATTTACTAGAATGTTTTGTTGGAAATAATCTATAATCCAACATGTATCCTCGTTGTCGTTGTGTGTTGATGACTTGTTGTATGTAATGAATGGTACATTTGCATATGCATGTCATAAACTCAATTTATGAATGGTTTTTGAGTCACTTCTTGGAGTGTGAGTACCGTAGTAGTATAGCCAGCATCCGGTTATATGAAGTTGCCACATCACATAGAGCCAACCTAATATTGGAGTATGCTAGCACAATAGTTAGTTCTAGTTAGATCAACTAGAGCTAGGTGTCACACGGAGGCAGAGAAATATGGTGATAGCATGACTGCGTGAGGTGGTCTTGTACGTAGTATGATGTAGGCACAGGGCTTGCCGTGTTTCCTACTCCTCCGGTCTAAATGTGGAGAAGATTTGGTCGAGTTCTTCCTCCTTTTGCCAACACATGGGACATCCAGCATCCAGGTCGTGTCATGCAAGAAAATGGAGTGCTAGTTGAAGCCACATGATGTGCATCTTGGGTTAAACTGTAAATAGAATCTTACTCTTGAGTAACTCCAAAAGCGGCCACCGAAGATCTTTATTGGATTTGTTTTTCATCACCAGCATGTCAAGGTGAAAGATGTGCAGATTCGGTGGGTCATCTTGCGTTTTCACTGACATGTGGGACCGCATGTGAGCAAACAGATGATGGGCTCCGCGCGCCTGCTGGCTGGCTGAGAAGAGAGAGAGAGGAGGGCTGAGCACGGACTCCAGGAAATTTCGTGACAATGTGAGCAGTACTAGTGGTGTACCGTACTCCTGGAGAGATAATGTGTTTGCTCTACGTAACCAGCACCTCGATATAGTGGCGTGGCATGGGCCATAACTAGCATTCACGTCTAGCAGTACGGCACACGCCACTCACACGAGTCCCATCTGACACCAATTTTCTTGGAGTCCGTGCTACAGCCATCTCTTCTCCCTCCTGTTTTCTCAGCCATCGCGCGGTGGGCGGGGTGGGGGTTTGCCAATAGTCGGTTTGCTCAACTGCGGTCCCACTTGTAAGTGAAAATGCAACACAGCACGCATTCCCCCTTGAGCGGCATGCCGGACTAACCGTGTGGGGGTGCGACGCGTACACGGCAGGCTTTTCCTTTTGAACTTGTAACTTGTAAAATTTGGTTCAGCTCCATGGCGCGACCGATAGATAGAAATAACGATTTTCCCTAGAGTAATGAGAAGTTTGGTTCTGGCGCGGTTCATGCATGGAGTACGTACGAAATTATGAAGTTGGTGCGAAAGGTAAGATAATTACTAGTAGTACAATATACTACTACATGGATTTGACGGAAAGATAAAGATACATACGGATCCATCAACGACATCCTCACGCCGTAGTGCGCCGGGTCACCAACCGACATGTGAGGAGCAACGGCGTTGGTGGCGAGCTCAACGTGCTTCTGAACAATGCCGTCCAAGGTTGCCCTGCGGTCCAAGAAGGCCAGCGTCCTATCATCCTCCTCTTGCACGTAGTAGTCCTTGTGGATGATTTGCGTGTAGACGTGGGTGATTATGTCGATGGTGTCTTGCTGCGCCAGGCGCTGCGCGGCAAGCGCGACGTCGAGGTGGACATTCTCCAGCGCGACGGCGGGCAGTCGCAGGGCCACCAGTGCGTCGAAGAGGTTGTCACCATAGAGGCTGTTAAGGGTGGCGGGCGTCGCAGAGCCTGGGCGCGTGGGCTGGAGGCGTACGTCAAGGTCGTCCGCGAGCTTCTTGACGACGGTGAACTTGTCAAGGAAGCCGACGAGGACCTCGTCGAACAAGAAGACGAAGCTGTCGTCCAAGAGGCCTCTCACCCTGGCGGCCTCAAGCACGACCTGGAGACGTTCCTCGGTGCCGGGCCGCAAGCCGGCGTCGTGGACCTTCTAGCATAGCCGGCTGATGCTCGTGCTCATCGCCTCCATGGGTCTAGCTTCTAGTCAACTGATCTTGCGATTGGAGTGATCACTCTTGCCCTTGGTTAGGGTGCGTGGGTGCGTAGGATTTCGTAGATTGGACTGGTGGGGAGCCTTTATATGAGAAGTGTAGACTGCGTTGCATTCACGTGTGTGTTGGCCATCTACTCCTCGGCCCTCCCTCCGTGCCGGTGCAGTATAGTCATCTCACCGAGACCAAGTTGGGGCAAAACGAGAGAACTTTGATGTTTACTGGTTTATTGGTCCCCTTTGCATTTTGTGCCAAGTTTTGACCTTTGATTTAACTAATAAAATGTTAATGCATGTAACCAAAAATGTTATGCTAAGGCCCTTCCCAGTGCTCCATGGTGGACAGGTGCTAACACTAGTAGAAAACAGGGCTTTCGTCACAGCCGGATCGGAGCATTAGTCCCGGTTGCATTATGAACCGGGACTAGTGTGAGCATTAGTCCCGGTTCGAGCGGCTAGGGCGCTGGGCAGGCATTAGCCCCGGTTCAAATGGGACCTTTAGTCCCGGTTTGAGCCACGAACCAGGACTAAAGGGTGCGATGCCCTTTAGTCCCGGTTCGTGGCTCAAACCGGGACTAAAGGTTAGACCTTTAGTCCCGGTTCGAGCCACGAACTGGGACTAAAGGGGTTGAGGCCTTAGTCCCGGTTGGTGGCACCTTTAGTCCCGGTTGGAGCCACGAACCGGGACTAAAGGGGTTTTGAAATTTGCTTTTTGTTTTTCCATTTGTTCTTTGTGTTTAGTTTCTGTTTTAAAGTGCTTATATCTTTTAGGATATTTGATGTTTTTGAGTGATTCTTTTTGCATTATATTCAAAATTTTGTCTAGTTTCTGTTTCTGCCATTAGTTTTCAAATTTGAATGATTTAAATATGAATTTGTTCAATTTTGCTTCAAACCCTAGATTGTGAATAAATTGAGTTTAAAAATAGTTTTAAATTTAATTCTTTTTGCTCCTAGTCACATGTTAGATTGTTGTCACAGTAAGATTTATTTGGTTATTTTTAGAATAATTTATATTAGGATTTTAATTAAAACAGTACTGTTTTGTAAAAAACAAAAGAAAATGATAAAAACTTAAAAAATTAAAATCCTTCGAGATGTAGTTATGTTATTACATCTACTAGTTAGGAAAATTAAAAAACTTAAATTTGGACATGTTTTGCAAAAAAGTGTTATGAAAAAGTAAAACGGCCATATCTTTTGCATACGATGTCGAAAAAAAACGCATAATATATCAAAAAAATCAGCACAAAAATCCGCATCCGATTTCGACGCCAAAGGCTGTTTTGCAAATTTTAGAATCCTCAAATTCTTAAAGGAAAAAAAGTTATGCTCAAATTACAGTTTTTTTGAATTTTGGTTAAATCTGGTCAAACTATGGTCAAACTACTTATTCAAGAAATATTAGTGTTACTAAATAATTATTTTAGTTTTTTTGAATTTTGGTCAAACTGTGGTCAAACTATGGTTAAACGGGACTAAAGGTCCTCCAGCCCCGCTCCAGCAGGCGGCCACGTGGAGCCCCTTTAGTCCTGGTTCGTAAGCGAACCGGGACTAAAGGTTAGAGGCTTTAGTCTTGACCCTTTTGTCCCGGTTCCAGAACCGGGACTAAAGGCCCTCTGGAACCGGGACAAAAGCCCCGTTTTCTACTACTGTAAGCATGCCACATAGGCAAAAAATGACATGGCGCAGTAATTAAGGAGGAGAGAGAGCACTTTGGTGACCCCAGGAAGAACCAATGCCAAGCACGTGAACCTAGGCAAACCACTTAAATGAAAGAAGTTGACCAATGCACGGAAGAGTTTAGGTGCTAAATCATTAAATATAGTGAGCTTTAGCAACAACAAGTTAAGCACCTATGCATTGGTGAGTTGAGTTGCTAAGCTATTTAATGCACTTAGCACCTCTTCTAAGAGCAAGTATAATAAGATTATGTAAGCAGGCTGTAAGGGTTAAAATATTATTTTTCTGCTGACATGGAGGGGAGAGAAAAGGAGAAAGAATAGGAGCCGGCTACAGAATAAGAGCCAGCTGCAGCACGTGCTCCTAGGCATAATGTGAGAGTGAAAGGTGGGCCATGTATTAATGAAGTAGCACATCTTTGTATCTTACTATTATACTTGAAGGCTACAAGGTTGGCTATAGATGACATGGCAATGTCATATAGCCATCAGCTGGCTGTACTATTAACCATGCTCTAAGCACCTTTGCATTGGAAGAGGTCTAGTAGTCTCAAGTCATTGAATGCATACGCACCCCACGTCTCCTATTGGGTGATTTCTTTTTTCGTGGCAAAAAACAGGGAACGAGGTGGGTAGTTAATGCACCGCGCCTAAAAGTTTTGGGATTATTTGGTTTTCATAATGTGACTAATGCACCAGCATGGAGGGAGTACAATAGTAGTCTTTGATTGCAATTTTTTGTTGGTAGCTTACCAAGCTGAGCGCTCGGTGAGTACAATAGTAGTCTGATTGATGAGACTTCAGATTTGAGCCATCTACCGGAAGGGAGAGTGTATAATATCATCGAGAAGTACGTTCAAAACCGAATAAAACAATACTCCATGTATTTATTTACAGAGGGAGTAGTATATTTTTTGTGACATGCATTACTAGATATTGCTAGTCAAATACTAAATCCAGACGGACATGGTAGTACTACTAAATCCAGACGGTGGTGCTAGACTAGTAGTAGTACTACCAATGTAGTACTAGTACTGTACTACCCGTTGGTCAAATTACTTCTCACAGTGAAGTGACAAGACCCTGCGCCGGAGATGACACCTGACTGTAGGCGCCGTGTTCGGCATACCAAAGTCAGCCTCATCGTGTGCAGTCACTATCATCATGGCTGTAGAGCTAGCCTGCTTACAACTAGCCGTGTTCGACATAATTTCCCGTGCGTTGCCACGAGTATCTCTACTCTTTTCTTATACGAGTAAGATGCCCGTGCATTGCATGGAACACCAAGATTGGGGGTGGATGGCGTCGGCAGCGGCCATCGCGCCAGATTGTTCCATGGCCTTCTAGATGTGGTGGGGAGGAGATAAGGCTGATTGTGAGAGACAAGGAGTTGTTTGTAAATAAGGAACAAGTGCGGGCATCTTTTTGCAAAACTGCAGAAGTTTACTTTGTATGCGTCAGATCTAGATCTGACAGCTATTGGTGAAAGATGGCAGGCACACCATCATCACCAACTCAGGACCTCTTTGATTCGCAGGATTTTGAAAACGCAGGAATAGGACACGGAAATATTACAAGTTTCAAACTGATATTACAAATGTTAGGAGTAATGCTGCACCTACGAAGAGGAAATTATTAGGAAGTTTACGTAAGAACTTCCGTTACTTTAGGTGGATGCAGCATTATCGTACAAACTAAAATCCACCGCCCTGACAAGTCACTAATGATCAAATAAATTTTTGAGTCTCTGGCGACTTGATGTTTAAAAAACAAATTCAGCTTCTGCGGAGACTTTGCCATTTAGACTTAGACGCTTGCGGTGATCAGCACGCCATTCATTGTTGCGCCAGAGAACGCCAAACCTCATTATCTTGAGCACACTTGCCTCCAGAACAAAGAACCTAGCCAATTTAATCTCAGATGTGCTGCCTCGGTAGTCGATCAAATCAATTTCTGTAAGATGGAGATCAAGGCATTCGATGAGATTGTTATAGTGCAGCACATTTTTCACTTTCGGGTCTTTTTTTATCTGCAAAAGAAGAGAACATATTAGAGCAGCTGGCTGTATAAGATTGCCGTGTCATCAAGAGGTACCAATATCATTCGCTCATACGATAGGGTTGGCTGGCTAGTGATATTTTTTCACTCTCTCTCTCTTTCTCTTTCCTCTCATTTACCTAAAAGCACGTGAAGAGCTTGGGCATTGGTTGCCTTCCACTATGTGGCCGATGCCATATTTCTCAAAAGTATGCCACATAATACGCATCGATGTCAAATCAAAAGATTTTGGCACCGCTCTAGCGATGTGAGAGAGTTGGCACCGCTGTGCACACAGACCCACATGTATAAACAAATCAATCAAACCAACTACACCAGCCTCTCACTCTCCCAAACAAGTATTTTTTTATTGCCTCAGTCCTCTCCCTCTCCCACGCAAGTGTTTTTTTATTGCGTGAGTTAATTTGGCACCAGAGCAAAGTAGGTGATCCAGATTGGGGCACCAGGTGAGCAATGGAGGGGCATCGATGCCAAATGCATCACAAGTGAATTTGGCACGTGTTTTGGCCTACATAGTGGAGGGCCGTTATAGCCCACTTTTGTACTACCTCGTATTTAGTGTAAAATTTTGACCATAGATTTACCTAAGAAAATGCCAATGCATGTCACCAAAAATTATACCATTTGAAATTATGTTCAAATACGAATCCAACGATATAATTTTTAGTGACATGCATTAACATTTTGTCAGTTAAATCTATGGTCAAATTTTGATACTACAAAATAGGAAGAGTAAACCAGGATGGAGGTAGTACTTGCTCTTAGGGTAACCATAGAGTTACTAGTCTAAGTTACTTGCCACAATGACTAGCCTAGGCTACTAGTAGTACAACAAAAAAAATGATGCAGGTGATCACGTGAGAAAAATACTAAAAACATTCTTTCGGTGCAGTGCGTAGATGCAGTTTTCAACACTACACTTGTCATCATAATTTGGGAAAATTACGAAAAAATTGAGCTACGTTGTGATTACCGTTTACTAATAGGAAAGAAGTTTCACCTCGATGAGTAGCTTCTCCGTGCACGGAAAGTATGTAAGGAATCCAACAACTTGATCCAGATTGGGGCCGATAGATTTTATTGCCAAGATCTTCACTGTGCGCACAGACTGGGTCAAGCTTGTGGGAATCATTTTCTGGATGACAGTCGTAAATACATCAAGAAGAAATTTAAAAATGTGAATTTCAAGAAGACGGAGAAGAAGATGAGTGTTGTACCTGAACGATTACGGATCCAATAAAGAGTTCGGAGAATTTGGCAGACGAGTACACCAACGCTATCAATTTCGGCGCGTCAATGACCCTGATTTTTGTTGGACCTTCTAGATCAGATACAAGCAATCTCTCAAGGAAAGGCGCATTCTCAATGACCATAATGTGGAACAGCTGGAGTGATCTCTTCCCAATTGATGTCTTGTTGCGGGGCCAGCAAGACACATAAATCCATCGGAGATTCGTTGAGGCGATGTGGAGGCTAATGAACCCGTGGATCTGCCAAAGACGAAGGTACTCGAGCGCAGTACAGCTGCGGAGCAGGTGCTCCATAGCCTTCTTCGAGATGCCAACGTCGAAGAGGTCGAGCAGCTTGAGTTGAGGGAGAAGAAGGGCGGGCGTGGCATTAATCTGGGGAAAATAGCAGGAGCTAAAGTTGGCGCGGCGCAGCGTTGGCGTGAGGCAGAGCGCGGACGACGGCAGAGAGCGACATCGTCCAGCTTCAAACTTGAGCTCCTCGAGCTGATCTAGGGCGGGGGATAAGAACCACTCGTCGAACTTGGCTTGGACCTTGCAGTTGGTACTGAACATGTGGATGTCAAGGCATCTAGCTGGCCCAGGGTGCGATGAAAGGATCTTGGAGACTGCGGCCATGCGTTTGCAATTCCCGTCGCAGAGGCAGCTGTCGACGGTGAGGTTGAGGGGGACGCGGCGCCAGAGGGGGCGCCACTGCCGGGAGAGCAGGGTCGTCCGCACGACAGATTTGATGGGGAGGAGGCCGATGATGATGAGCAGCATGTCGTCGGGGAGGCTGCTGATGAAGTCCAGGCTTGCCGGATGCGGTTTTTGCTCGAACCACCTCCGCTTGTTGGCTGCCTCGCCGTCCATCTCAGTCGGCGGCGACGCCGGTGTACACGTGTGCTGGTGTGTATTGTGTGCTGGGTGTGCGCGAGTGCGTCCTTCTGTGCATGCCGCCATGCGGTGGTGAAGTGTGCGCGAGTGCATCCTTCACGCGGAAGAAGTGTGCCCTCAATTTACTAGTGTGCGGGGTGCTACCCCGAGTGGTTTCAACTTTGTTTACTTCACCGCGTGTCAGATGGGCCTCTAGTTTACTTATTTTCACCCACTGCCACATGGGCCAGCACACGAAGATAGAGAACACGAGCTGACAAGGCAGCATGTGGACTAGTTGACCGGTCAACTAAACAATATACCAAGCTATACGTGACACGGTGACCGTATAATCCCTCGGTATAGAGAGTTCGAGTGAGAGGGGAGGCCCGTGAGAGATAGTAGAGAGAGAGAAAGAGCTACTCCCTCCGTTCAATAATGTAGTGCCTATATTTTTTTTAAAGTCAAACTTTTGAAACTTTGACCAAGTTTATAAAGAAATTACTTATATCTACAATACCAAAGATAAATGATAGTATGAAGTAAGTACATGTTGTGATGAATCTAATGATCGTTCTAGATGTAAATGTTTTTCTCCACATATACCTGGTCAAACTTTTCTGAGGTTTGACTTTTCAAAACATCCATATGATTATGGACGTGAGAGAGTACCTAACTAGAGAGAGAGTGAAATAGAAAGAGTGAGTGAAAAAAGTGTGTGTGCGTGTGTGAAAGAGACATGGACAACACACGATAAAGTAGAGAAAAAGCGTGTGTGGCTTATGCAAACATATCACACATGCATCTTCGACAGCAGAAGCGAGGTGGGGAGATAGTGTGTGGTTGTTTGCAACCGAGAGAGAAAGACCCCTAGCACGTGGCCAAGAGAGGTCTGACAAACAAGGGAGAGAGGTCGAGAGAGACGTATGGAGAAAATGCAGACATGGGGAGGAGAGAGTGTATGTTTGTGACAGAGAGATCCCCTGGAGATCGTGATGGGACTACATGGATGGGAGATAGAGTGACAAGGTGTGTGCGCGATAGAAGATACCCCGAGAGATATCGAGATAGACATATGGATGGAAGGAGACAATACGTGTGTTCCTGATGGCTAGTGAGAGATAGTCATACTTAGGGGGGGAGTGCATGCGCCTATGATGGAGTGAGGGATTATGGTACTTAGGGGGGGTGTGTGTCACATAGAGAGAGAACAAGGGCGGAGAGTGTTAGATGGGTCTATGTAGCGCGAGCGAGATATGTGTATGTGTGAACCAGGGAGATATAAAGTTTGAGAGAGATAGAGGAGCCCCGATACGGCTGAGTGGTGCGTCAGATAGCTGAGAGGGGGAAAGAGATATTCCATCCGCTCGATAATGCAGTGCATATAAATTTTTTAGAAGTCGAACTTTGGAAACTTTGACCAGGTTTACGCAAATATTATTTATATCTACAATACCAAAGATACATCATACGAAACTACATCTCATGATGAATCTAATGATATATGTTTGCCGTTCTAGATGTAAATATTTTTCTCCACGTACATGGTCAAACTTTGTGATGTTTGACTTTTCAATAAATCTATATGCTATGGACCGAACAGAGTGCCTAAGTCGAGAGAGATCAAGTGCATGTGAAGGAGAATGAGTGAGTGTGCAAAAAGAGTGTGTGTGTGAAAGAGAAAGGGACAACAAACGATAAATTAGAGAGAGTGTGTGTGTTCGTTTCTTATGGAAACATATCACGCATGCATCTCCGAGATAGAAAAGCGAGGTGAGGAGATACACGAAGATAGCTAGTGTGTGATTGTTTGCAACGGAGAGAGACACCCCTATAGCACATGTCCAATAGAGGTTTGGCCAACAAGGGACAAAGGTCGAGAGGGACACATGGAGAAGATGGACGCATGGGGAGGGAGAGAGGGTGTGTTTGTGATAGAGAGATCCCCTCGAGATCGTGAGGGGACTATATGGGTGGGAGATTGAGGGACGAGGTGCGTGTGCGATAGAAAGATGCCCCGAGAGAAATCGAGATAGACCATGCACATGTTTGTGATGGAGACTAAGAATTAGCTAGTCATATACATATAGGGGGGACTGCGTGTGACTACAATTGAGTGAGAGACCATCATACTTGGCTAGGCGTGAGATTGTGTGTGTGTGCGTGTGAGATGGAGAGAGAACGAGGGAGAGAGAGAGAGTTTTAGATGGGTCTATCGAGTGCGAGTGAGATATGCATGTGTATGTGTGACCCAGGGAGATGGAGAGTTTGAGAGAGAGAGGGAAGAGCTCCGAGATGGCAGAGTGGTGCATGAGAGAGTTACGGGCAACGAGCCAGAGAATTTGTGTGCGTACGATGAGTGCACCCAAGATATTTAGCTTGGACTAGAGAATCATACATAGTGTGCGAGAGAGACCTATACATGGAGTGTGCATGCGAACTAGAAAGACCCCCCCCCCCCCCCACACACACACACACACAGAGATAGAGAGAGAGGGAGAGGGACCAACAAGGTTTGTGTTTGGATGCGTGCGATAGAATTGAAGATTGTCGGCGAGACAGAGAGCAGGAGTCCGGGAGAGGGGGAGGTCGCGTTTTATGCATCAAAGACTGGTATAAACCATGTTTCGATATAAACTTGCATTCAAATATTTAAATTGGAGAACATGTTGTCTGTAATCCACACATGAACGGAGATATGCGTATCAAACTAGTTCATTAATTTGACTTTCAACATGTTCATGGAGTACTATAATACTGTACAACATGCTACTCGATTGAGGTGTTCAATTTTGGATTTAGTTCACTAGTTTGACCTGGTGAACGAGCTATTTCATTGAATCGAGATATTTCATTTTGGGTTTGATTCCCGTTTTTGAGTGGGTCAACTATTTGTCATATAGTAAATCGTTAGCAACGAGCATGTAAAAACACATTAGTCCCGAGCATCATCTCTCCATCTAAAAAAGAAGTGGCAAGCTAATATTTCAAAATTTGATTCGAATCGACTTGGTAAGGTAGACATGGATGCTCGTTCTCCCAAAATTTGAACGAACCACTAAACACCCTCTGCTCGGTGGAATTCACCCGAGCAAATAAATGGGAGACGCGAAATTACCGGCCTATGTGAGACACGCATCAATTGGCCCATTGTACATCGAGGGTAGGTTCATAACTTCATCCAAGCGCGCCTTCTCCTCGGCCGAAATGACATGTGCCGAATAATTCATAAACCATGGGCGGCAAAACACCCTCTCCTCACCCGAAATCGCTCGCGCTGACTATTTCAAAACACGCCCTCCTCGCCCAAAATCGCTCGCGCCCACTATTTCAAAACACACCCTCCTCGCCCGAAATCGCTCGCGCCCACTATTTCAAAACACGCCCTCCTCGCCCGAAATCGCTCGCGCCCACTATTTGGGAGAAGCAAAGTTACTCTACTATCCCCGACCCTCAGTACACAGACCCAAACCCAGAAGCCTAAAGGCAGGGGTAGAACTGTAACTCCCCCCCACATTTCAGACAAATGCGTCCGTAAGACATGGTTCCCCCTCCCAATTCCCCATTCATAGCTCGTGGGCGCCAAATCACCTTCTCCCCGGAAGCTCCCTTCTCCCCAGCCGCGAAACCTCAGACCCTCCTCCATGGCACCCCCCACCGCACCAAATTCACCGCCGCCCTCCTCCCCAATGCCGGAGACGCTGTCCGTTTGCCGTCATGCTCTGGGCCATGTGCCTCTTACTCCGTGCTGCCGGAGCTGCCTCGACGACGGCCGCGTGAATCGTACCGGAGCCGATTCACCCCCGCCGTTGTGCACGGCGCTGGAGCGGCTCCAACTTCGGATGCGTCCAAGGCCCCGGCGCTGCTTCCCCGTAGCCGTCGACCGTCGCGACATCTCTGCTTTCCTGCCGTCGGTAGCCACCGCAACTGCGCCGGCCTCACCGACTCGATAGCTGGAGCTGCCTACTTCACCGGGCCGCAAGATAGGTCATACACTCATCTCAAATCACTTTATTTAGGCGTCAGTTGTCTGAATTTTTATTCTGGGCCAATCGATTCCCAATGGGAAGTAGCACCCCTCGAGGCGGCGGAGCTCCTAGGCTGTCGGTTGGCTGGTGTCTAACGTAAGGGTGCGGGGCGCAAGTTCGTCGTGGAAGCAGCGCTTAGATGGCTATCTTAGAGTTGCGTGGGTTGAAGGTACTGCCGCCGCCGGATCTAGATGACGGCGAGTCTTTGTGGATTGGCCGGGGGCGGCGCAACCACGGCAGTGCGGTGGGGCGGGGAGCAGGGTTTTGGTCGGAGCTCTCACGGTCACGGACGGCGGAGGCAGGCTGCTCTGCCGGTGGTCGTTGGCTCTTCGGGGAAGATTCTGAACAGTGTCAGCCGGGAGGCACAAGACGGCCATCAAGCCATCCGGTGTAGATCGGACAGTACCAAAATAAAATAAAATCGTGTGACCCAATTTAGTCTTCAGTCAACAGACGTGTGACCACTCTCGTACCTTACTGTTGATCTCTTAGGGTATTTCTTCAGATCAGAGATATGTGTCGTTCTTAACATTATGCGTTTTCTGCATCTTCAGCCACACTGTCTTCCTTCTCACCGCAGTTGCTCCAACAAGGGAAGCATACACCAGAAGGGAGCTGTAGTCCCCACTCAACAGTTCCCTGCATCGAATGCGCATGCCCGACATGGACAGCCACAACAACTGCAGGGCCATCGACAAGTCAGCACATGATGCTCACTCCTATGGATGGCGGCCAGATAGGTTGTACCCTCATCTTACTTGTGTGCAACATTTATGGCTTTGTTATTCATCTAAGCATGGAAAATAGATTATCATATTTCACTGTATATTCATGCTGATCTCTTACGGGTCTTGTTCAGGAGTTAACGTTGTTCCATAGTTCAGCTAAGAGACTTGTTCTTTAGGTAACGATGTTCCATAGTTATCATCCATCAGCCAATGCTATCCCACAGGCTGGTGATTATAGGATTATACCACTTCTAGTATTACCTATGTTGTTCTTTATTACTTTTGTGTGCCATCTAGTTAATCTCAAGTACAAATGATACATATTCTGTAGCTTTCATCTGTGTTCTCCCTTTAGTTTTTGAGACCTGTTGCTGCTAGTTAACCCCAGTCCTACTATTTATGTCGTCTCCTACAGGCACTCATTACATAAATCTAACTACTAGTTGTCTTCCATGCATGTCAGATATAATTGCACACACTGATATATCCACAAGAACCTCACGAAGCAATGTAACGGCCAACAAACTTGACGTCAATGATACCCAATATGATGGAACATGTAAAGGCAGTTCTTTAAAAGACTTGCAGAAAGATGATGAATCCTATTCACCCCACAAGGTCCTTGCTTTAACTTGGCCCGTGATATGGGTATAGCATGCATATAATGTCCTGGAGTGCATCTACTCTGTTGCAATGCCATGTGCTTAGCCTGCTGATCATGCATGTAAATATGTCATGCCTTCCTCTTTTTCAGTACCTATTCCATTCATGATAACATGTTTTCAAATTCAAGTACTGTCATTCTACTCTATCGCAATGCCATCTGCTTAGTTTGGACATCATGCTTCTGAATATCTTATGCATTGTTATTCATCAGTATGTACTTCATCTGTCTACCATACCATGTTTTTTTTACATTGAAGTGTTGTTCTAGTGGTCTGTTGCAATGCCATCTTAGTTTCCCAATCATACACACATATGTTGCCTTAGTGTTTTTCTGTATGTATTCCGCTAGCATACAGTTTTACATTCAACTAGTTTTTTTTACTTTGTTGTCCTGTCGTATCCCTAGCTCTTACATCATACTCCCTCCGTCTGGATTACATGTCGCAGAAATGGATAAAAATGGATGTATCTAGAACTGAAATACGCCTAGACCCATCCATTTATTTCCGGATGAAGGGAATACATGTCAATATGTCATGCCTTTCTATTCTTCAGTACCTATTCCATCTCTTTGCTGTAGCATGTTTTATAATTGAAGCACCATTCTTCTATATAAGGCATGCAAGGGGAAGACAGCTATGTTAGAATCTGAAGGGTTACAAACAAGGTCTTTGCAAAAGATCCAAACGCCAGGAGATAGTAAACCAACTCTAGTTTTCATAGATACTGCTCCAGCACAGAGAAACCCAACTCCTACTGATAATAAGCAGATTCCAGTGGCCAAAGAACTAGTCCGCTCCAGTCCAGCAAAAATATGTCAACTCCATTCTAAGAAGCGTGTGCGTATCCTCGCATCATGAAATTTTATAGCATTTTGATCATATTTTCTACATGTTTCTTACCCATCTCTCTTTTAGAAAATAAGCTTAAAGGATAGAAGACTTTCTGCACTGGGATCGTATTCGAGGAAAGTATCTTGCGGGAATTCTCTATGCTCCAATGCTGATGTAAGTACCTGTTGTATATCACTATATTTTTACATCAGCATGTATTTTGTTAATCGGCGTGAATCCAACCTTTATCTGATCTAAATTTAGTTGTAGCAAAATGTATAATTAAAGGCGACAATGTTGATTTTTGTAAGGAAAACTGCCTGATAGTTTTGCATACTGAGCTGCATGAGTGTACTATCTCATATCATGCACATTACTGAATTGTAGTGCTGCTCTGGTTGCCCATTCATTCATTGGGTCAATGTTGCTTTCATATTACCATACATGGCTGATGATAGCTGTGCCATATTGTGTTAATTTGGTGTAGGCTGGTGTGGTCTGGTTGCCTAAACGTTCGTTGTGTCAATGTTGCTTTCCTATTATCTGACCTGGCCAATGATTGCAATGCTAGTGTGTTAATTTGGTGCAGGCTGCTGAAGATACGAAGACAAACTCTGAAAACAGCAAGGCAACCCCATTGTTTATTTCCAATAAATCTAGGCCAGGTAATATGGCAATAACTCTTGATTAATCTGTTCGGTTCCCCTCCTAATTTATGTTATGATGCAGTGGTCGAGACACTCTCCACTATCAATAATACAAGCCTGCCAAAATCGCCATCTGAATCTGTTCAGTTTCCTCTGTCTCGGATGCAACGGAAAAAATGTATGTTTGTGAACCAATTACTGGCTGAAGCAATGATGGAAATCGTGGAGGAATTAGAGGTGCATATTCTTGCGCAACAACAACTGATCAATGTTTTCAGAGAAGGAAGAACTTGCTCACATGCTTATGGGCGTCATCCGCGCTGAGGTTGCAGATTGTGACGTTGTAGATCATTAGGTTCTATTCATTTATTTGCACTAGCATCAATCTTTGATTGCCCAGTGGATGTAATTTCCTGTAATATATGCTGGATGTGCAACATTTTTCCTTGTATGTCGTACCTTTGCTTAGCGTGCCTCGCATTCCAGCTAACTGGTCGCTAGAAAGCTAAAAAAGCAGTAAAATTATTAGTTAGCACAAACAGTCATGGGCCCTATATGAAGGAAGTAGCCCACTGCCCTTAATGGGCTTCCCTAATGGGCTCGCAGGGGCCAAAATTCTCATAGGCCTTTGATTGATCGGTTTTGGTCCTGTGCATAATTGCTCGTCGTAATGGGCTCAAATTATCTAATTGGGCCTACAGACATGTTCGAACTTTAGTGGGCCCATTAAGTTAATGGGTCGTAACCAGGCCGAAAGCTCTATTGGGTCGCTATAATTGAAACGAGCCGACAGTTAATGCTCGGCCCTGTTACCTCCCGGGTCGTTAACAGGCCGACATCGAAGCGGGCAATAGGTGGGCCCATTTGATTTCACGGGCCGTTAACAGGCTGATACTAAGGTCGGGCTACATATGGCCCAACTATACTATGGGCCTTTAGCAGGCCGAAAGAGAAAGCGGGCTTGTACTGGACCATGAAGAGCATGGGCCGCTAAGAGGCCGAAAGTCAGGTCGTACTGTATATGGCCCAACTGTGTTGTGGGCCTTTAGCAGGCCGAAAGAGAAACCGGGCTGGTATTGGACCATGAAGAGCATGGGCCGTTAAAAGGCCAAAACTCAGGTCCGACTGCAAATGGCCCAACTCATTTATGGGCCGTTAACAGGCTGAAAGACACACCGGGCCGAAAATTGGCCCAACACTTAAATGGGTCACTAAAAGGCCGAAAGACGTACATCCTAAAAATTGGCCCATCCCTTGAATGGGCCGTTAACAGGCCGAAACCACATCGGGCCGATATTGAGCACAAATATATAGCGGGCTGTTAATGGGCTCGAACTGACGATGGGCTGCAATGGTGTCAAATCGTTAACGGGCCATTGACGGGCTGAATTGGCACATCTCGTATGGGCCGTGGGCTTAAATGGACCTGACACAAGTAGGCCTTATATGGGCCGGCCTGCTAATTTTTACTAGGCCGGCCTTTTTCACCGGAATGGGCCGCTGTTGGGGCTTGCCACGTGCCGACGTATCATAGGCGCCTCCCGTACTATGAGTGGATGACATCTGTCCCAACGCTGAGCCGACACGTGGATCCTCTGGCGAATGAGAATTTTACACGTGGAAAATCCCCATTGGTCGGGGCTGTTAACGGGTTATTGGATCCAAACCGGAACTCGATAGCTTAACGGCGACCCGTTACGGTGGATGCCATGTGTCGGTTACCCTTGATGAAAGCACTTCTATGACGCGCCATTTATCGTCATGGAAGTGGACACTTCCATGATGATAATTTTGGTATTGTCATGGAACGCTTCTACGATAGCACAGGTATGACTATCTTGATTCTGTCATAAAATCGTCATGGATGTACATGCATGACAGAAAACGTGACCTACTGTGACAAACACGTATCATCACAGAAGTGTATTTTTTTGTAGTGGGAGGCGGAGTCCGCTGACGCGCCGGAGACAACTGAAGCGGCGGAGACAGCTCACACGCCGGAGACGACTCAGGCAGCTGAGACGGCTGAGCTGGACTGTGAGGAGTCTGCTGAGGGGCCTCATCCGGCTGATTCTGCTGAGGCGGCGTCCAGTTTGGAAGCTTGATGTTCTCCTTTCTCCATAGACAGGTACTCCTTAAGGCATTTTCCAGAAGAATCTCCCCTTCACCTATAGGGTACTCAAGCTCAGCCCCTCAAATCCCTCCATTATTTCATCCACCCTGACTATAGCAAAGCCATGTGGAATCGGACGGCAATGGAAAGTTCCCTCAGCTCGAGGAGGTAAGACAGAGCCGACCGCAACCTTCAAGGTCAGGTTATGGCATTTCGCCATTAGCACACAATGTTCATTCTCCTTGATACTATCCACAGGGTAGCGAGGAGCCGTGATATCAGGCTGAATGAGCTTCGTGGAAACCACACTGCTTCTCTGCTGAGATGGTGGGGTAGCTTCGGGGGCAGCGTCAAATGAAGGATCTTCGTGCCGCTGAGATGGTTGGTCGGTAGCTCGCTGGCTCTCAAGTTCCTCTAGTTTCGCTAATCTTGCATTGATCTTCTGCATTTTGCTTGCTTCCTCTTTCTTCTTTCTCTCTCGGCTTCTATAACCACCGCTGTCGGGAAACCCATGCACCCATGGAACGGAGCCTAATGTGCCTCGTGTTCGTCCAGGGTGTTCAGGATTTCCGAGGGCCTCTGTCAGCTTATCCTTCTCTTTGTTGGGATGGAACCTCCCTTCCTGCGCTGCCTTGATTGCTGCTTCAAGCTTCTTGACGGGTATTGCAAGTTGAGCTTTCGTCCAAACACACTTCCCTGATTCTGGGTCCAAAGTTCCCCCAACCCGAAGAACCAAGTCCTTGAACGATTTGGCCAGTACAATGTCGCTGGTTGGACCCCTTTAGCAAGTAGGTCTTGCTCAGCTTTGTCCCACGTAGGCCGGGCTTTGCTGTAGCCACCTGACCCCGTAACATGGTGATATTGCTTCTTTGCAGCATTTTTCTCGTTTATCAGTGACCTTTGCTTAGCCTTCTCAGTTTTCTTGTAGGCCACAAATGCGGGCCAGTGATCTCTTATCTTCTCATATTGACCGGTGAATTCTGGAGTCTTGTCTTTGTCGACAAACTTTTTCTTCAAATCTTTCTTCCAGTTCTTGAATAGTTCTGCCATCTTCTTAAGAGCAAACGCCTTGACCTTTGGGAGAATAACTGGAGTATTCGGATCCTCCTCTGGCGGTAGGCTGAAATTGGTCATCAGCGAGTTCCAAAGATCATCTTTTAGTCTATCTTGGACATAAGAAACTTCAGGGTCCTTCTTCTTATTCCATTCTTGGATGCTGATCGGGACGCTGTCCCTAACAACAACTCCGCACTGATGTACAAATGTGTCCTTGGTCTGCTTGGGAGCAATCGGTTGGCCATCTCGAGCGATTTCTTCGATCATGAACCTTTCATCCTGGCCCAACCTTTTCTTCGGGCCTCGTCACCTTACCGAAGTTTGGCTCGGTCCGGAGGGCTAAAAGAAGAAAGAAGCATCAATATATGTACATACAAAACAATTAATGCATCTAGTCAGTAGAGGCTTAATTAATATATATATATATACCTCGCCGGACTTTGCAACAGTTAAGGCTCCCTTCTCCATTGGATCACCGGAGCCGTCATGATCTCCTTCCTCCTCCATTCGATCACTGGAGCCGTCATGATCTCCTTCCTCCTCCATTGGATCACCGGAGCCGTCATCCTCTCTTTCCTCACCATCGGTGTCGTTGAGAAACGACAAGGTGATATCACCTCCGTCGCGGATTATATCCCCCAACAACTCTTCTTTTTCTAAGTCTCTGTCCATAGTTTCTGCAAACATTACAACATGGCAATATACAACCATGAGAGATGCATTAGTGGCAAACATAGACGTAATCACAACAAGGAATCATATGCATATATATGAGCAATGGATTAGTGGCAAACATCATGCAAAGTTCACCAGTTTCATAACAGTCAGTTTCAGACGATCGACGAGGACTCCTCCCCCTCATGTCTGATGAGTCATCCTATCTTTCGAGAGAGGATACTTTGTGGACCGCCTCTCTCATGGTCGTCGAGGATTTGCGGACCCCCCCCCCCCCCCTCATGTCGAAGTTATCGGGGATATGTTGAATTTCCGAGAGAGTTAGGGGTGTTCTAACGTGGCACTACACGATATAGGCGAAAGGGGATAACAGCCGGGAATGTTTTCCCGAAGTCTGCATTTTCGGACAGATGAACCGGAGGCCAACGGTTCCAGCTTCACTATGCTAGCTACTTGTGACAGACGAACGGAGGGCATATTCGGATTCGTCATATTTTTCTGATCGATTTTCATATATAAATTATTTTCATCGGAGTTACGGTTAATTTTCTACTTTGTTAGATGATCGCCATTGATCTATAGTTCTAAATGGAGACACTTCATATAAGTGTTTTACATAGAAAAAAAAATCTAACTTTGTTACAAACATGAACATATGAGTACATTTTCTATATACATCAATCCATCCATCCATACATATATACATACATACATGGACAAAAAAATCTATGAACATAAAAAAAATTAAGAAAAAAAATTCTATGAACATAAAAAATTATAACTTTGTTACAAACATATGAACATATGAACATTTTCTATATACATCAACCCATCCATCCATCCATACATATATACATATGAACATTTTCTATATACATCAATCCATCCATCCATACATATATACATATGAACATATGAAAATTTTAAGAAAAAAATGCAGGGGCGGCGGCGGCAGCGCGGGGCAGGGGCAGGGGCGGCGGCATCACAGGGCAAGGCGGTGGCAGCGCAGGGGAAGGGGGCGGAGCTCACTGGGGGTGGCGTCGGGGCAGGGCTCGGCGGCGTCGGATCTCCGACGGCGACGGGGTCGGGGGAGGGGCAGCCTGGCGGCGTCGGGGAAGAAGAAGAACTAAGATTTTGAGAAAACTGCTAAGTGTTGCTTATATAGCCCCACCTGGACGTCGGGGGCGTCGGGGAAGAAGAAGAACCGGGACGAATGGTGGCCTTTAGTCCCGGTTGGAGCCACCAACCGGGACTAAAGGGCTGGTGCTGCCGGAGCCAAATCTTTAGTCCCACCTCGCTAGTTGAGAGGCGCCTGCACTGGTTTATAAGCCCCGCTGCGACAGATCTTTCGAGCTCCTCTCTATTGTAGGCAGTACATGCCTAACCTTGTCACTGCCCTGTTGGGCCTGCTGGGCTTGCGGGCCTGCATCCTGGCCCATGTACAGATAAGTTTCTAGTCGTATGCAGGCCGTGGTGCCTAGTAGGCGGCATTTTTTTATTTTTTATGTTATTTTAGTTTGCTATTAAAGTTTTTAACAAAAAATACTTTATGAAAATTCTTTTTGCTATTAAAGTTTTTAACAAAAAATACTTTGATAATTTTAGTTGCATAAATTTTATATAATTTTAAGTTAATATTATTGTGTTAATAACAAGAGGTTTATAAAAGCTTTTTAGTTGATTCTTTTTTCTTTTGAAGAATATTATAGTTTTGTTTTAGTTGATCATAACAAAATATTTTAATTGATTCTTTTTAGTTCATTCTTTTTGCTATTAGAGTTTTATAAAAGATTTTTAGTTCATTCTTTTTGCTATTAGTTTATTCTTTGAGCTAAATGACCCTGAAATTGAAAAGCACTACAAATGAACTCTGAAAAGGTTGAAAGTTGGCATGGTATCATCATTTCACCAACATAGCATGTGCTAAAAAGTTGAGAGGGTTACGGCAAAAACTGGATGCACTTCGTGTACAAAATGGACAATCTTTTTTGAAGTATCACGGTTTCGGACGAAAACTCATCTGTTACAAAGGCATTTCATTTTTTTAACTTATTTCAACTCCAGACTTTTTGTGCATTCAACATGCACCATTCAAAGACACATCATCAATTTTCAACCCTTTCTGACTTCATTTGCTATTTTTCATGCATTTACTGATTTTTTTAGCTAAATGACCCTGAAACTGAAAAGCACTACAAATGAACTCTAGAAAGGTTGAAAGTTGGCATGGTATCATCATTTCACCCACATAGCATGTGCTAAATAGTTGAGAGGGTTACGGAAAAAACTCGATGCATTTCGTGTACAAAATGGACAATCTCTTTCGAAGTATCAGGGTTTCGGACGAAAACTCATCTGTTACAAAAAGCATTTCATTTCTTGACATGTAACTACAGTGATATTCTAGATAAAATCCATCATCAGAATAGTTGTGGAGAGAAAATCTTCACTTTTTCTTCGCGTGTGTCCCTTGCTTATTGCGCCGTAACCATGGATAATCTTCATCATTTAACAGGATGCTTGGGTCAGCCTTCACTTTGAAGGGAGGAATTTCATGAAATTTTTCATAATCTTCAGACATGTCTGTCTTGCCCTCCACTCCCATGATGTCTTTTTTCCCTGAAAAAACTATGTGGCGCTTTGGCTCATCGTATGATGTGTTCGCTTCCTTATTTTTTCTTTTTCTCGGCTTGATAGACATGTCCTTCACATAGAAAACCTGCGCCACATCATTGGCTAGGACGAATGGTTCGTCTGTGTACCCAAGATTGTTGAGATCCACTGTTGTCATTCCGCATTGCGGGTCTACCTGTACCCCGCCGCCTGACAGATTGACCCATTTGCACCGAAACAAAGGGACCTTAAAATCATGTCCATAGTCAAGTTCCCATATGTCCACTATGTAACCATAATATGTGTCATTTCCCCTCTTGGTTGCTGCATCAAAGCGGACACCACTGTTTTGGTTGGTGCTCTTTTGATCTTGGGCGATCGTGTAAAATGTATTCCCATTTATCTCGTACCCTTGGTAAGTCAATACAGTCGAAGATGATGTCCTGGCCAACGAGTACAGCTCATCTCCAACAATGTGTTTGCCACCAACTGCCGAAAGTCCTGATATGTTCACATGTAATCCAGTCATCAGACTGCTCCGGGTGTTTGGTCCTGGTTCCAGACACGAACCGGGACTAAAGGGCCTCGCTCCTGGCGCAGCCCCTTTAGTTCCGATTTGTGTCTAAAACCGGACTAAAGGGCCTCGCTCCTGGCGCAGCCCCTTTAGTTCCGGTTTGTGTCTAAAACCGGTTTAGTCTCGGTTTTAGACACAAACCGAAACTAAAGGGGCTGCGCCAGGAGCGAGGCCCTTTAGTCCCGGTTCGTGTCTGGAACCGGGACCAAAGGTGTCAGACAAACCGGGACTGGTTCCTGCCGAGGCCCGGCCAGCGCCCTGGCCACTCGAACCGGGACTGATGCACCCATTGGTCCCGGTTCGTAAAAGAACCGGGACTAATGCTCTGATCTGGCCTGGACCAAAGCCCTGTTTTCTACTAGTGCTACCTCTGCCGCCCAAATTAACTGCGCACACGCGACGGACCCTGTCTGTCAGCCACCCAGCTGCCCCGGTCATCGTCCTTCTTAATGTGGAAGCCGTGGACCAGTCAGTCCACAGCTTCCACTTCTGAGCCCGGCTGCCTCCTCGAGCCCCGACACGAGCTCGCAAACCCTAGTCACCAACGCATTCCTCTCATCCATCTCCTCTTCGGCGCCATGCGGTGGCATTGGATCAGCAAGGGGAAACACGACCATGAGGTAGGCTCCTCCTCCGGTCACCACCGCTCTAGCAGCTCCGCGCCGCCCGTGTTTGCCATCTTGACGTTGGCGCCCGCAGCGCAAACGGCCCTACGTCGGTGCCGACATCTGCCGGCGCTATTGGGAAACGGCGATGTCGCTTGATGTCTACTACACAACTTATTCTTGTAGACTCGTGTTGGGCCTCCAAGCGCAGAGTTTTGTAGGACAATAGCAAATTTCCCTCGAGTGGATGACCTAAGGTTTATCAATCCGTGGGAGACATAGGATGAAGATGGTCTCTCTCAAATAACCCTGCAACCAATTAATAAAAAGTCTCTTGTGTCCCCAACACACCAAATACAATGGTAATTTGTATAGGTGCACTAGTTCGGCGAAAAGATGGTGATAAAGGTGTAATACGGATGGTAGAAATATATTTTTATAATCTGAATAAATAAAAACAGCAAGGTAGCAAGTGATAAAACGGAGCACAAACGGTATTGCAATGCTTGAAAACAAGGCCTAGGGTCCGTACTTTCGCTAGTGCAATCTCTCAACAATGCTAATCTAATTGGATCACATAACCATCCCTTAATGTGCGATGAAGAATCACTCCAAAGTTCTTATCTAGCGGAGAACATAAGAAGAAATTGTTTGTAGGGTACGAAACCACCTTAAAGTTATTCTTTCCGTTCGATCTATTCAAGAGTTCGTACTAAAATAACACAAAGCTATTCTTTTCGTTCGATCTATCCAAGAGTTCGTACTAAAATAACACCATATGATACACATCAACCAACTCTAATGTCACCTAGATACTCCAATGTCACCGCGAGTATCCGTGAGTTGATTATGCGATATGCATCAAACAATTTCAGGTTCATAAACTCAATCCAACACAAAGAACCTCAAAGAGTGCCCCAAGATTTCTATCGGAGAAACAAAGACAAGACAGTGCATCAACCCCTATGCATAGATTACCCCAATGTCACCTCGGGAATCCGCGAGTTGAGTGCCAAAAAATATATCAAGTGAATCAATATGATACCCCATTGTCACCACGGGTATTCATAGCAAGACATACATAAAGTGTTCTCAAATCCATAAAAGTATTCAATCCGATAAAACGAAATCTCAAAGGAAAAACTCAATTCATCACAACAAGATAGAGAGGGGAAAACACCATATGATCCAACTATATTAACAAGAAAAAAGTCCATTTTACTACCCTGAACAAACCTAGTGGTTCACATAACACCCTGATCTTTATTTCAGTTCCCTTAACCCCCTCAACAATTTCATACCGGTCAAAAAGCATCCCTGGGTGGTTTTGCCCCGATTAAGTGCTGATGTGGACAAAGTCAAAAGCGGTATTTGACCAGCAGGTGGGGACCCCCTCCTCAACTTCGTGCCCTGATTAGGTGAAGAGCGTAGCCGGCGCTCAGTTCACGCCGACGGCACTGTCGTTCGTCGCTCGCGCGGCCAACGCCTCCTCCTCTGCTTGCTACATTATCCGAGAGCTTCACCTCACTCCGCTATACACTCCTAGCAAAGGAACTTGTCCGGGTCGCCGTGAATGGCCGTTAGCATGTCTTTTTCCCTGCCTTCGGTATTGACCTCTACAGCCTCGATCTCTTCCTCCGGCGACCCCCGCTTCCCCTCCTCTGCTTCCCGAGCACCATGGTGCTCCCCTGGAGCTGATAGTCTCGTCCATCTGGAGCCGCGCGTCCCGAGGACCTCTCCCGGTGTGGCCGAACTCTGGTGCCCGCTGTAGTTCTTCATCAGGGTGGCCAACACCTCTTCCTCGCCGTGAAGCCTTGTCCTAGAGCCTCGCCTTGCTCTGCTATACATTCGTGCTAAAGGAATTTGTCCGGGCTGCTGTGAATCACCGTCGCCCATGTCTTCTTCCCCAACTCCGGCATCGACCGCCGCCCCCTCGATCACTTACTCAAACGAAACCCCCTTCTCCTTCCCTGCTTACCAAGCACCATGGTGCTCCCCTGAAGCGCGCGAGACCACAGCTGTCCTCGGAGCAAGGCTTTGCGAGCCGTGGCGTCGCCATCGACCTCACGAGCCCACGGCTGTCCTCCGTCCATGAAAGGTGCGGCGCTGCTGCTGTCACTTGCTGACCGTGCACTCGTGTGCGTGGTGCGGCAGGGTGCAGGCATAGCCCGACATGGTCGCGGCCGTAGGAGGAGCCTCCCATCGCCGGTGCGGAGCGCTACTGTGCTTCCCCTACCTTCTGTCCCGTCCGCGCTCGAGATTTGGCCATCATAGCCATCCCCTGCCAACCGAGCCCTGCGGCGTGTGGTGCCGTGGAACTCCGGATGAGGCCCGCGTGGTCAACAGCGACGGGGAGGCCGCCGTTCGCTGGCATGTGTCGCCGCTGCAACGCCTCCGCCTCCTCTGTTCTCAGGAGCGAGGTGGCGAGAAGATTCGGAACTACTCCAGCAGGTGGGCACGACGGCAGCAGCGCGCTGGCGAGGTTGAGTGGCGACAGGGCCGAGCTTGGGCAGGGGAGCGCCGGCGAGGGTGCGTCGGCGGGAGCGACGCCCTGGTGATGGTTTGCTTGACAAGGGGTCCACTGGTCAAATACCACTTTGACCGTGTCCACATCAGCAAACCACCTAAGCAAACCCACTTAAGACCATTTCTGAACTGTATTGGATAGATCAGGGGGTTAAAAGAGCAGAAAAAATGATCAGGGGGTTATGTGAACCACCAAGTTTATTCAGGGTAGTAAAATGGACTTTTTTCTATTAACAAAGCCCGCGATACATCAAGATCGTGACATCTCAAGAACACAAGAGAGAGAGATTAAACACATAGCTACTGGTACAAACCCTCAGCCCCGAGGGTGGACTACTCCCTCCTCATCATGGTGGCCGCCGGGATGATGAAGATGGCCACCGGTGATGATTTCCCCCACCGGCAGGGTGCCGGAACGGGGTCTAGATTGGTTTTTCGTGGCTACAGAGGTTTGCGGCGGCGGAACTTCTAATCTAGGGTTACCCCAGATGGTTTCTCTATTTATAGGAATTTTTGGCGTTGGTTTCATGCTAAGATTGGCCTCTAGATGAGCACAACCCACCGGGGCGCGCCTGGGCCTCCTGCCGCGCCCCGTTGTCTTGTGCCCTACTCCTTCACCTTCTGGTCCTTCCACGAAGCTTCAGGGGTCTCTTTTGTTCCAAAAAAAATCGTCAAAAAGTTTCAGCTCATTTGGAGAACTTTCATTTCTGCACAAAAAACAACACCACGGTAGTTCTGCTGAAAACAGCGTCAGTCCGGGTTAGTTCCATGCAAATCATACCAAAACCATATAAAATTGTTGTAAACATGGCTTGAATACTTCATAAATTATAGATACGTTGGAGACGTATCATTGCTCCCGTGGGGCGATGCCCACCTCCCAAACAATTGGCATCTCTCCGCGGATCGGGTGCCAATCCCACTGGTGCCGGTGAGCAGCCGCGCCCGCCATGAGGAGATCGACCGGCGCCGCGCCCGCCTGCCGTCGGGTCTGCTCTATGACCGCAGGTATGCCGTCGATTTGCCGTTGTGGGATACGTGGCTCTGCGACGAGCATGACCTACGGCGGCAATCATTTCTTGTCGGTCGTCCTCCGAGCCCGCGGTGGCCGCGTCCTACGCGTGCTCTGAGCTCACCCCAAACGCGTGGGCGTACACGTGTGCGCGGCCTCACTCCGACGCCATCTACGTCCCCGTCCCCACTACCACCACCTCCCATGACCGAGGAGGAGGAGGCCGAGCTCATGAGGCGGGTCATGGAGGACTCCATGAACACGCATGACGAACGCCAATGGGAGGGCCTCCAAACCCAGTTGGCCCTCTCTGCAGCCGGCGACGTCGCCATCCCGAAGCTGGACATGGCCGTCAAGGAGGAGGTGGTGGAGGAGCCGTCCGTCGCCGCGTGGAACCCGCGGTTGGTGGGCCAGAGGTGGAGCTGGTCGTCCATGGCGCCGGAGATGGCAGGTGCGCTGGGTGTCGGGACATGGTCACCCACGCCGCCACGGTCACTAGAGCACAAAGCCGTCGCCACGGGAAGAGGTGGTGCAGGCGCCTCCAGCCTGGTAGCCACCGCAGGGGCCACCGGCCCACCTCTGGCAGCCACCACCGCCACGGTCACTAGAGCAGAAAGCCGTCACCACGGGAGGTGGTGGTGCAGGCGCCTCCAGCCTGATAGCCACCGCAGGGGCCATCGGCCCACCTCTGGCAGCCACCACCGTACGTCGACCTCACCATAGACGACGACGAGGACGACGACAACCACCGCGACAACGTCTAATCTATATATTTTTTTATGTTTTTTAGTACTAGTTTGAACAGTTTTAAATTTATGTTCATGGTTAATTATGTTTTATGTGTGTTTTTTAGCGGCAAACGAACAAAGAGGTTCAAGTTGGCCTAACCTTATACAGTAGGACAAATGCATCATATCAAACAGCCACTCACGTATGAACGTTTTGACCAACAGCTGTTCAAATCCCTAAACTGTAAAATCTAACAGCAAAATTTGAAATTTTGATTTGTTGGGAACCTTCTCCGACAAGAAAGGAGGCCACCCATTTAAAAATTAGAGTACGCTGCACATGTGTGGCGTGCAGACGGTATTCTTTGTGCCAACCACGCAGCTGCTTGAGTTCCAGGCGAGCGGGTGCAGGCCTATATGTAGCCGGATGGCAGGGGAGCTCCTCCTTCAGCGAGCGATGTGGGACTATTCCAGCTTCTCGCTATGCCTGGTTTTCTCGCATGGGCCAGCATCGCTAAAGCCAGTTGGGCTGAAACTTCAGGCTTTGCGCCATTCTCATTTCCTTTCCACGCCAGAACGCTCAAAAAGAAAAAATATCTACCATTGACGGTGAAAAACTAGCAGAGATTGTTATACCCCTAGACAAAATCCTGGATTAGTAAAGCAATCTTGCTCTTAACAAAACAGCTAAATCTACCACGGAAAATGATCTAACATGCAAGATCCCCTCAAAAAGGTTATTTAACATACTTGAGAATTTTTGTAAACCCTTGTCCCATTTCATAACTGAATTTTGTGCAAAAAAAAAAGACAAGCTTTTAACCGTGTTAAGCTATCAAGAAACTGCACATTTACCAGACGCGTGATAACCTTTTTTTTTAAGCCTACGAACCAAACAATGCCGAAAAACATTTTAAGCATGAAATTGACAACGTTCTCGTTGCACTTGCAAAAAAAAAATCACTTGAAGAAAAAGGAAAGCTAAGGTTCTCATTTCACTTGCGAAAAAGTGTAGAAACGAGCAGAATCGTTCGCTGTATACACAGGAGAACAGTTATAAACTATTGAAGGCTGAACCCACCGGTTCGAATCCACACAACAAACGTCCTTTTTTTTATCTAAAAACAACAAACGTTCTGAAAATGAACATGTGATGAAAACTTCCCGATCTCCCATATTATACCGTCTATGCCTAAAGATTTCAAGCTACATCATAAACTCGTCGTAAGCAGAAAATTGGCGAGGGCAAAACTGGCAGGAGATACAGCAGCCAACATCTATCTATCATCCCGGTGCCGCCTCTCCCTGTGCCTGCTCGCCTCGCGGTGTCCAGCGTCTTCCCTTCTATGTCTATCAGCATCAGGGCTCCGTGCCCTGCGGTCACGCTCGTCTCTCCTGTGACGATCGCCCTTCCCACGGTCATCATCGTCCCTGTGGCGCCGGTCACCGTTGGGCTTATCATCCCTGTCGTATCGACCAGCTCCTGATCTCCGTTTGTAGTCTTCTTCACCGTCGTCCATGTTTCTGCTCCTGCTATGTTGCTTGCTGTAGTCATGGTCGTCGTGCCTACCGGACCCTCGACCACCAGATCTGTCGTGACTGTGGTGGTCATCTGGCCTCCGACCTCCTCGGCTCACAACACCTTTACTTTGCCGGAGTTCTTTCTCGTCGCTCTGACTTCTCTCCCTGCTGCTGTTCCTATCGCGGTCACCACGAGGCGGTAGCTGCCATCTCTGGTCATCTACTTTTTGAACCTTTCTTCGGTCAGTATTCCGACGAGCAGTATCATCCTCGAAGACGAAATCATAACTGCAACATGAGTGGATTGTCAGAGCATGTAACAACGCTGTAAAAACAATTGTCTAAGAGAAGAGATGGAGAGTGACCTTCGACGGTTATTCCCGCCTCGCTGAGTGTTATCATCTTTCAGAACATAATTTGGGGCTTTAGGCTTCTGCTCACCATCCTGGTCACAGTCTCGGGCTATGTGATCTGGAGCACCGCACTTGAAGCAACCATCTGCAATAAGAAATTACAAAGTCGCACATTATTCATTTTAGAGTTTCTACAGGGTGCTTGAACAAGAAATAATAAAGATGAAGGGCACAATATCAGAATTGCTAACACACATTGTAAAGCCCAAGGAGAACTTGCCACACATTTCTGATTTTGACATGTGGGACCCAGGTGGCCAAAAAAGAATCTCGCAACAGGTGCAGCTATAAATCAAACATGTGACTGACACATGACAGCTTGCCTAACTTGGGGTCTGGCAAAAAAAAAAAAAGCGCAGCTACTTGTTCATATCTCCAATTGTCTAACAATGTTTTGCAATACTTGCCAATCCAATAGAAATTATGGTCACTGATAACATTTTCCAGGCACTTCTCTGGGTACCTTCAGCATGCTCCAGAAGTTTCTTCTAAGTTCTAACGAATTTAAAAAGAGCCATTTAACATAGTATGAATGATGTCACATTTGGTTGCAAAGGAACTGTTACATCCTTGATATGTTCCAATTGCTTATGTAATTTTCCATAGGAATTAGAATTAGGTTCGCAGTAGAGTTTAATTTCAGAAGTTCTCTTGAACGAATGCACATTTCCCTTCGGATGTTGACATAATCGGTTCATATCTAATGCTGCTGTGTTATAGTAACCATAGCCAGCTAACCATTAGAGCTTTGTTTACTCATAGAGAATCCATATTTCACGACAATAAAACAATATCATGAAGAAAAAAGAATCCGCGGTCAGGATCTATACCTTTATTTCCATTCCGTTTACTTTGTCTGAACTGACCCCACAATTTTGAAACACTTTGGCTAAAATCAACATGGATCCTCCGATCATCAATCAGGCAGTTGTCCATCTGCAAGCATGGCATTGAGTAAGCAGTGTTCTCTATATAGTGCTATAGTAAGAAGTACCAATAATAAATGAAATTGTAGGGCATAAGTAAACATTGTAAGACGACACTGAATTGTCAAAGCACCAACAATGTTGTGACTTTCATTAGTGAAGAGTAGCTGACAGAGCACACTAGTGCAAGAAAAATAAGTAACAAAATGCAAATTAGTGGACAATCAAGACATAAGGAGCTTTGAGTATAATTACAGGAATCCAGGTTGGATGCTAACCTTGAAATATGCACGTTCGCATGCCTCCTTTTCCTCAAATTCTAACAAAAGATCATCAAGAGAAACTGTTAGCATTTTCTATTACAACATGCATCTACGATGATTGATACAGGTAGAAAAGTGTCGTCTATATTAGTACACCACAATTGTAGCCTTTATACTATACCAAAGCTGGATCTAGAGACAACAATTGTACCATCTAGAACCTTCTCTGCATCCAAGATTCCCATTTTATTATTTAAAATAGAAGCCATTACATTGAAGGTGCACAAGTAGCCAATATCTTTTGTGTTGATGATTTCCTATTTTCTTCACCAAGCATTCAGTTGTTGGGAATGAAGCAATATCACAGTTGCCTGTTCACGAATTTTGTTCGGAACCTTGATTCACAACAATATAACTACGTTGCTGAAGATAACCAGATGGAATGGTTGCAGGGAGATAGGTAGACAAAGGTTGGAGTCGGAGAACATAGATTTCTTCATACTTGGTTGATTATGAAAGAAAAAAGTCCATTTTACTACCCTGAATAAACTTGGTGGTTCACATAACCCCCTGATCATTTTTTCTGCTCTTTTAACCCCCTGATCTATCCAATACAGTTCAGAAATGGTCTTAAGTGGGTTTGCTTAGGTGGTTTGCTGATGTGGACACGGTCAAAGTGGTATTTGACCAGTGGACCCCTTGTCAAGCAAACCATCACCAGGGCATCGCTCCCGCCGACGCACCCTCGCCGGCGCTCCCCTGCCCAAGCTCGGCCCTGTCGCCACTCAACCTCGCCAGCGCGCTGCTGCCGTCGTGCCCACCTGCTGGAGTAGTTCCGAATCTTCTCGCCACCTCGCTCCTGAGAACAGAGGAGGCGGAGGCGTTGCAGCGGCGACACATGCCAGCGAACGGCGGCCTCCCCGTCGCTGTTGACCACGCGGGCCTCATCCGGAGTTCCACGGCGCCACACGCCGCAGGGCTCGGTTGGCAGGGGATGGCTATGATGGCCAAATCTCGAGCGCGGACGGGACAGAAGGTAGGGGAAGCACAGTAGCACGCCGCACCGGCGATGGGAGGCTCCTCCTATGGCCGCGACCATGTCGGGCTATGCCTGCACCCTGCCGCACCACGCACACGAGTGCACGGTCAGCAAGTGACAGCAGCAGCGCCGCACCTTTCATGGATGGAGGACAGCCGTGGGCTCGTGAGGTCGATGGCGACGCCACGGCTCGCAAAGCCTTGCTCCGAGGACAGCTGTGGTCTCGCGCGCTTCAGGGGAGCACCATGGTGCTTGGTAAGCAGGGAAGGAGAAGGGGGTTTCGTCTGAGTAAGAGATCGAGGGGGCGGCAGTCGATGCCGGAGTTGGGGAAGAAGACATGGGCGACGGTGATTCACAGCAGCCCAGACAAATTCCTTTAGCACGAATGTATAGCAGAGCAAGGCGAGGCTCTAGGACAAGGCTTCACGGCGAGGAAGAGGTGTTGGCCACCCTGATGAAGAACTACAGCGGGCACCAGAGTTCGGCCACACCGGGAGAGGTCCTCGGGACGCGCGGCTCCAGATGGACGAGACTATCAGCTCCAGGGGAGCACCATGGTGCTCGGGAAGCAGAGGAGGGGAAGCGGGGGTCGCCGGAGGAAGAGATCGAGGTTGTAGAGGTCAATACCGAAGGCAGGGAAAAAGACATGCTGACGGCCATTCACGGCGACCCGGACAAGTTCCTTTGCTAGGAGTGTATAGCGGAGTGAGGTGAAGCTCTCGGATAATGTAGCAAGCGGAGGAGGAGGCGTTGGCCGCGCGAGCGACGAACGACAGTGCCGTCGGCGTGAACTGAGCGCCGGCTACGCTCTTCACCTAATCAGGGCACGAAGTTGAGGAGGGGGGCCCCACCTGCTGGTCAAATACCGCTTTTGACTTTGTCCACATCAGCACTTAATCGGGGCAAAACCACCCAGGGATGCTTTTTGACCGGTATGAAATTGTTGAGGGGGTTAAGGGAACTGAAATAAAGATCAGGGTGTTATGTGAACCACTAGGTTTGTTCAGGGTAGTAAAATGGACTTTTTTCATTATGAAATAGCATCTTTATATAGTGCATGCTGCAGGTAGCCCTTAGGCACACCCTAGCATGATGTGAAGTCCAAACATGTTGACTCCTATAATCCTATACATCCTTAATACAGTAGTGTTCCCTAAAAGACTCATGGTCTTCCTCTGCTGGGATCGCTGATGATGCTAATCCACAAGAGATTTTGTCCAAAAACCAGTCCCAAACTACACTATGCAATTGTATCCACGACTACTAACATCAAACATGCATAAATCTCCCTCTGTTTGGACACTCTGCTGCTGCTAAATGCTAATCCACAACACATGCATTTACCAGTTCGTTAGCAAACTACATGATGCAATTGTATCCATGCCTAGTAATGAAACTTAAATGTGCATACACCATCGACCATATCGTAGGCCTAAATGGCCAAACCTATGCAACTGTTCAATAAACAAACTGGAACCAAGATTCCCTACATAAATAAAACATTGCTATTTCTATGCAATTGCTCCTTCACTGCATATCATCATGGTATAGAAGTTTAGAGGGAATAAGCATACCAATGAAAGCATAGCATAAACTATCCCCAGTCTTGAAGTCACGAATTATTTCAGCTCTGCAACCAAGGATGTGAAGTTAACAAGAGCATAAACAAGGAGATGCATGTGTTAGTCGAGGTTAAGAAAGGCACTCACGATGTCACACTTCCAAAACGCGAGAAGATTGTATATAAATCTTCATCCTGCAAAATGATCGAAGTAGCCAACTTACTTATCCAGAATATTTTTTGAAAAGCGATGGCCAAAAAGTAACAAGTTCAGTTAGGACATCCAAATAATTAGCAATTTAACCACAATAGTGTCAGAGAAAATCTACATGTAAAGAGGCAGCACAGATGTACTTAATGTCAAGCTTTGGGCAAAGCAGGATGATAACATAAAATAAAAGAAAGACCTGTGTCACTAATACTAACCTGTGTCACTGGATTGAGTTTGCAAACAAACAAGACATTATCTGGTGGTTTGACCTCAGCATCTGGAATGTCTCCAACCTGAATACAACAGGTGTTTCATCAGTCATAAACATGACATGGTAACTAGGAGTACTAACGAGTAAGGTGTTGGTTTTGATATGGCACCAGGACTTACACTCTCAAGGATCACTGCATTAGCATGTGCTTCTTTAGAGCGGATCAACTCCTCAAGCTGACCAGGATCCACTGTTTCATCTAGAGGGACCCAGCTATCCTCTAGGCGCTCTTCTGCAACCTGTGAATTTGCACACCGAGAAGACAAAATATGGCATTGAGAACATAACCGCTTTTTATATGGTGGTGAAGGATGTCAATGAAACAGATGCATTCGTACTCAAGATCTTACTGAAATGAACACAAATGACATAACTCGACTTACCTCATCACGCGGCTTTCCTAATGGAGAATTCTCAGGAATAAGTTCAGCAAGCTGAGGAGGATCATCAAAAGGATCATCCAAGATATATGTGTGTTTAATCCTGTCAATAAAAAATTTAGCGAACAGTCAGCAGGCAGAAAGAATGAAAGCAAGTGAATGCTAGAAAAGGAAAAGGTCTGTTTGGTGTGTGCCCAAAGGTAGCCCATGGAAACCAAGCTAAATTCTGCAGACCGAATTGGCAGCTCAGGTTTGGGAAACACTTGGCACCAAAAATGAACTGGGAGATAAATAGAACATAACCTAAAATTTTGGCATCAAACCATATAGCAGATAAAATATTTTTAAACAGCCACAGTTTGAGAAGGTGGCAAACTTTTGGCTCTCAAGGGCACAAAATCAAACAGCCCTGTTCTTTGGCAGATATGTCCTAACTATGCAATTTACCACAGGTGTGAAACAATATTCTACCTTATGTCCTTAAACGGTCTTCCTTTATCATCAACATATGCTTCATTTATCTTTGTCAGTGTGTCAAGACCTTCAGCAACTGTCCCAAAGACCTGCAATTGACAGAACAAAGCAATGAACTCACTGAAGAAATTATCAACCTCTCACCAGCCGGAAAAAAAACAGTGAACAAGGTTCTACTTACCGTGTGCTTGTCGTCAAGGTAGTCGACATCATCCCGCAAGGTGATGTAGAACTAAAAAATCAAAAATAGATATTAAGAAGTTAAAAACAGCCAACAGGCAGACCTAGGTCCTCAAAATTTAAAGATCAGTAGCGTTGTAATATTATTGTACCTGTGAGGCATTGCAATTCTCACCGGCACTTGCCATAGCAATAGTGCCAGTTTTTGAATGCCGTAATTCTGGACGGATCTCATCATTAAAAAATCGAGCTTGATCACCATAAAGGTACCTGGAGAAAGAAGATTCAGCTTTCAGACATATCTTTGGCAGTAGTAGCCAGCCTAAATTCAAGTAAATATCGAACACAAAAGACCAAATTATATGGTTCAGAGCTTAGTAACACACACACGCGCGCGTGCATAAGTTGGGGGGAACACATGTATTGAGAGTTTGGTACAACAATGCTCACTTGTACACGGAATCACCACCACTGCCAGTTCCAGTCGGATCTCCAGATTGTGCCAAGAAATCCTTCTCCACCTTGTGGAACAGACACCCATTGTAATACTTCATTCTGTTTAAGTCAAAGCATAATGTCAAAGAATGAGTACCCTGATTACTAATAATCGACTCACTCCATCAGCTCCTGCCGTCCATTGTGTGTGGTAAGAACAGCAGACACATCTATAATCACTGTAATTTGGAATCCTAAATCTACAGCAGGGTGGAAACAAGCCACTAGAAACAAACAAAGTGCTACATCACAATAAGGCACACAAGGCCCACACCACAATCTCTATTCAGTTCTGATAATGTCATAGATAATTATGGATCAAACATAACGGCACTAAGCATCAGATGGCGACTAGAGCTCCGCTTGCTTGAAATGAGGTAAAATTAGATGCCAATCCGCTTATCCCCAGTGCAGCTGACCTTATACAAGATGTTCACAGTATCACTAAGCAACCAGAAACAGCACGAGCACCGGAGGAAGATTCGCAGAGCTATGGGAACACGCGAGTCGCACCTACAGCTACATGCAATCTCGAATCAATCCAGGCAGCTACAGGCAATCTCGAATCAATCCAGGCACTGCACAAGACTAAATCAGCCAAACTGGTAGCGAACTTGCCCGCTTAATCAGAGACGAAATCAATCAATTAGAAGCCGGCCGTGTCGCCCATACCGACCGGACGAAACCGCACAGAGAGCGAGCCCTAGGTACGGCTGCTTACTTGCAGAGCTTGAGGAAGTTCTTGGTGGTGAGGGGGCACAGGTCGGTGTGGAGATCCAGCTCGATGTCGCCCACGCTCGTGACCATCAGGACCGACATCTTGGCCCCTCGCCGGCGGCAAGCGAACCGCGGCTGCGGGTGCGGCGCGGGAGGGGGTGCAAGGAGGAGGCGGGGGGGTGGTGGCGCTGGGGATTGGAGAGGGGATTCGGGCGCCGGCGGAGCGCCGCCGAGGAGGGCACGCCGTGACAATCCCAACCCTAACTTTTTGGAAACAATCCCCGCCGAGGAGGGCTTTGGGATGGATAGGCAAAAGAGTAAAATGCATGCGCGGTCCTAATTCTTTTCTGAAAGTGTCACTTGGGTCCTAATTCTTTCAAAATGCATGTCTGAGTCCCATATCTTTTTAAGTTGTTCATCCGAGGTCCTAATCTCGTCTGACCGCCGCTGACCAGTGCCACATCGACACCAGAGGGCCCAGGCGGGAGTTTTCCCGCCCCTGGCAGTTGGGCTTATATGCAATTTGGCCCCTGATTAATCCGTCCTTCCCATTCCCCCGTCCCTAGGTCTCCTCCACCCCGCTCTGCTCGTTCCGCCGCTGCCCAGCGCCATGTCCGCCGCCGCTAGCTCCTCTGCGGTGAAGCGCCACGGGAGGAAGTTGCTTGGTCCATCGCCGGCATCCATGGCCTTGGCAGCGCCGTCTCCACCGCCGGCATCTCCACCGAGGACAGTAGCTCATTCGGTGCAGCCGCCGGCGGGGATGCTGCCGTTGGTACCTTGCCCTAGCTGCCGCATTCGATCTACAATTCGTCTTGTGTCAAAATCGGAGGCAAATCCTGGCAGGATTTTCTACAAGTGCCCCAATCATCATGTAAGATTTTCTACAAGTGCCCCAATCGATTTGATGTTTCTGTGTTCCTGTGTTATTTTTTTGCTGAATTTTGTTACTCAATTTGTGTCAGATTCCACCAAATCCTTGCCAACATTATTACTGGGAAGATGGACCAGACAACTATTTTGATTTTTTGGTGAGAGGTGGGTACATCAGCCATGGATTGAGCAGTTTTGATTCGGCTGGTGTCACTGCAAGTGAAGAAATAGAGGTGCAAGAGGAATGTGCAGGAGCAATGCAGAGCACTGTTGAGACTATGGTGAATGCAGATGTAGTGAAGAAGATGAATGAGCTCATTTTTCTTTGTAAGAGTATTCTCAGTGCACTTGTTGTACTGATTGCAGTAGTGGTGTATGTAGGTTTTAAGAAGTGATGTGCTAGTATGATGTATCCAGTGTTGATGTATCCACTGTTGATTTATCCAGATCTTGATCATGTACCGTGGTAATGAAATTGAAGTAAAATTTGGCAGCATTTTGTTTGTTTTTCTGTACTATGGCAGCATTTTTTCAATAGCATTGACAACACAAATGAACAGTAATTGAACTTAGAAGTAGTTTGAAAGATAGATAGATGGGTTCAACATTACAAAGTCTTGAAGTTGTGCAACAAAAGTAGGAAATAGCATTACATTTCCATGGGAGTACTCTTTTCCATGGTTTGTGTGAAACCCAAAGGCACATCCCAGCATCAGGTTTCATTACAAACCATCTTGTTTCCTAACCAAAAAAAGAGAACATCCTACTCTGCTTCTTTCCAAAATATGTCCAAAATGTGCCAATCTTGTAGCTCTTCAGTTCTGAGTTCCTGGGGCTTTGTTCTCCTTTGTTCTCCTCACTTTCTTCTTTCTCTTCAAGCCAAGTGTTGCAGTAGTTTGCACTCTTGGAGGGGGCAGGGCATCTCTACAGGTTGCAAGGAACTGGCTCTCTGGCAGAGGAGCTGGCAATGATGTTTGTGATTGCTGTGTAGCTATAACCTACAATTGAAGCATTTGCAGCACTTAGTAATTATCAGGAAAATACACAATACAAGAAAGTAATTAACACTCACTTGGTCTTGCAGAATTTCCATGACAGTAGATGAAGCAAGATCGTAAGTCATTGAAGGTGAAACCAAACTGGATGCTCTACTTGAGAGTTGTGGGCATGACTTTTTCTGCATAATAGGCATTACACTGTAAAAATGCATAAATGTTGAAAGAATGTACAAATGCATAAATGTTGAAAAAATGAACACCTTGTAAGTAGCCCTTTTTACTAGCAGTTTCTTTCTCTGGCTAGGTGCTGGCAGTGCTGCTACTTCTTCAGGAAGAATAATCTGAATAGGTTCAGGTTGTGCCTGTTCTGCTGGTGCATCTCCTGCTGGTGCATCTCCTGCTGCTGCATCTCCTGCTCCTTGTGCTGCATCTCCTGCTGCTGCTTCTGGTGCAACTTGTGCTGCTGGGCCCCTACCAAGTTCAGGGCATTTTCTTTTGTTGTGCCCTGTCTGCTGGCACACACTACAATGCCCCACAATGCCATGTCTGCTCATCCTAGTACCATTCTCTTCCTCTAGTGGGTTCTTCTTCCTTTTTTTCCCAGGCCTCCCAACTTGCTTCTCATATTTGGGTGGTGCCATTGGAGGGCCATTAGTTTTAGGCCACACCCTAGGATCACTACATGGCATTATGACTTTGCCATAAGCTGCTTTGAAAGCATCAATGCTGTAGCACTTGTTGACAACAGCCTCTGGTTTAATTCTTTCATATCTTAAACATGCCGCTCCATGTCTACATGGAATTCCAGAGAGCTGCCAGGCCCTACATGAACACTCTTCCTTCTGTATGTCCACCTCATATTCCCCAATCATGCCCTTGACATGAAAGATATGTTGCCCAGCAGGCAAAGTTGTGCAGTTGTTGGACATGTCAATGTTTTTGTTCAATTTCTTTCTAATTTTGGGACAAATAGAACCACACATCTCCTCAGCTTCCACATTTTTGCTATAAAACCTAGTCATTAACTGGTCCTTGATCTTCTTAAGAGCAGTCACAATGGGCAGTTCTCTAGCATCAAGTATGTATCTACAGTGGCAACAAATAAAATGCTACTGTTAAGAAAACAAAGGTGCTACATTTTAGAGAAATGAGATGCTACAGTTAGTACTTACTTGTTAAACACTTCACAACTATTATTCAGAAGCAAATCACATTTTGGGAGTTCTTGGAAATAGGCCTTGCACCACTGTCTTGGGTCAATTGCATCCAAGTACTCAAATGCCCCCTGGTCCATCTCTTTCATCTCTTGCATGTATTTCTTCCAGTCTGCCTCATGTGTAGCTCTTGCAATTTGCCACAACTTATTCTTGAAAACATCGCCTTTCCAGTTCTTTGCAAAGTTTTGATGCAGGTGCCTCACACAAAATCTATGTTGTGCATCAGGAAACAGTGCATTGACAGCATTGATCAACCCCTACATACACAGAGTATAGAAAACAAATGAAATGCTATATATGAAATGCTACAGTTTGACAAAAGAAATGGTACAGTGTGATATATGAAATGCTACAGTATGAAATGATACCTTCTGCCTGTCACTCATAAGTGTCCATGCTGCTGTGTTTTATATGTTTAGATCCTCCTTCAATGTGTTTAGAAACCACTTCCATGTAACAGTATCTTCTACTTCAACTATGGCAATTGCAATGGGAAAGATACAATCATTGGGATCAACTCCAACAGCTGTCAACATCACTCCACCATACTTGTTCTTAATGTGGCACCCATCAATGCATATAATTGGCCTGCATGCAAGTAAGAAACCTCTCTTGCATGCATCCAATGACATGTAACAGTTCTCAAAAACTCCATCTTTTGCATTCACAAACATTGTACTTCCAGGATTGGACCTTCTAACTTCAGCTGCAAAGTCCCAAAGTAAATTGTACTGTTCCAGTTCATCTCCATGTATTTGCTTCAGTGCAAATCTTTTTGCTCTTGCTAGCTTGCTTCTAGTAGGAAGCATATTGTAGTCCAACTGAACAAGCCTTGCAAAGTTCTGCAAGGACATCTTCTCATCTGCTCTGAATGTCTCCACATACCTGGCAGCTAGATATTTTGCTGTGAATTGCTTCAGTGCCCACTCTCTTTCACATGTATGTTCTCCCACATACTTCTTCACAACCCAAGATTTTGTCCTGCTATCAGGTGCAGCAAATAAGAACCAGGGACAATCACCAACACAGCCAGCCCTAACCCTCTGCTTATCATTTTTAATGTATTGTATTTGCACTCTTTGTTTCACAATGTACTCTTGAATTGCTGCCCTCAGTTCAGTCACTGTCAAGAACACCATGCCTATGTGAAAATTCACTTCTTTCATGTTCTCTGGCCTCCACCTTTTGAGCTTCACTTTCTTCTTCCTTGTTTTCCTTCCTTGAGCATCAACTACTTCCACTTCTTCTGCTGAATCACTCTCTTCAAGCTCTGAATCTTGCAACTCTTGCAGCTCATCAGACTCATAGTCACTGTCCTGCTCCAATTTGGATTTCTTCTTTTTCTTCTGCTCAAATTTGTCATCCACCCATTCTTCATAAAGATCATCATCATCTTTACCTACTTCATTGTCAGAGTCAACCCAGTCTGAATCCCACTCACTGTCATCACTGTCACTGTCTTTTTCATTGCAAATTTCTTCTTCTACCACAAGCTTTCTCCTGCTTCTTCTCAGCTCATGGCCAACACTTTGTGCCATTGGTGGAACACTGCTACTGCCTACATTGTTGTTGCCTCCATGACACTGGTTCAGATTGCCTTTCTGAGCTTTAACCTTAAACCTAGGACTGCCCCTAATTCCAGTATTAAACTGAGGAGACTTAGGGCTTAGTACAGCAGGAAGATCAGGTGTACCACTAACATGAATGTCATCAATTGCATTGTCAAATGTCATATCTTTATGGTCCACAAACAACTGAAAATACTGAAATTTTGGGACAACTGCTGTCATGTGCAATGTGTCAGTGTCGCAGTCCACAATCCGGAGACCATCAGCTAGATTTTTTCCAGGGAGCAACCAATACAAAGTGAAGTTCGATTGGTCACTATATCCTAATTGTTGCATAAAATCAGTGAGCCAGAGAGGAGACCATGTATCTACTTCACATCCATCAAACACAGCATCTTTGCCATCAACATATGACTTCGACTTGCCAAATCCGCAAAAAAAACCATCATAATTGAATTCTACACTGAAAAGCTCCTCTTGTGGTCCTAGATTGCAAAGGATTCGGTCACTGATTAGGGTTACGAGCACCTAACAGGGGAGAGATTGGGATTAGGGTTACGAGCACTTACCATATCGCGGAGGAGGATCTCCGGGTCGCCTTAGATGTGGTGCCATCCTAGCGTCGCCGTCGTCGGACAACAGCCGGCAACGACCCCCTCTTCTCACTGGAGCAGAGCCGCCGCCGTCAATCCCCTGTTTTCGCCAGACAGGGAGAGGGAGAGGGGTGGGGAAGAGGAAGAGGGATCGCGAGTGAAAGTGATTTAGGGTTAGAGGGTTTTTCTGCAAATATACACGGCCGGTCGTTACCCCGCCTGGGCCCTCTGGTGTTGACGTGGCACTGGTCAGCGGCGGTCAGACGAGATTAGGACCTCGGATGAACAACTTAAAAAGATATGGGACTCAGATATGCATTTTGAAAGAATTAGGACCCAAGTGACACTTTCAGAAAAGAATTAGGACCGCGCTTGCATTTTACTCTAGGCAAAAACCTGAGAGGGTTTTCTGGAAAAGTACGTCACTGGGAGAACTGGAAGGGAATCCAGTAGATCCAGGCCGTCCATGAAAGATCGGACGGCTGGGAATTTTTTGCTTTGGAAACATGACGGTTGGGAATTCAGAGAGCAAATTCTTCATGCTTTGGGTACACAAGCATCATGGCCGCTTAACAAAATTTTCATCGATAGCGAACCAACCTGTAATTGAATGATTAGGTGGACAGTGGTATCTCCAGCCCATCAGGATTCAAATTCTGGTGTTCGCATTTATTCTGGATTTATCTCAGGATTTCCGGCGACACGCGTTCAGTGCGAGGAGACGTTCCCGTTGACTACGAGGCGTCTACGGTGACTTCGTAAAATTTCAAGATGATATGCCGACTCAGTCTCTTGGAGGTGCTCATAGGGGTAGGATGTGCGTGTGTGCGTTCATAGGGGTGAGTGTATGCGCGTATATATGAGCGTTTGCGTCTGTACTGTGTTTCAAAAAAAATCATCGATATTTAGAGAGAACTAGAAGAACAAGGGTAGGGATAGTAGTTTTTTTTCTCTTTCGAATCGTAAGAAGGGTTGAGTTAGTGATACCCTTGGTTGTTGAGAGCGTCCATATTCGATCCAAATTATTTGACACTCAATCCAAATTTCGCTACGAGATCCAGTTCATTTAAAAAAAACAGCTTTACTTTTTAGTTTGATGGTGATCTTTTTTTAGAAACAGACACAAGAAGCGCCCGGCTTTATAAACTAATAAAGTTAACAACGACCAAAGTACCAACATAGAGTTACTACAAACCATGAATCAAAATGATGGAAAGTTAAAGCAAAGATTAAACGCACGGATACAAGACGCGACTCATAGAAGGGCGCTAGCACGGCACCGAGACGGAGTGATCTAGCTCAAGCTTTTCTATGGTAGGCGTGAAGCTGCTTGATCTTGAGAAGAATCTTCACCACCGCATCACTGCCCTTCCTCTTCCCTAGAAGCCGCAACTGCTATAATAATAGAAACCATTTGAAAATATAGTTAGCACGATGGGATGTGATAGTTCCCTCAATAGCCAACTTATTACGAGTAGTCCAAAGCGCCCAAGCTAAGGTACTAAACGTTCTCAACCTAAACATCGTTCTTGACCCTGGGTGGATTTTGTGACGCCCCGGCTTAATCATGCACTAATCATACACGCAAATACACACGATCAAGCCTAAGGACTCACTTGAAGATATCACAACACAACTCTAAAACATAAATAAAGGCATACAAGCATTATATTACAAGCCAGGGCCTCGAGGGCTCGAATACATAAGCTTGATGCCAAACAAGCATCAGCGGAAGCTTTAGATATCTGAGTACAGACATAAGACAGAGAGATAAGCCTTTAACAAGGCGGGACAAAACAAAAGCTACGATCGAAAGGCGCAGGCCTCCTGCCTGGGACCCTCCGATCCTACTCCTGGTCGTCGGTCAACTCGTAGAAGTATCCACCCTTGGGGGTAGTAGTAGCGATCATCGGCGGGGCAGCTGTCTCAGGGGCTCCGTCATCTGGTCACGACAAACTGATATGGGGAGAAAAAGAAAGCAAAGCAACCGTGAGTACTCCGAAGTACTCAGCAATCAAGGATCTACACTACATATGCAACATTATCAAAGGAAGGCAGTATATATGGACTGGGCTGCAGAAATGCCAGAATAGAGAGAAGACCTAGTCCTATCGAAGACTAGCATCTTCAGCGGTCTTGCAGCAATAGAAGAGAGTAGATCAGCACAGTATAATATAGTAGTGGTTGTGTCAAGTAACAGTCTCGCCCAGAGATCCTTCCTCGACTCCCTGCGAGAAAGCGATCCCGGAGCCATCATATCCAGTTATCAGCACAAGTTCTAGTTGTATTGATCGGGATACAACTCCGAGTGTCCTTTACCGTAGGACCGGCTATTGGTAGATGTTTTCTTCCCTGCAGGGGTGCACCAACTTACCCACCACGCTCGATTAACTCTGGCCGGACACACTTTTCTGGGTCATGCCCGGCCTCGGCCAAACGATACACCGCAACCCTACCTACAGCTCAGCAGAGAGGTCCCCGTCGGTCTACCTCCTAAGAGCAAGGGGGTCTTGGGCCATCGCCCCTCGCCCTCCGAGTCGTTGCGCACACGGCGAATCTCGGTACCACCCCTCAGGATGGCGCCGGCCCAGCCATGCCGCGATGCTGCACTGGACGTCTGACAGAGCTTTCGGCTGATGCTACGATGCAGAGTGCCCATAACTCTTCCCACATGATGGTTAGTGCTATCAGGCCAGAGGCCTGCTCGGATCAAATATCCAAATCGTTAGTGGATTAGGGGCTTGCGGAAACGAGCAGAGACTCACGATCGATGTGACCCCGTCGCCCCGTCTCGAGGACTTGTGGCAAGGGCTAAGAATGCCCGGCCACGCCTCGTATTCATCTCACGGGTAACCTCCAGGTCAACCCGACATCCCATCATCCGCGGGTACCCCTCAGGGTCGACCCGCCTTTCCAAGTATCAGTTGTAAAGTCATAGTAACCATAGTAACCGTGTGTCTAACACCAAGGGGAACCCTGAGGAATCACCCTTGATGGAATTCCACCTGATGTTATCGTCAAGGTGAACGAAGGAGGAATCACCCTCGAGGTCCACTCTTGAGGAGTTGCACGAAAGTGTCATTATCGGGAGTGGAGAAGGAGGAATCACCCTCGATGACCATAACCGATGAACTAACCTACAAGGTTAACATCAGAAGTGCTGACGAGGTATCACCCTCGGCACTCGATAGTAACTAGTAGTGTCGTACAACTAAGGGGGTGAAGTGCGGTGCCGGGGCCTGGTCTTCGATCCCGTTGATCGGGTTTTCTGATAATCCAGCGGGGCAGTTGGGTCAAAGTGGGGTCTCTGATGGGTCACTAACCAGCCTATACTAAGCAGTTTGGATATCAGACAGGTATCAACAGTAGTTATAAAAACAGGCTATGCAATAGAATAGGAGCAATCAATTACAGTAGCAAAATCTAATACAAGCATGAGAAAATAGAATGGGCGATATCGGGATGATCAAGGGGGGGCTTGCCTGGCTGCTCGGCGGCAAAGGCAAGGTCATCAGGGGTCGTCGATCTCCGGAGCTGCGTCGGTCTCGGAGGCTACGTCGGTACCGGGCTCTATCGAGAGAAAAGAGGGGGAGGAAACAGATGAATATACAGCGAACAGATGCAACACAAAGCATGCTATACTAATGTGAAGTGCAGGGTTGTCTAAAAGCATGTCTAAGTCATAGTTATTTTTAGGATTTAAGTTGGATTTATTAACCGGTGTATTTACACTATTCACCTACCGAAAACAGGCTAAAAGTTGCGGGTTCACCTCCGTAGAGGGTCCCGACACGGAAACAGACTGCATGGTCAGATTCGTCTCGTCGTTCTGAGCAACTTTCTTGTATAAAGTTTTTCGATCCGAGCTACGGTTTAATTTCTATCAATTTCTAAAGATTTTAGACATTTTTTGGAATTCTCTGGAATATTATTAAATCCAAAAATAATGGCGTAAAATGCTAAGTGCACCCACTGAAACATACACAACAGTGTGTTGTGTGACTGACAGTGGGGCCCAGTCAAAGCTGACGCAGCAGCCGGTTTGACCGTGCTGACTGGTCAAAGGGGGCCCACTGGACCCACCTGTCATTGACTGGGACCAGCCCAGTTAGCAGGTTTGACTGGTCAGCGGGTCCAGTGGGACCCGCGTGTCAGTGGCTCAGTCTTTAACTAACAGTTTGTTTATTTTTTTAAAGCCGGTTTAACTAAACCGCGGGCCCTACTGTCAGTGTCACTAGAGGGTAATTAACCTCATCATTAGCAACTAATGATGACGCCACATCATCATCATCACTGGAGTTAACTCCGGCACTAATCCAGCGGCTCCGGTGATCACCGGCCGGCCGATTCCGGCCACGGGAGCGGTCGTGGCTGGGCTCGTTGGAGAGCCCGTGCAGCGGCGCATCGAGTGGTGGCCGTGGAGCTGCCGGAGATGGGCTATGGCGACGGTGGCGACGAGAGGGGCGGCGCCGGAGCTACGGGGTGCGCGGCCGTGGCGATTTGGCGCGAGCTAGGCTAGGCAAAGCGGCGTGTTGGCTACCTGGGATTGCTAGGAGCGCGCTGGCGCGATGGGGGCAAGCAAACGAGCTCGGGAGCAGGGAGCTAGGCGGCCATGGCAGACGGCGGTGCATGGCACAGTGGCGGCGTGGCTACGGCTACAAGGAGAGGCCAGGGAGAGAGGGAGGAGGATCGGGGGCTCACGGCCGTTGTAGAGAAGGCCCGGGGACGGCTCGAGGTGCTCGGGGCGGCGCGAATCGACGGCGAGCTCCGGCGCGTCCGACGGTGGAAGACGATGCTGGCGCCAGTGTTGTGGAGTGCTCCGGGTCCCATGGTTTGATGGAGAAGGAGGGGAGGACGAGGCGGAGCTCATGGGCACGTCAGCTTGGCGCAGGGAGGACGGTGGCCACGGTGGCGAAGCAACGCGATGCCGACAGTGCGTCGGGGCGAGGTGGATCTGAGGCGAGAGGGGAGAAGTGGCTATGGGTAGGGAGAGAGAGAGTGCGGGTGACCAGGGGGAATGGACGGAGGGGCTGGCCTTATCCTCCTGCCCGCCTGCCCATCGCCGTGGCGCCCTGCTGCTGGTGCGGCGCACGACGACGACGACACCGCGGCGAGGAACAGGTGAGGGAGTGGCTGGGCCGACGCTGGGCCGCGGGTGAGTGCCAGGTAGGCTTTTCCCTTTTTCCAGTTTGTCTATTTTTCTTTTATTTATTAACAGAAGAAGTCTAGAGATAATTAGGGCTGCCAAAACACTTTTGATAAATGTGGAACTATGCCACATAAATACTTTGTGAATTATGGCACTGCCACAAAATGTTTCAAGGCATTTGGAAGTGACTAGGTATTTTTAGAAATTAAATAAGGCAAGATAAATGCTGCTGGACCACAAAATAGAATCTAGGGGCATTTTGGGAATTTTGGTGAGGTTGGTTCCAATTTTATAATTGCATTGGGATTATTTGCAACAGTAGGAACATTTTAGTTCCTGGATTTGAACAACTTTCATTTATCACTTAAAGTTTGAAAAATTCATTTGAATTGGAATTTGAAATGGGTGAAAATAATGATGATCAAGCACTGTTGAACATGATGACTTGGCATTATCAGAAGGCAATCACTGTAGTCATTACATAGGGATGTTACAATTCTCCTCCTCTAAAAGAAATTCTCGTCCCGAGAATTCAGGAGGTTGAAAGAAAGAGATCGGGGTATTCCGCTCGAAGATTATCCTCGCGTTCCCATGTGGCTTCATCTTTAGTATGATTCGACCACTACACTTTAAGGAACTTGATCGTCTTCTGATGGGTTCGATGTTCAGCTTCATCGAGAATGCGGATCGGATGCTCCTTATAAGATAGGTCATCTTGCAATTCGTGCATCTCATGATCCACTGCGTGGTGCGGAGATTCCTTGAAGCACTTACGAAGTTGCGACATGTGGAAGACGTCGTGGATATAAGAGAATTGCGGTGGCAACTCCAGTTTATATGCCACCTGTCCACGTCTAGCCACAATGCGAAAGGGGCCGATGTAGCGTGGAGCTAGCTTGCCCTTGATTCCGAATCGGTGAGTGCCCTTCATAGGAGTGACACGCAGATAAGCTTGATCACCAGGTTGATAAGTGAAACCCCATCATTTGCGATCATAGTTGCTCTTCTGACGGTCCTGAGCCGCCTTCAGATTTTCTCGAACAATACGGACTTGCTCTTCGGCGTGTTGGATAATATCCGGACCCACGAGCGGTCGTTCCCCAGTTTCTGAACAATTCAGAGGGGTTCGACACTTGCGTCCATAGAGTACTTCAAAGGGGGCCATCTTCAAGCTGGCTTGATAGCTGTTATTATAAGAGAATTCGGCATACGGGAGAGATTCTTCCCACTTCTTGCCAAAAGAAATAACACAAGCTCGAAGCATGTCTTCAAGTACTTGATTAACTCGCTCGACTTGGCCTTGGGATTGAGGATGATAAGCTGAACTCCAGGTAATGTGAGTTCCCATAGCTTCCTGGAAACTTTCCCAGAACTTGGAGGTGAAAAGACCGCCACGATCTGAACTGATCTCCTTCGGAATACCGTGGAGTGAAACAATTCTGGAGATATAAAGCTCTGCTAACTGACTAGCAGTGATAGTCTCCTTGACAGGCAGAAAGTGTGCAACTTTGGAAAGTTCGTCGACGACGACAAGAATAGCATCGTGACCCTTCTGTGACTTGGGAAGGCCAGTAATGAAATCTATCTAAACCTTATCCCATTTCCATAAAGGAATAGGAAGGGGTTGCAGAATTGATCATCTCTGGGAGGGTGGTTCGCGATAAAACACAAAGTCAATTGTAAAGAATATTTGGGAATCAGGGATATACAGGAGAGTCAGGTTCCGATCCTGTGGAACTATGGCGGGTGTCGATCGAAAGTAAAGAGAACGGTGACTTCGTACCAGTCACAATAGCAATTAAGCAGTGGAATAGATACTTGACAGTAGTCAATTTAGGACATACAGATCCATACACAGAGTCGGGTACATGCGAATAGCATAATGGCACAAATTTAAAAGCTAGATATGCTAGGCGGCGCGCAGGCACACGGTAAGGAAATACACCACGCGACATAGCAAAGGCTACATCAACGTCAGGTAGAACCACCGAAACGGGGTAACTGCAAGTGCGCACGACGAATGTTCGTCGCGGAAGGATCCTGCGCTCCATGTGTGTGATGCCCCCGGCCTAATCGTGCACTAATCATACACTAATCATACACACAAATGCACACGATCAAGCCTAAGGACTCACTTGAAGATATCACAACACAACTCTAAAACATAAATAAAGTTATACAAGCTTTATATTACAAGCCAGGGCCTCGAGGGCTCGAATACATAGCTCGATGGCATACAAGCATCAGCGGAAGCATCAGATATCTGAGTACATATATAAAAGAGAAACAGAAAGGCCTTTAGAAAGGCGGGGCAAAATAAAATGCTACGATCGAAAGGCGTAGGCCTCCTGCCTAGGACCCTCTGAACCTACTCCTGGTCGTCAGCCATCTCGAAGTAGTAGCCATCCTCGGGGTGGTAGAAGTAGTCGTCGGCGGGGCAGCGTTCTCAGGGGCTCCGTCATCTGGTCACGACAAACTGGTATGGGGAGAAAAAGAAATCAAAGCAACCGTGAGTACTCGGAAGTACTCAGCAAGCAAGGATCTACACTACATATGCAACATTATCAAAGGAAGGTTGTATATGTGGACTAGGCTGCAGAAATGCCAGAATAGAGGGAAGGCCTAGTCCTATCGAAGACTAGCATCTTCAGCAACTTCAAGCATCTTCAACGATCTTGCAGCATTAGAAGAGTACAGTATAGCATAATGTAAATTAGTAGTAGTATCAAGTGACAGTCTCGCCCAGAGATCCTCTCTTGACTCCCTGCGAGAAAGCGATCCCGGAGCTACATATCCAGGTACCATCTCAAGTTCCAGTTGTATTGATCGGGATACAACTCCGAGTGTCCTTTACCGTAGGACTAGCTATCGATAGATGTGTTCTTCCCTGCAGGGGTGCACCAACTTACCCACCACGCTCGCTTAACTCCGGCCGGACACACTTTCCTGGGTCATGCCCGGCCTCGGCCAAACGATACACCGCAACCCTACCTACAGCTCAGCAGAGAGGTCCCCGTCGGTCTACCTCCTAAGCGCAAGGGGGTCTTGGGCCATCGCCCCTTGCCCTCCGGGTCGTTGCGTGCAGGGCGAACCAGGCTCCACCACTACCGGATGGTGCCGGCCCAGCCCGGCCACAGTGCTAAACTGGATGTCTGACAAAGCTTTCGGCTGATGCTACGATGCAGAGTGCCCATAACTATTCCCACGTGATGGTTAGTGCTATCAGGCCGTAGGCCTGCTCGGATCAAATATCCAAATCGTTAGAGGACTAGGGGCTTGCGGTAACGAGCAAAGACTCACGATTGATGTGACCCCGTCGCCCCGTCTCGAGGACTTGCTACAAGGGCTAAGAATGCCCGGCCGCGCCTCGTAAAATAACTCACGGGTAACTATCACATTGACCCGCCTTTCCAAGTATCAGTAACATCAGTTATGTAGGGCATCCGTGTGGCTACCATATCAAGGGGGAATCCGAGGCATCACCCTCGTTGGACTCCCACCTGATGTAATATCAAGGTGGACGTAGGAGGAATCACCCTCGAGGTCCACACTTGAGGTGTTGCACGACTTCGTCGTTATCGTGGGTGGTGTAGGAGGAATCACCCTCTCTGACCACGACCGAATATCTAACCTACAAGGTTATCATCAAAAGTGCTGACGAGGAATCACCCTCGGCACTCGATAGTAACCCAGTAGTGTCGAGCAACTAAGGAGGAAGTGAGGTGCGGTGCCGGGTCCTGGTCTTCGATCCCGTTGATCGGGTCTTCTGATACTCTAGCGGGGCAGTCGGGATAAGTAGGGGTCACTGATGGGGCTCTACCCAGTCTATTCTAAACAGTTTAGGATGAGCAGGTAGGTATCAACAGTAGGTTACAATAAACAGGCTATGCAGCAGAAATACGATAACAGTAACAGTAGCAAAATTCTAATGCAAGCATGAGAAAATAGAATAGGCGATATCGGGATGATCAAAGGGGGGGCTTGCCTGGTTGCTCGGCGGCAAAGGCAAGGTCGTCAGGGTTCGTCGATCTCCGGAGTTCCGTCGGCCTCCGGGGCTCTATCGAGAGAGAAGAGGGGGAGGAAACACATAAATACACGGTAGACAAAGTTGCACAGAGTTTGCTATGCTAACGTGCGGTGCAGGGTTGCCTAAAGCATGTCTAAGGCATAATAGTTGTTTAAGGAATTAAGTTGGATTCATTAACCGGTGTATATGCACTATTCACCTAACAGAAACAGGCTAAAAGTTGCGGGTTCACCTCCATAGAGGGTCCCGACAAGGAAACAGATGGCACGGTCAGCTTTGTCTCGTCGTTCTGAGCAATTTTCATGTACAAAGTTTTTCCATCCGAGCTACGGATTATTTTCTATGAATTATCAAAGTTTTAGCAATATTTTAAATTATTTAATTTAACAGATATTCTAAATTTGGTATATGACGTCAGCATGACATCACTACTGCGTCAGCAAGTCAACTGAGGTTTGATCAGACAAAGGGGGCCCACGCGGGGCCCAGTGGCAGTGACTGGGCATTGCACAGTCAGCATTTGACTGGGTCAACGGGACCCAGGGGCCCAGCGGCAGCGACTGTGGGGTGGTCCAGGTGGACTGCCACATCAGCGACGCCGGAAACGGCGCCGGAGCTGCTCCGGCGAGCCTCCCGCGGCGGCGACCTCGCCGGAGAGCGTCGGAATCGCGCTGTACTGAGCCGTTTCGCATCATTTTCGTTGTGTTCGAAAGGCTACTTGCTCGCGCGTTGATCTACGGGGTCAGAGCGAGCGGAGGTGGCCGTTAAAAGCGCCGGCATCGAGCTTTGGCGGCGGCGGCGTTCGGGTGGTGTTGGCAACGACGAAGTAGGGCTCGAGGAGGTATGCGCGTGCGCGCGTTGGGTTCACGGGGAGAAGCTGAGCCGAACCGCGTGCTCGAATGGGCATGAAAGCAACTAGGGCGACGGCGACGAGCTTCGCGGCGGAGCATGGATCGGCCATTACCGGCGACAGCGTCAGCTCGGTGGCTCCCGTCTCGCTCCAGCCGATGCAGAGGAAGGAGTCGAGGTCGGCGCGTCGATCGGGCACGGAGGGGCGGCGAGCAAACGACGGTGGCCGCGGGATCGAGCGGAGTTCAGCGGCGAGCTATCGGGCGAGATGGGGGAAAACGGGAGAGAGAGCGAACGGGGGTGTGTGAGGGGCAGCTAGGGTTGCGGGGGAGTGAGGGCAGCTCGGGGAGGCACTTAACGGCAGTGGGGAACCGGCGGATGCTCGACACGGAGACGGACGTCGGCGTGTCGGCGCGGGCGCGTGACAGCGCGCAGGAGGAGGATGACGCAGCTAGGTGGGCTGGGCCTGACCCTGTAGCACGCAGGCTTGAGTGCATAGTAAGGCTTTAGGCCCTTTTCTATTTTTCTTTTTCTGTTACCTTTTTAACTCTGTTTTGCTAATTGTTTGGGCACTAAACGAATTTTGTAAAAAGTGTGACCTAGCTCATAACTCACAGTGCAATACATCCTAACACCAAAAACTAGTTTGGGGTAAATACTATTTCATTTTATTTTGTATTAATTTTAAAAGGTTAACAAATATCGTTTTCAGCCACTATTTGAGGCTGTTAGGGTTACTTAGTTAATCCCATTAATGTTGGTTATCATTTTGTATTTGTCTATGAATTATTTGCTATTGATGGAACATTATAGTTTCTGTTTTGAACAAATTTTATTTTATTTCACTTTGAATTTGAATTAATTTTCCGAGAGAGATTTGAATTGTTTTGATTATCCACTATGACTAGGCATGCTTAGCAGAGTGTCACAGTGCTCATTACACAGAGGTGTTACAAATTCTCCTCCTCTAAAAGAAATTCTCGTCCCTAGAATTCAGGAGGTAGAAGGAAATAGGTCGGGGTATTCCTTGCGAAGATGATCCTCGCGTTCCCAAGTGGCTTCATCTTCAGTGTGATTTGACCACTGCACTTTCAGGAACTTGGTCGTCTTCTGACGGGTCCGACGTTCAGCTTCATCGAGAATGCGGATCGGATGCTCCTTGTAAGATAGGTCATCTTGCAATTCGAGCATCTCGTGATCCACTGCGCGGTGTGGAGATTCCTTGAAGCATTTTCGAAGCTGCGACACATGGAAGACGTCGTGGATATGAGAGAATTGCGGTGGCAACTCCAGTTTATATGCCACCTGTCCACGTCTAGCCACAATGCGAAAAGGTCCGATGTAGCGTGGAGCTAGCTTGCCCTTGATTCCAAAACGGTGAGTGCCCTTCATAGGGGTGACACGCAGATAAGCTTGATCACCAGGTTGATAAGTCAAACCCCATCGTTTGCGGTCGTAGTTGCTCTTCTGGCGGTCTTGAGCCGCTTTGAGATTTTCCCGGACAATACGAACTTGCTCTTCGGCGTGTTGGATAATATCCGGACCCACGAGCGGTCGTTCCCCAGTTTCTGACCAATTCAGAGGGGTTCGACACTTACGTCCATAAAGTACTTCGAATGGGGCCATTTTCAAGCTGTCTTGATAGCTGTTGTTATAAGAGAACTCGGCATACGGGAGAGATTCTTCCCACTTCTTGCCGAAAGAAATAACGCAAGCTCGCAGCATGTCTTCAAGCACTTGATTTACTCGTTCGACTTGGCCTTGGGACTGGGGGTGATATGCTGAACTCCAGGTGATATGAGTTCCCATAGCTGCTTGGAAACTTTCCCAGAACTTAGAAGTGAAAAGACCGCCACGGTCCGAACTAATCTCCTTCGGAATACCGAGGAGTGAAACAATTCTGGAGATATATAATTCTGCTAACTGACTAGCAGTGATCGTCTCCTTGACAGGCAGAAAGTGTGCAACTTTAGAGAGTTGGTCGACAACGACAAGAATAGCATCATGACCCTTCTATGACTTGGGAAGGCCAGTAATGAAATTCATCTGAACCTTATCCCATTTCCATAAAGGAATAGGAAGGGGTTGCAGAATTCCAGCAGGCTTCTAATGTTCTGCTTTAACGCGACGGCAAACATCACATTCAGCTACATAGCGAGCAATATCCTGCTTCATTCTAGACCACCAGTACCTTTGACGGAGATCACGATACATCTTGGTGCTACCCTGGTGAATAGACAGTGGGGTATCATGTGCCTCCTTCATGACCTTGTCAGTCATAAGCTCGAAGTGAGGTACCACAATGCGGTCTCTGAAGTACAAGGTTCCATCTTTAGACAGCGAGAAATCCCTGTACTTTTCCAGGTGAAGATCTTTCTTCATCAAATCAACTTTAGCATCTTTAGCTTGCGCACTCTTAGCGGCCTTCTCAAGGTCTGGTTCAACAACCAAGGTTTTTATGTATCCTTGAGGAACTATCTCGATATTTAGCTTTCGAAGTTCTTCATACAGAAGTGGTTGCTGTAACTGGACTTCAAGTTCACTGCAGTAGGATTTACGACTCAACGCATCAGCCATTACATTAGCCTTGCCAGGGGTATAAGAAATACCCAAATCATAGTCCGCAATGGTCTCCATCCATCTTTGCTGACGGAGGTTCAGAGATGGCTGAGTGAACAAGTACTTCAGACTTTTATGATCCGTGTAGATCTCGCAACGATTACCGAGAAGGTAATGTCGCCACAACTGCAGTGCATAGATAACAGTAGCTAGTTCTAGATCATGTACCGGATAATTCTCTTCATGTGGGCGCAACTGACGAGAGCCTTAGGCAAGCACTTTACGCTCTTGCATTAGGACATAGCCTAATCCTTCACGGGATGCGTCACAATAGATCACAAAATCCTTGCGAGAATCTGGAGGAGCAAGTACTGGGGCAGATGTCAGCTTGTCTTTGAGTGTTTGAAAACTTTCCTGACATTTTTCTGTCCATTCAAACTTAACGCCTTTGTGAAGCAGATCAGTCAGAGGCTTAGCAATCTTTGAGAAATTCTCGACAAAGCGACGGCAATAGCTAGCAAGGCCGAGAAAACTTCTGACTTGCTTGACATTCTTTGGAGGAGTCCAGTTAAGAATAGCTTGAACTCGTTCTGGGTTAACGGCAATGCCATCTTTGGAAATTACATGGCCGAGATATGTCACTTCAGATAACCAGAACTCGCATTTGGAATACTTGGCATATAGTTGGTGTTCACGCAGCTTTTCCAGTACAAGCCGAAGATGGTCGGCATGTTCTTCTTCATTCTTCGAATAAACCAGAATATCATCCAGATATACCACGACGAATTTGTCGAGATAATCCATGAAGATGTAATTCATTAACCGGGAGAAGGTTGCTGGAGCATTAGTCAAGCCGAAGGACATGACAGTGTACTCATAAGAACCATAGCGAGTAACGAATGCTGTCTTTGGAATATCCTCTTCACGAACTCGGATCTGGTGGTATCCCAATCTCAAATCAAGCTTAGAGAATACTGAGGAACCAGCAAGTTGATCATACAGATCGTTGATTCTGGGAAGCGGATACTTGTTCTGAATTGTTGCTTGGTTGATAGGTCGATAATCTTGAACCAACCGATTCGTCCCATCCTTCTTCTTGACGAAGTGTGAAGGTGCTCCCCAAGCAGATGAACTGGGGCGGATGAAACCCTTCTTAAGTGACTTATTGATTTCTTCCTTAAGCTCGAGAAGGTGGTGTGGAGGCATCTTATAAGGATGCTTCGCAATAGGGGTAGTGCCAGGCTTCAAGTCTATAACGAACTCGACAGCTCTAGCAGGGGGTATTCCTGGAAGTTCTTCTGGAAAGACATCTTGGAAATCACGAACAACTGGAACGTTCTCGATGCCTTCAAGAGGTGAAGCATTCAATGCATTCAGAACATATATCTAATCCTCGGCATTCTGAACTGTCCGAGCTGAGTATCTGACTGTCTGGCCGGAAGGATGAGTGAGCTGGACTGTCTTAGCAGCACAGTTAATCAAAGCTTTATTCGCTGTCAACCTATCCATGCCAAGGATGATGTCAATGTCGGAGGGTCCAAGAGCAATAAGGGAAGCAGAGAACATCAACCCTTCAATTCTGATCTGATTGTTGTGACTTACCATCTTGGTTTGCCACCTGGAACAAGGAGTACTAATCTCCAATGGAGTGGGTAATGAGCTCATGGTTAACTCATGCAATTGCGCAAATTGCTGGGACACAAAGGAATGTGATGCTCCGGAATCAAAGAGAACAGAAGCTGCCACTGAATTAACTGGAAGAGTTCCCATCACGATTTTAGGGAATCTCGAGCTTCTTCCATTTTGACATGGGTGACTTGACCATTATTCATAGCAGGTGGTCTAGCATTACGTTTTCTGCTAGGATGGTTTCGATGGCCCTTCCTACGGTCAACAGGTCGACACGTAGAATCCTGCGGCTGACCCTGGCGACAGTTGAGAGCACGGTGCCCTGGCTGTCCACACCTGCGGCATAAACCATCATTATGGGGAGGAGCCATAGCATTGAGCTGTCCACTTTGATTTCTGAGCTGGCTAGGCGGCGCAGGCAGACGAGGTGCGACATAAGAAGGTCTCGGTGCAGGGGCAGGTCGGTGATGAACATTGTGCGGAATCCACACTCGATGTTTCTGAATAGGCTGACTCGAGGATGAGCCAACGTCACGAGTGCGCTTGAGCGACTCCTGATATTTAGCCAAACCAGTTTCAACTCGGTAGGCTTGACTGACAAGCGTCGCAAAATCCTCACAATCAAGGACAAGAAGTGCGAGCTGTATATCGGAACGCAGTCCTTCATGGAATTTCTCCTACTTGCGAGCGTCAGTGTCGACATCATCTTTAGCATAGCGGGATAATTCGAGAAATTTCCTCTGATATTCATCCACAGTCATTGTGCCCTGTGAGAGTTTGCGGAACTCCTGCTTCTTCTGGTCGATCAGACCTTGAGGAATGTACCGTGCACGAAAGGCTGACTGAAATTCCTGCCAAGTGGGTACAGATTCAGCAGGCAACATACCCTTATGGCTTTCCCACCATTGAGCAGCTGGACCCTTTAAATGGAATGTCGCAAAGGTGACGTAACTGTCAGGGGCCACATTAGCTGACTCCATCTCAAACAGGATGTCACGAAGCCAATCATCAGCATCCATAGGATTGGTAGAGTTGCGGAAAACAGATGGATTGAGGCGAACAAATTCTGGCAGTGAGATCGGTCCAGGCTCCTAACGAGCATCGTTGCGTTCCAAACGTTTTACCAGACTCTCGTTGAGCTGACGGTTCAATCCAAACTGCTGCAACATTGCGGCAATATAGGGTGGAGGTGGAGGATCATCAGCCATCCTGCCAAATTAACAGGGGCAGTTTAGCAAGCAAAATTGCAGGTATAAGAGGTCATTCATGATGTAACATGAGTAATGAACAAGGAGGCATCAGGTGCATATTAGTAGTCATTAAAGACATACAGAACGATGCACGGAGTTGGACACAAACGGTGGTAGGAGTTTGGCAAGGCACGCAACTAGACAAGCTAGGCGGCGCGCAGGCACGTGGTAAGGAAGTACACAACGAGACACAACAAAGGCTACATCAACGTCGGAGAAAACTGTTGGAGCGAGGAATCTGCAAGTGACAACACAGGGTGCCCTCGATAAAAGGATCCTGTAAGCAGAACCTGGCCCACAATCTTGAAGCAAGGGGGATAATTTCAGAACTCCGGGTGGATGTGATCACGAGAACCTAAGGTTGGAGTTAGTAAAATTTTAACCCGAATAGAAGAGAGAGCAGTGTCCCAGAGTAAGGGTCAAGGAGTAAAAGATCCTAATACCACCCATTCGGCGACGTGGGCCCATAAACCACACAGCCAAGTTAGTAAAACAGTTTTGGACCACTAGACTCAACTTCGGCCAAGGAGTTGGAAAGGGGGATTCCTAGAAGCAGTCGGCTCTGATACCAACCTGTGACGCCCCCGGCTTAATCGTGCACTAATCATACACGCAAATGCACATGATCAAGCCTAAGGACTCACTTGAAGATATCACAACACAACTCTAAAACATAAATAAAGTCATACAAGCTTTATATTACAAACCAGGGCCTCGAGGGTTCGAATACATAGCTCGATGGCATACAAGCGTCAGCGGAAGCATCAGATATCTGAGTACAGATATAAAAGAGAAACAGAAAGGCCTTTAGAAAGGCGGGGCAAAATAAAATGCTACGATCGAAAGGCATAGGCCTCCTGCCTAGGACCCTCCGAACCTACTCCTGGTCGTCAGCCATCTCAAAGTAGTAGCCATCCTTGGGGTGGTAGAAGTAGTCGTCGGCGGGGCAGCGTTCTTAGGGGCTCCGTCATCTGGTCACGACAAACTGGTATGGGGAGAAAAAGAAAGCAAAGCAACCGTGAGTACTCCGAAGTACTCAGCAAGCAAGGATCTACACTACATATGCAACATTATCAAAGGAAGGTTGTATATGTGGACTAGGCTGCAGAAATGCCATAATAGAGGGAAGGCCTAGTCCTATCGAAGACTAGCATCTTCAGCAATTTCAAGCATCTTCAACGATCTTGCAGCATTAGAAGAGTACAGTATAGCATAATGTAAAGTAGTAGTAGTATCAAGTGACAGTCTCGCCCAGAGATCCTCTCTCGACTCCCTACGAGAAAGCGATCCCGGAGCCACATATCCAGGTACCATCTCAAGTTCTAGTTGTATTGATCGGGATACAACTCCGAGTGTCCTTTACCGTAGGACCGGCTATCGATAGATGTGTTCTTCCCTGCAGGGGTGCACCAACTTACCCACCACGCTCGCTTAACTCCGACCGGACACACTTTCCTGGGTCATGCCCGGCCTCGGCCAAACGATACACCTCAACCCTACCTACAGCTCAGCAGAGAGGTCCCCGTCGGTCTACCTCCTAAGCGCAAGGGGGTCTTGGGCCATCGCCCCTCGCCCTCCGGGTCGTTGCGTGCAGGGCGAACCAGGCTCCACCACTACCGGATGGTGCCGGCCCAGCCCAGCCGCAATGCTGAACTGGATGTCTGACAGAGCTTTCGGCTGATGCTATGATGCAGAGTGCCCATAACTATTCCCACGTGATGGTTAGTGCTATCAGGCCGTAGGCCTGCTCGGATCAAATATCCAAATCATTAGGGGACTAGGGGCTTGCGGTAACGAGCAGAGACTCACGATCGATGTGACCCCGTCGCCTCGTCTCGAGGACTTGCTGCAAGGGCTAAGAATGCCCAGCCGCGCCTCGTAAAATAACTCACGGGTAACTATCCATCATTCGCGGGTACCCCTCAGGGTCGACCCGCCTTTCCAAGTATCAGTAACATCAGTTATGTAGGGCATCCGTGTGGCTACCATATCAAGGGGAATCCGAGGCATCACCCTCATTGGACTCCCACCTGATGTAATATCAAGGTAGACATAGGAGGAATCACCCTCGAGGACCACACTTGAGGTGTTGCACGACTTCGTCGTTATCGGGGGTGGTGTAGGAGGAATCTCCCTCTCTGACCACGACCGAATATCTAACCTACAAGATTATCATCAGAAGTGCTGATGAGGAATCACCCTCGGCACTCAATAGTAACCCAGTAGTGTCGAGCAACTAAGGAGGAAGTGAGGTGCGGTGCCGGGTCCTGGTCTTCGATCCCGTTGATCGGGTCTTCTGATACTCCAGCGGGGCAGTCGGGATAAGTAGGGGTCACTGATGGGGCTCTACCCAGTCTATTCTAAACAGTTTAGGATGAGCTGGTAGGTATCAACAGCAGGTTACAATAAACAGGCTATGCAGCATAAATAGGATAATAGTAACAGTAGCAAAATTCTAATGCAAGCATGAGAAAATAGAATAGGCGATATCGGGATGATCAAAGGGGGGGCTTGCCTGGTTGCTCGGCGGCAAAGGCAAGGTCGTCAGGGTTTGTCGATCTCCGGAGTTGCGTCGGCCTCCGGGGCTATATCGAGAGAGAAGAGGGGGAGGAAACAGATAAATACACGGCAGACAAAGTTGCACAGAGTTTGCTATGCTAACGTGCGGTGCAGGGTTGCCTAAAGCATGTCTAAGGCATAATAGTTGTTTAAGGAATTAAGTTGGATTTATTAACCGGTGTATATGCACTATTCACCTAATGGAAATAGGCTAAAAGTTGTGGGTTCACCTCCGTAGAGGGTCCCGACACGGAAACAGATGGCACGGTCAGCTTTGTCTCGTCGTTCTGAGCAATTTTCATGTACAAAGTTTTTCCATCCGAGCTACGGATTATTTTCTATGAATTATCAAAGTTTTAGCAATATTTTGAATTATTTAATTTAACAGATATTCTAAATTTGGTATATGATGTCAGCATGACATCACTACTGTGTCAGCAAGTCAACTGAGGTTTGACCAGACAAAGGGGGCCCACGCGGGGCCCACTGGCAGTGACTGGGCATTGCCCAGTCAACATTTGACTGGGTCAATAGGACCCAGGGGCCCAGCGGCAGCGACTGTGGGGTGGTCCACGTGGACTGCCACGTCAGCGACGCCGGAAACGGCACCGGAGCTGCTCTGGCGAGCCTGGAGAGCGTCGGAATCACGCTGTACTGAGCCGTTTCGCGTCATTTTCGTTGCGTTCGAAAGGCTACTTGCTCGCGCGTCGATCTACGGGGTCAGAGCGAGCGGAGGTGGCCGTTAAAAGCGCCGGCATCGAGCTTTGGCGGCGGCGGCATTCGGGTGGTGTTGGCAACGGCGAAGCAGGGCTCGAGGAGGTACGCGCGTGCGCGCGTTAGGTTCACGGGGAGAAGCTGAGCCGAACCGCGTGCTCGAATGGGCATGAAAGCAACTAGGGCGACGGCGACGAGCTTCGCGGCGGAGCACGGATCGGCCATTGCCGGCGACAGCGTTAGAGGCAGCAAAACAGGGAGGAGGTGGAGGGGAAACGCTGCGGGGCTCACCTGGCGGCTCAAGAAAGGCCCTTGGCTGATTTGTAGCGCAGGGGAGCTCGGGGTCGACGGGGATCGCCGGCGACGGAGAAGATGAAGAAGAGGTCGTAGAGGTCGGCTCAGTGGCTCCCGTCTCGCTCCAGCCGATGCAGAGGAAGGAGTCGAGGTCAGCGCGTCGATCGGGCACGAAGGGGCGGCGAGCAAACGACGCTGGCCGCGGGATCGAGAGGAGTTCGGCGGCGAGCTATCGGGCGAGATGGGGGAAAATGGGAGAGAGAGCGAATGGGGGCGTGTGAGGGGCAGCTAGGGTTGCGGTGGAGTGAGGACAGCTCGGGGAGGCACTTAACGGCAGCGGGGAATCGGCGGATGCTCGACACGGCGACGGACGTCGGTGTGTCGGCGCGGGCGCGCGACAGTGCACGGGAGGAGGATGACGCGGCTAGGTGGGCTGGGCCTGACCCTGTAGCACGCAGGCTTGAGTGCACAGTAAGGCTTTAGGCCCTTTTCTATTTTTCTTTTTCTGTTACCTTTTTAACTCTGTTTTGCTAATTGTTTGGGCACTAAACGAATTTTGTAAAAAGTGTGACCTAGCTCATAACTCACAGTGCAATACATCCTAACACCAAAAACTAGTTTGGGGTAAATACTATTTCATTTTATTTTGTATTACTTTTAAAAGGTTAACAAATATTGTTTTCAGCCACTGTTTGAGGCTGTTAGGGTTACTTAGTTAATCCCATTAATGTTGGTTACCATTTTGTATTTGTCTTTGAATTATTTGCTATTTATGGAACATTATAGTTTCTGTTTTGAACAAATTTTATTTTATTTCACTTTGAATTTGAATTAATTTTCAGAGAGAGATTTGAATTGTTTTGATTATTCACTATGACTAGGCATGCTTAGCAGAGTGTCACAGTGCTCATTACACAGAGGTTTTACAATGTGCACTCTGATGCAGAATCCGGTCTCGAGCTGAAAGAAGAGGTCCATGTGCAGGTGTGTGACCCCAATAGCAGGCCAATCAATACCAGTATACATCTGAGTCCTGCGCGGGTAAAGGATGTGCTCCGGATGTATCCCTACATGAACAGCTGGTAGCAACTACGTCATAGCATCGTAGAGGCGTGCTCGAGTGGCAAACAACTCGACGGCAAGAGCCCGGACAGTGCGATCAAGAGCCTGAGTGCACTGAATCAGAACCTGCAGGTCGTAACGACGAGGCTCGTACGGGGCACATATAGATGTGTAGTAACCAGTAGCATCTCTAGCAGGGGCATACGAAATGTATCGGAACTCAGAGGCATCCAAGCTAGTGTTGTGCTCTCCTCGGAGACGTGCGACAGCAGAATAGGCGGCATCATGGACTGCCATCTCAATCGTCACGCCGATACCGTGGAAAAGGTGCAGCTCAGTGTCTGAGTCATTGTGCTGATCATAGATACGAACATCAGCATGGTACTGCTCCAGGTTAAACTCGCGGTAATCCTCGTAGACCATGTACTCGGGGTACCAGCGGTAGCCCAGTCTGGTCAGGAGGGCTATCAGGACAGCTGGAAAACCAGGGACATCACGAGCCCAAGTGCGAAGCACAAGCTGCGTCGTGGGGCGTGGTGGAAACAGATGATCCATCTGAAATAGAGGAAATTCAGGATTGTCAAATGACAATGAGAAGTATAATACAACTCGGAGAGAAAGGTTAAACAAAACAATGGAAAGGAAAATGATTATCAGAATAATCAGATCAATGGTAAGGAATTAAGCACAGATATCTAGCTCTCCGGGTAGACGAGATTTACGAGATCCTAAGTGTCAGCGTTAGTAAAATCCATTTAACCCAAAAAGAAGAGAGGTCAGAGTCACAGAGTATAGACGAGGAATAAAAGATCCTAATACCACCCAATTGGCGACGTGGGCCCGTAAGCAACACAGCCCTGTTAGTAAAACAGTTTTGGACCACTAGACTCAATTTCGGCCAAGGAGTTGGAAAGGGGGTTCTTATAGGCAATCGGCTCTGATACCAACCTGTGACGCCCTGGCTTAATCGTGCACTAATCATACACGCAAATGCACACGATCAAGCCTAAGGACTCACTTGAAGATATCACAACACAACTCTAAAACATAAATAAAGGCATACAAGCATTATATTACAAGCCAGGGCCTCGAGGGCTCGAATACATAAGCTTGATTCCAAACAAGCATCAGCGGAAGTGTTAGATATCTGAGTACGGACATAAGACAGAGAGATAAGCCTTTAACAAGGCGGGACAAAACAAAAGCTACGATCGAAAGGCACATGCCTTCTGCCTGGGACCCTCCGATCCTACTCCTGGTCGTCGGCCAACTCGTAGAAGTATCCACCCTCGGGGGTAGTAGTAGCGATCGTCGGCGGGACAGCTATCTCAGGGGCTCCGTCATCTGGTCACGACAAACTGATATGGGGAGAAAAAGAAAGCAAAGCAACCATGAGTACTCTGAAGTACTCAGCAAGCAAGGATCTACACTATATATGCAACATTATCAAAGGAAGGCTGTATATGTGGACTAGGCTGCAGAAATGCCAGAATAGAGAGAAGGCCAAGTCCTATCGAAGACTAGCATCTTCAGCGGTCTTGCAGCAATAGAAGAGAGTAGATCAGCACAGTAATATAGTAGTGGTTATGTCAAGTAACAGTCTCGCCCAGAGATCCTTCCTCAACTCACTGCGAGAAAGCGATCCCGGAGCCATCATATCCAGTTATCATCACAAGTTCTAGTTGTATTGATCGGGATACAACTCCGAGTGTCCTTTACCGTAGGACCAGCTATCAATAGATGTTTTCTTCCGTGCAGGGGTGCACCAACTTACCCACCACGCTCGATTAACTCTGGTCGGACACACTTTTCTGGGTCATCCTCGGCCTCGGCCAAACGATACACCGCAACCCTACCTACAGCTCAGCAGAGAGGTCCCCGTCGGTCTACCTCGTAAGCGCAAGGGGGTCTTGGGCCATCGCCCCTCGCCCTCCGAGTCGTTGCGTACACGGCGAATCTCGGTACCACCTCTCAGGATGGCACCGGCCCAGCAATGCCACGATGCTGCACTGGACGTCTAACAGAGCTTTCGGCTGATGCTACGATGCAGAGTGCCCATAACTCTTCCCACGTGATGGTTAGTGCTATCAGGCCAGAGGCCTGCTCGGATCAAATATCCAAATCGTTAGTGGATTAGGGGCTTGCGGAAACGAGCAGAGACTCATGATCGATGTGACCTCGTTGCCCCGTCTCGAGGACTTGTGGCAAGGGCTATGAATGCCCGGACGCGCCTCGTATTCGTCTCATGGGTAACCTCCAGGTCAACCCGACATCCCATCATTCACGGGTACCCCTCAGGGTCGACCCCCCTTTCCAAGTATCAGTTGTAAAGTCATAGTAACCATAGTAACCGTGTGTCTAACACCAAGGGGAACCCTGAGGAATCACCCTCGATGGAATTCCACCTGATGTTATCGTCAAGGTGAACGAAGGAGGAATCACCCTCGAGGTCCACTCTTGAGGAGTTGCACGACAGTGTTGTTATCGGGAGTGGAGAAGGAGGAATCACCCTCGATGACCATAACCGATGAACTAACCTACAAGGTTAACATCAGAAGTGCTGACGAGGTATCACCCTCGGCACTCGATAGTAACCAGTAGTGTCGTACAACTAAGGGGGTGAAGTGCAGTGCCAGGGCCTGGTCTTTGATCCCGTTGATCGGGTTTTCTGATAATCCAGCGGGGCAGTTGGATCAAAGTGTGTTCTTTGATGGGTCACTAACCAGCCTATACTAAGCAGTTTGGATATCAGGCAGGTATCAACAGTAGTTACAAAAATAGGCTATGCAACAGAATAGGAGCAATCAATTACAGTAGCAAAATCTAATGCAAGCATGAGAAAATAGAATGGGCGATATCGGGATGATCAAAGGGGGAGGCTTGCCTGGTTGCTCGGCGGCAAAGGCAAGGTCGTCAGGGGTCGTCGATCTCCGGAGCTGCGTCGGTCTCGGAGGCTACGTCGGTACTGGGCTCTATCGAGATAGAAGAGGGGGAGGAAACAGATGAATATACAACGAACAGATGCAACACAAAGCATGCTATACTAATGTGCAGTGCAGGGTTGCCTAAAAGCATGTCTAAGTCATAATAGTTATTTTTAGGATTTAAGTTGGATTTATTAACCGGTGTATTTGCACTATTCACCTACCGGAAAACAGGCTAAAAGTTGCGGGTTCACCTCCGTAGAGGGTCCCGACACGGAAACAGACAGCACGGTCAGATTCATCTCGTCGTTCTGAGCAACTTTCATGTATAAAGTTTTTCGATCCAAGCTGCAGTTTAATTTCTATCAATTTCTAAAGATTTTAGACATTTTCTGGAATTCTCTGGAATATTATTAAATCCAAAAATAATGGGGTAAAATGCTAAGTGCACCCACTGAAACGTACATAGCAGTGTGTTTTGTGACTGATAGTGGGGCCCGGTCAAAGCTGACGCAGCAGCCGGTTTGACCGTGCTGACTGGTCAAAGGGGGCCCACTGGACCCACCTGTCATTGACTGGGACCAACCCAGTCAGCAGGTTTGACTGGTCAGCGGGTCCAGTGGGACCCGCGTGTCAGTGGCTCAGTCTTTAACTAACAGTTTGTTTATTTTTTTAAAGCCGGTTTAACTAAACCGCGGGCCCTACTGTCAGCGTCACTAGAGGGTAATTAACCTCGTCATTAGCAACTAATGATGACGCCACATCATCATCATCACCGGAGTTAACTCCGGCACTAATCCAGCGGCTCCGGTGATCACCGGCCGGCCAATTCCGGCCACAGGAGCGGTCGTGGCTAGGCTCGTTGGAGAGCCCGTGCAGCGGCGCATCGAGTGGTGGCCGTGGAGGTGCCGGAGACGGGCTATGGCGATGGTGGCGACGAGAGGGGCGGCGCCGGAGCTACAGGGTGCGCGGCCGTGGTGATTTGGCACGAGCTAGGCTAGGCAAAGCGGTGCGTTGGCTACCTGGGATCGCTAGGAGCACGCTGGCGCGACGGGGGCAAGCAAACGAGCTCGGGAGCAGGAAGCTAGGCGGCCATGGCGGACGGCGGTGCATGGCGCAGTGGCGGCATGGCTACGGCTACAAGGAGAGGCCGGGGAGAGAGGGAGGAGGATCGGGGGCTCACGGCCGTTGCAGAGAAGGCCCGGGGACGGCTCGAGGTGCTCGGGGCGGCGTGAATCGACGGCGAGCTCCGGCACGTCCGAAGGTGGAAGACGATGCTGGCGCCGGCGTTGTGGAGTGCTCCGGGTCCCGTGGTTCGACAGAGAAGGAGGGGAGGACGAGGCGGAGCTCGTGGGCACGTCAGCTTGGCGCAGGGAGGACGGTGGCCACGGTGGCGCAGCAACGCGGCGGCGACAGTGCGTCGGGGCGAGGTGGATCTGAGGCGAGAGGGGAGAAGTGGCGATGGGGAGGGAGAGAGAGAGAGAGAGTGCGAGCGACCAGGGGGAATGGACGGAGGGGCTGGCCTTATCCTCCTGCCCGCCTGCCCATCGCCGTGGCGCCCTGCTGCTGGTGCGGCGCGCGGCGACCACGGGGACGACGACACCGCGACGAGGAACAGGTGAGGGAGTGGCTGGGCCGACGCTGGGCCGCGGGTGAGTGCCAGGTAGGCTTTTCCCTTTTTCCAGTTTGTCTGTTTTTCTTTTATTTATTAACAGAAGCAGTCTAGAGATAATTAGGGCTGCCAAAACACTTTTGATAAATGTGGAACTAGGCCACATAAATACTTTGTGAATTATGGCACTGCCACAAAATGTTTCAAGGCATTTGGAAGTGACTAGGTATTTTTAGAAATTAAATAAGGCAAGATAAATGCTGCTGGACCACAAAATAGAATCCAGGGGCATTTGGGGAATTTTGGTGAGGTTGGTTCCAATTTTATAATTGCATTGGGATTATTTGCAACAGTAGGAACATTTTAGTTCCTGGATTTGAACAACTTTCATTTATCACTTAAAGTTTGAAAAATTCATTTGAATTGGAATTTGAAATGGATGACAATAATGATGATCAAGCACTGTTGAACATGATGACTTGGCATTATCAGAAGGCAATCACTGTAGTCATTACATAGGGATGTTACAGATTTTTGTAGCATAGATATCGAACATAGAGTTAGGATTCCAGTTGTATCTGGAGAAATCTCGGATACCGCTCCAAAGAAACTTAGCCAGGGTACAATGGAATAGGATGTGACTAATGTCCCTGGCACACCGTGCAGAGCACAACAACCATTGCCCGAGCCATGGCGCTTTTGAAGATTGATGGCTGTTGGCAGACGGTCCTGAGCAGTTCGCCATATAGGAAAATACGGACTTTGGAAGGAACCTGAGATGCCCGAAGAGCCTTGGTGTACCGAACCTTAGGCCCACGGACCAATTTAGCCCATAAATCTTGGTGAATTATTTTGCCTTTTACCACTAAATCCAAAAAAAATGTATGTTAGCTAAAAGATAGACCGGTGAGAACAAAAACTATAGCCCCCCGCCCCCCAAAGGCACCATCACAAACGGACACAAGTTGAGAAGAATTATCCATCGAGGCCATCCATAAATGACATAGTCATCACCGTCGTGGTTAATACAACAATTTTGACAACCCTGAACTACCACCAACACTGGCAACACACCAATCATTAATTCTAACTATGTTGAGAAAGGTGTGTATTCTTATTGGTTTGGTTAGCACCACAAGTCACTAGTAGAAAAACGACCTTATGTTCGCATCATTAGTCCCGGTTTGATTACGGCCCGAGACTAATGTGACCATTAGTCCCGGTTCCAATGGCTAGGGCACGGGCATCATTAGTCCCGGTTCGTTTTGTACCTCTAGTCCCGGTTTGCGACACAAACCGGGACTAAAGGGGTTGTGGCAGGCTGGCGTCAGGCTGGGGCCCCCACGAGCACCTTTAGTCCCGGTTTGTATCACAAACCGGGACTATAGGTAGACCTCTAGTCCCGGTTTGTATAACCAACCGAGATTAATGATGTCCCTATATAAACCCTTCGTCCAGCCCGAGCCCATTCTCTCTGTTTTCCCCTTTCCTCTCCTTTGTTCTTCCCCTTGCTCGAGCTCATCCTCCATTTTTGCCAAGATTTCTCAAGATTTGAAGGCACCCCATCCATACAAGTGTTCACAAAGGTTAGCAACTTTGTCCTTTCATCCCTCGTTGCTAGATTAGCTCGTGCAATGCTCTATAAGTATAGTGATTTGTGGGTTTTAGTTTTTGAGTAATTATATGTGGGAGTTTATTTGATTTATATGCAATTTGAGCTCAAATTAACTTCTTAGTTTGCATATGTAGGTGGTTTACTTAGTGCCTTCCCGTCCCCGTCCTAACCACCGTCGATCGCCCGCATCGTGCCGTCGCCGGCACCACCTTTGTGAGCCTCTTGTTCTTATCCTTTTTATATAAAAAAACCATGTTTGTATGATTTAGATAGTTACTTGTATAATTTTCTTACCTGTATGGTTGTTTGTTATACATAGTGGCATGGTTTTGGTACCCGTCCCCGTTGGCCCTTGTTCGGTTTATGATTCGGATGTGGTATATATATTCTCTTTTATAACTATTTGGTGCATTTCGTGTTTATGACAATTATGCCCATCAAGTTGACATAGATATTTTTATCTAGGAGGTATGTGAACCGGAAATTGCAACAGACCCTCTTGTCGAGAAGTTAAATTTAGTTGAAAAAGAAAATGAGTATTTGAAAGAAAAATTGAAAATAATTGAAGAAGGGAAGATGAAACTGTGGTTGTATGTTGCCGATGTCATCGATGATCACAAGATCAAGATGGATGCAATGCGCTCGAAGATTAGAAAGATTAGAAAATATGCCGTTAATAAAGAGGCTTGGTATCACTATGCTGTTGGATCAATTGTTACCTTTGTTGCGATCTTGATCGCATTTGTTGTTGCATTTAAATGCTTTAGCTAGAGAGTTTGTATGTTGTTTTATGAGAATAAGTGTGTATGAACTTGTATTAATTTGGTCTTTTCGGTGTTGTGTAATGAAGATGAGCCGGCAATGGATGTACGATGACCGACGCTCTCCCTAGTTCATTGATGGTGTGCATACTTTTCTGCTTGCGGCTGAGGTAAACAAGCGGCTGGATGGTTTTATGTGTCGTCCATGTGGTGTCTGTAAGAATGATAACAATTACTCTAACTCAAGAACCATTCACGTCCACTTGTTTACATCCGGTTTCATGTCCGGCTATAACTGTTGGACCAAGCACAGAGAAAGAGGGATTCTAATGAAAGAGAATGAAGAAGAAGAGGATGACGACAGCTATCCTGGCCATGGGTTCCCTGAATACGATGGTACTACAATGGGGGAAGAAGCTGAAGAAGAGGCAGCATCAGATGAGCCCGCTGATGATCTTGGTCGGGCCATTGCTGATGCAAAGAGAAACTGCGCAAGTGAAAAGGAGAAGTTGATGTTGCAATGCATGTTAGAGGATCACAAGAAATTGTTGTACCCAAATTGCGAAGATGACAAGAAAATGCTGGTTACCACACTGGAATTGTTGCAATGGAAGGCAGAGAATGGTGTATCCGACAAGGGATTTGAAAAGTTGCTGATAATGTTAAAGAAGATGTTTCCAAAGGACAACGAATTGCCCGATAGTACGTACGAAGCAAAGAAGGTTGTCTGCCCTCTAGGATTAGAGGTGTAGAAGATACATGCATGCCCTAATGACTGCATCCTGTACCATGGTGAGGAGTACGAAAATTTGAATGCATGCCCGGTATGCGGTGCGTTGCGCTATAAGATCAGCCGCGATGACCCTGGTGATGTTGAGGGCGAGCGCCCCAGGAAGAGGATTCCTTCCAAGGTGATGTGGTATGCTCCTATAATACCACGGTTGAAACGTTTGTTCCAAAACAAAGAGCATGCCAAGTTGATGCGATGGCACAAAGAAGACCATAAGAAAGACGGGAAGTTGAGAGTACCCGCTGACGGGTCGCAGTGGAGAAAAATCAAGAGAAAGTGGTAGGACTTTGCAAATGATGCAAGGAACGTATGGTTTGGTTTAAGTGCAGATGGCATTAATACTTTTGGGGAGCAGAGCAGCAATCATAGCACCTGGCCTGTGACTCTATGTATCTATAACCTTTCTCCTTGGTTGTGCATGAAGCGGAAGTTCATTATGATGCCAATGCTCATCCAAGGCCCCAAGCAACCCGGCAATGACATTGATGTGTACCTAAGGCCATTAGTTGAAGAACTTTTACAGTTGTGGGGCAAAAAAGGTGTACGTGTGTGGGATGAGCACAAACATCAGGAATTCGACCTACGAGCATTGCTGTCTGTAACCATCAATGATTGGACTACCCTTAGTTACCTTTCAGGACAAACAAACAAGGGATACCACGCATGCACGCACTGTTTAGATGATACCGAAAGTATATATTTGGATAAATGTAAGAAGAATGTGTACCTGGGACATCATCGATTTCTTCCGATCAAGCATCTCTTAAGAAAGAAAGGCAAGCATTTCAAAGGTGAGGCAGATCATCGGAAGAAGCCTCGCCACCGTACTGGTGATGATATACTTGATATGGTCAAGGATTTAAAAGTAATCTTTGGAAAGGGTCCTGGCGGACAATCTGTTCCGAATGACGCTGACGGACACGCATCCATGTGGAAGAAGAAATCTATATTTTGGGACTTACCCTATTGGAAAGACCTAGAGGTCCACTCTGCAATCGACGTGATGCACATGACGAAGAATCTTTGTGTGAACCTGCTAGGCTTCTTGGGCGTGTATGGGAAGACAAAAGATACACCGGAGGCACGGGAGGACCAGCAACGTATGCACGAAAAAGACAGCATGCATCCAAAGCAGTATCAAGGTCCTGCTAGCTACGCTCTTACCAAAGAAGAGAAGAAAATCTTCTTTGAATGCCTGCTCAGTATGAAGGTCCCGTCTAGCTTCTCATCGAATATAAAGGGAATAATAAATATGGCAGAGAAAAAGTTCTAGAACCTAAAGTCTCATGACTGTCACGTGATTATGACGCAATTGCTTCCGGTTTCATTGAGGGGGCTTCTACTGGACAATGTTCGATTAGCCATTGTGAAGCTATGTGCATTCCTCAATGCAATCTCTCAGAAGGTAATCGATCCAAGAATCCTACCAAGGTTACAGAATGATCTGGTGCAATGTCTTGTCAGTTTCGAGTTGGTGTTCCCACCATCCTTCTTCCATATCATGACGCACGTCCTAGGTCACCTAGTCGACGAGATTGCCATTCTGGGTCCTGTATTTCTACACAATATGTTCCCCTTTAAGAGGTTCATGGGAGTCTTAAAGAAATATGTTCATAACCGTGCTAGGCCAGAAGGAAGCATCTCCAAGGGCCATGAAACAGAGGAGGTCATTGAGTTTTGTGTTGACTTTATTCCTGACCTTAAGCCGATTGGTGTTCCCGAATCGCGGCATGAGGGCAGACTAGGTGGAAAAGGCATGCTAGGAAAGGACCAATTAATATGTATGGACGAGCATTCTTGGGCACAAGCACACTACACAGTTCTACAGAATTCCTCCTTGGTGGCTCCGTATATCAAGGAACACAAGAATATTCTACGCTCCAAACACCCGAAGCAGTCTGACGACTGGATTACACGTGAACACACGGGGACTTTCGGTGGTTGGTTGCAGACACGTCTCATGCATGACGACTGATAACCCACAAGTATATGGGATCGTTTGTAGCCTTTTTCGATAAATAAGAGTGTCGAACCCAACGAGGAGCTAAAGGCAGAACAAATATTCCCTCAAGTTCTATCGACCGCCGATACAACTCTACGCACACTTGACGTTTGCTTTACCTAGAACAAGAATAAAACTAGAAGTACTTTGTAGGTGTGGTAGGATAAGTTTGCAAGAAAATAAAAAAACCTGAAAATAAAAGTTAGGTGCTGCTTTAATAAAAGTGCAATTTAATAAAGCGAGTGTGGAAGAGTGGTGATAGGATTTGCAGAATTGTCCCTAGGTAATCGGTAACTAGACCGGTAATCATTCTTGCAATTTTATATGAGGGAGAGGCATGAGCTAACATACTTTCTCTACTTGGATCATATGCACTTATGATTGGAACTCTAGCAAGCATCCGCAACTACTAAAGATCATTAAGGCCGTGAAACCCAACCATAGTATTAAGTATCAATTTCTCTTTACGCCCATACGTCATAACCCCCAAACTCGGGACCCCTCATGTTTACGCGAGACGGAGGGCACCGTAGGACAGCACCATAATAAAATATACAATCATACCAACCAAGATCACGATTAACCCATAGGACAAAATAGATCTACTCAAACATCATAGGATGGCAACATAGTATTGGATAATAATATGAAGCATAAAGCACCATGTTCAAGTAGAGGGTACAGCGGGTTGCGGGAGAGTGAACCGCTATATATAGATGGGGGAAGGTGATGGAGTTGTTGGTGAAGATGACGGAGTTGTTGGAGTAGATCGCCGTCACACGATGATTGCCCCGGTGATGTTCCGGCGCCACCGGGAGAGAGGGGGGAGAGAGCACCCCTCCTCCTTCTTCTTCCTTGGCCTCCTCCTAGATGGGAGGAGAGTTCCCCCGCTGGTCCATGGTTGCCATGGCGGCGGAGGGGCGGGAGCCCTTCCGACATTGGATCTCCCTCTCCGTTCTCTTCTGTTTCGCGTTCTTGTTTTCTGGCCGAAAATCTTTTCTTAAATATCCGGAGATCCATAATTCCGATTGCGCTGAGATTTTAACATGACTTTTTTCCGGATATAAGCTTCCTTGCGCCTGAAGTAGAGCCCCAACCGATGTACAAGGTGAGCACAACCCACCACTGTGCGCCTGGCTCCTGGGGCGCGCCCTGGTGTCTTGTGGGGCTTGTGGGCCTCCGTTTGCGTTGATTCCAAGTCCCAAAAATCACATATATTCCAAAATAATTCTCCGTAATTTTTTATTGCATTTGGACTTCGTTTGATATGGATATTCTGCGAAACAAAAAACATGCAAAAAAACAGGAACTGGCACTGGGCACTGGATCAATAGGTTAGTCCAATAAATCATATAAATTGTTGCCAAAAGTATGTAAAAGTTGTATAATATTGGCATGAAACAATAAAAAATTATAGATATGAAGGAGACGTATCAGCATCCCCAAGCTTAATTCATGCTTGTCCTCGAGTAGGTAAATGATAAAAAAGATAATTTTTGATGTGGAATGCTACCTAGCATAAACTTGATCATGAGTCTAATCATGGCATGAATATTAAGACACGAGTGATTTAAAGCAATAGTCTATAATTTGACATACAGACATCAATACTCAGGCATCCCAACAAACAATCATGTCTTTCAAAATATCAACGCTAAAGAAAGCTATCCCTACAAAATCATATAGTCTTGTCATGCTCCGTCTTCTTAACACAAAGTATTTATCATGCACAACCCCGATGACAATCATACTTTTTAACGTGCTTCAGCTTTTTCAACCCTCACGCAATACATGAGCGCGAGCCATGGATATAGCACTATGGGTGGAATAGAGTATGATGATAGGGGTAAATATAGAGAAGACAAAAAAGTAAGAAAGTCTCACATCGACGCGGCTAACCAACGGGCTATGGAGATGCCCATCAATTGATATCAATGTGAGGAGTAGGGATTGCCATGCAACGGATGCACTAAGAGCTATAAGTGTATGAAAGCTCAACATGAAAACTAAGTGGGTGTGCATCCAACTTGCTTACTCATGAAGACCTCGGGCATTTGAGGAAGCCCATCATCGGAATATACAAGCCAAGTTCTATAATGAAAAATTCCCACTAGTATATGAAAGTGACTACATAGGAGACTCTCTATATGAAAAACATGGTGCTACTTTGAAGCACAAATGTGGTAAAGGATAGTAGCAATGCCCCTTCTTTTTTTTTCCTTTTTTTTCTTTTTTTCTTTTTTTTTCTCTCTCATTGTCCGGAGTCTCATCCCAACTTGTGGGGGAATCATAGTCTCCATCATCCTTTTCTCACTGGGACATGCTCTAATAATGAATAATGATGATCATCACACTTCTATTTACTTATAACTCAAAAAAAATAAAAATTACAACTCGATACCTAGAACAAAGTATGACTCTATATGAATGCCTCTGGTAGTATACCAGGATGTGCAATGATCTAGCATAACAACGATATCAAAAAACGGACAAGCCATGGAAATATCATGCTAGCTATCTTACGATCATGCAAAGCAATATGACAATGAATGCTCAAGTCATCAAAACGGAGGCGGTGGAAGTTGCATGGCAATGTATGTTGGAATGGCTAAGGAAATGCCATAATAGGTAGGTATGGTGGTTGTTTTGAGGAAGATATAATAAGGCTTATGTGTGATAGAGCGTATCATACCACGGGGTTTGGATGCACCTGCGAAGTTTGCACCAACTCTCGAGGTGAGAAAGGGCAATGCACGGTACCGTAGAGGCTAGCAAATTGCGGAAAGGTAAGAGTGCGTATAATCCATGGACCCACATTAGTCATAAAGAACTCATATACTTATTACAAAATTTTATTAGCCCTCGAAGCAAAGTACTACTACGCATGCCCCTAGGGGGATAGATTGGTAGGAAAAGACCATCGCTCGTCCCCGACCACCACTCATAAGGAAGACAATCAATAATAAATTATGCTCCAACTTCACAGCATAACGAGAGACTATACATGCATGCTTCGGGAATCACAAACCTTAACACCAATATTCTTACTAACCACAATCATTTACTAGTACCTCCCACATATTATCATCTCTATATCGCAAAACTATTGCAAGGAATCAAACATATCATATTCAGTGATCCACAAGTTTTATGTAGGATTTCATGACTAACCATGCAATTGACCAATTCCCATTGACTCTCTAAATAGATATAAGTGAAGCAAGAGAGTTTGATTCTTTCTACAAAAGACCATGCTCTAATAAATATAAGTGAAGCAAAAGAGCATTCTACGAATAACGGTTTTCCATGTGAAGAGAAACAGGCAATCCAAACTTCAAATGATATAAGTGAAGCACATGAAGCATTCTATAAAGCCATACTCAAAAGATATAAGTGAAGTGCAATGAGCATTCTACAAATCAACCATTGACTATCTCATACCATCATGGTGCATAAAAGAAAAATGAAAACTAAACACAAAAGACGCTCCAAGATTTACACATATCACATGAACGAAACGAAAACGAAAACATACCGATACTTGTTGAAGAAAGATGGGATGCCTTCTGGGCCATCCCCAAGCTTAGACACTTGAGTCTCCTTGGATATTTACTTGGGTTGCCTTGGGCATCCCCAAGCTTGAGCTCTTGCCTCTCCTCCTTCTCCTCATATCGAGACCTCCTCAATCTTTGAGCACTTCATCCACACAAAACTTAACAGAAAGCTGGTGAGATCCGTTAGTATAATAAAGCAAATCACTACTTTAAGTACTGTTGCAAACCAATTCATATTTTGTTTTTGTATTATTCTTGCTGTATTATAACTTCTCCATGGCTTATACCACCGATAAAATCGATAGTTTCATCAAAACAAGCAAAACAATGCATCAAAAACAGAATTTGTCTTAAACAGGACAGTCTGTAGTAATCTAAAATTTAACCATACTTCTGGTACTCCAAAAATTAGAAACAAATAAACAATTTGTATAGCAATACTGTGCAAAAAGTTTCAGAAGCTTTTGACGTTCCGGTAAAAAATGTAAAATCACGCACTACAACCAAAGTTTCTGTTTTTGCACCGCACAGACCAACAAGCAATCTAATCAGCCTAAAGGCAAATCCTGGCACATTATTTTTATAATACAATGGATTTGTACAAGGGGATAAATATTTTTGTGAGAAACTTCCATGAAAAATTTACATTTGTTTCCATGAGCATGAACACAAGTGTTCAAGGTCGACCCTCACTTCTCCAATGCATCACCTTTCAATCGCTTCTCTTTTTGAAAAAGTTTTTAGGTTCCCCTCTATATTTTTTTGTTTTTAAACTTTATAAAAGCACTCAACAGAATAAAATGACTCTCTAAAACTTTCGGGTTGTCTCCCTGGCAGCGCTTTCTTTAAAGCCATTAAGCTAGGCATAAAGTGCTCAAGTAATGAATCCACCCGGATCCCAAGGTATATCAAAGCCAATTTTAATTAACAATGATTTGGCATTTAGTAGTGAGCACAAAGCAACATATATCATGCAATGACGAAGTCTAACTCTCTTCCTATGCATTGGCATGTCATACAAGAACAATTCATGCACATCAAGTAAAGGCCAATACATAGCATAAGCAGTTTCTTGCAATTTTATTGTGTTGGAAACATAGAGAGGTGGAGATATAGTTCCTCTCTCATAATAATTGCAAGTAGGATCAGCAAGCACATGCATATTATATTCATCAAAATCATCATGTGTAGTAGTAAAACGCAACCCATCAATATAATCCTTAATAAGTGCAAACTTCTCCGATATAGTGTAGTTGGTCGAATTCAAAAAGATAACAGGACTATCATGTGTGGGTGCAATAGCAACAATTTCATTCTTAACATAAGGAACTATAGCAAGTTCATCTCCATAAGCATAATTCATATTGGTATCTTGGCCACAAGCATAGCAAGCATCAAGTTCATCAAAAAGGGATATTTCAAAAGAATCAACGGGATCATAGCAATTATCATAGCATTCATTCTTCGGTAAGAATGAAGGGATATTAAACAATATATGATTTGGGGAGTCACTCTCATTAGAAGGTGGGCACAGGTAGCTAATCCATTCTTCCTCCGTTTGTTCTTCGCTCTCCTCATCATCTTTTTCATCCAATGAGCTCACAGTTTTATCAATTTCTTCTTTCATAGACTCCTGCAAAATATTAGTCTCTTCTTGGACAGTGGAGATTTTCTCAATAAATGCATCAATATCGGAATTGTATTTATAATTATCATAGCAATATTTAAGTATAGCAAAATTTTCAGGTCTATAAACTGAATCATCAAAATCTTCATACTTTTCAAACAAAGATTCAATTCATAAGCACCCTTAGAAGCGACAAATTCTTCTATTCTTTCCACATCATAGTAATCATATCTACCATTAGCATAAGAAGCTAAGGTTTCATTCTCATTAAATTTGCATGAAAAGGGAAGGTGAGGAGCCTTCATCCTAGAGCAACAAGTATAATCATATCTAGAGCATAGATTCCAAGCATACCATTTCAACATATGAATTTGATCCCATAAGAGTTTCCCTTTTTGTGTCAAGCGATAATCCCTAAAGTATTCACGTTGATCCAACGTGTCTCCCATTATCAAGTTGAACGGGGTTTTCTCAGGATTATCAAAGTGGTGCATAATATCTTTCACATAACGAGCATCGAGGGTTTTAGGAGGTTCCCCATCTCCATGAGTAGCAAGTACAACTAATTTTTTTGGTATTTCGTGTTCCATATCCATAACTAAAGATAGAGAACAACTTAGAACAGGAAATAAAAACTACTTAGTGATAAAGCAAACAAGCACACACGAGAATATTCAGCCCATGCTATTGCTCCCCGGCAACGGCGCCAGAAAAAGGTCTTGATAACCCACAAGTATAGGGGATCATTTGTAGCCCTTTTTGATAAATAAGAGTGTCGAACCCAACGAGGAGTTAAAGGTAGAACAAATATTCCCTCAAGTTCTACCGACCACCGATACAACTCTACGCACACTTGACGTTTGCTTTACCTAGAACAAGAATAAAACTAGAAGTACTTTGTAGGTGTGGTAGGATAAGTTTGCAAGAAAATAAAGAATGTGAAAATAAAAGTTAGGTGCTGCTTTAATAAAAGTGCAATTTAATAAAGCGAGTGTGGAAGAGTGGTGATAGGATTTGCAGAATTGTCCCTAGGAAATCGATAACTAGACCGGTAATCATTCTTGCAATTTTATATGAGGGAGAGGCATGAGCTAACATACTTTCTCTACTTGGATCATATGCACTTATGATTGGAACTATAGCAAGCATCCGCAACTACTAAAGATCATTAAGGTCGTGAAACCCAACCATAGCATTAAGTATCAAGTCCTCTTTACTCCCATACACCATAACCCCCAAACTCGGGTCTGTGCCTCTGTCACTCATGCCACCCACCATAAGAGAACCATGAACATATTGCAACACCCTATAGCAGGGACCCCTCATGTTTGTGCGAGACGGAGGGCACCATAGGACAGCACCATAATAAAATATACAATCATACCAACCAAGATCACGATTAACCCATAGGATAAAATAGATCTACTCAAACATCATAGGATGGCAACATAGTATTGGATAATAATATGAAGCATAAAGCACCATGTTCAAGTAGAGGGTATAGTGGGTTGCGGGAGAGTGAACCTCTGTATATAGATGGGGGAAGGTGATGGAGTTGTTGGTGAAGATGACGGAGTTGTTGGAGTAGATCGCCGTCACACGATGATTGCCCTGGCAGCATTTCGGCGCCACCAGGAGAGAGGGGGAGAGAGCCCCCCTCCTTCTTCTTCTTCCTTGGCCTCCCCCCTAGATGGGAGGAGAGTTCCCCCTCTGGTCCATGGTTGCCATGGCGGCGGAGGGGCGGGAGCGCCTCCGAGACTGGATCTCCCTCTCTGTTCTCTTCTATTTCGCGTTCCTGTTTTCTGGCCGAAAACCGTTTCTTAAATATCCGGAGATCCGTAACTCCGATTGCGCTGAGACTTTAACACGATTTTTTTCCGGATATAAGCTTACTTGCGCCTAAAGTAGAGCCCCAACCGACGTACGAGGTGAGCACAACCCACCATCACACGCCTGGCCCCTGGGGGCGCGCCCTGGTGTCTTGTGGGGGCTGTGGGCCCCCGTTTGCGTTGATTCCAAGTCTCAAAAATCATATATATTCCAAAATAATTCTCCGTAAATTTTTATTGCATTTGGACTTCGTTTGGTATGGATATTCTGCGAAACAAAAAGCATGCAAAAAACAGGAACTGGCACTGGGCACTGGATCAATAGGTTAGTCCAATAAATCACATAAATTGTTGCCAAAAATATGTAAAAGTTGTATAATATTGGCATGAAATAATCAAAAATTATAGATACGATGGAGACGTATCAACGACACTGTTGCAGCTGAGCTGTACTTGCTGGCCAAGTTACCATCTTCGACTATATTGACTTTCAAAGGGTACAAGATAAATGGGAATACATTTTACACGATCACCCAAGATAAAAAGAGCACCAACCAAAACAGTGGTGCCCGCTTTGATGCAGCAAACACCAATAGGCCAAAGGACACATATTATGGTTACATATAGGAGATATGAGAACTTGACTATGGACGTAATTTGAAGGTCCCTTTGTTTCGGTGCAAATGGGTCAATCTGACAGGAGGCGGCGTAAAGGAAGACCCGCTGTACGGAATGACAACAGTGGATCTCAATAATCTTGGGTACACAGATGAACCATTAGTCCTAGCCAATGATGTGGCGCAGATTTCTATGTGAAGGACTTGTCATCAAGCCGAGAAAAAGAAAAGATAAGGAAGCGAATACATCATACGATGAGCCAAAGCGCCACATAGTCTTTCAGGGAAAAGAAACAATCGTGGGAGTGGAGGACAAGACAGACATGTCAGAACATTATGAAAAGTTTCATGAAATTGCTCCCGTCACAGTGAAGATTGACCCAAGCATCCTGTTAAATGATGAAGATTGTCCATGGTTACGGCGCAAAGGGACACACGCGAAGAAAAAGTTTTATACCCCAAGATCCCACTCTAGGATGTGACCGGCTTCACCATCATCACTTTGTTCTCTAGTGAGTTTCCGGACTTATTTTGAAAGTCCCATTTCGGACAAACTGGAGGGAATCTTTGTAATAGTTAGGGTATATATGTGTTTTGGCATTTGAAACGCGAAGAAATATTATGTCCAAACAAAGTATTTCATGCATTATGCATCATTTCACCCACATAGCATGTGCTAAAAGGTTGAGAGGGTTACGGCAAAAACTGGATGCACTTCATGTACAAAATGGACAATCTCTTTCAAAGTATAAGGGTTTCGGACGAAAACTCATCTGTTACAAAGGCATTTCATTTTTTTACACTTACTTTAACTCCAGACTTTTTGTGCGTTCAACATGCACCATTCAAAGCCACGTCATCAATTTTCAACCCTTTCCGACTTCATTCGCTATTTTTCATGCATTTAATGATTTTTTTGAGCTAAATGACCACTAAATTGAAAAGCACTACAAATTAACTCTGAAAAGGTTGAAATTTGGCATGGTATCATCATTTCACCCACATAGCATGTGCTAAAAAGTTGAGAGGGTTACGACAAAAATTGGATGCACTTCGTGTACAAAATAGACAATCTCTTTCGAAGTATATGGGTTTTGGACAAAAACTCATCTGTTACAAAGGCATTTCATTTTTTAAACTTATTTTAACTCCAAACTTTTTGTGTGTTCAACATGCACCATTCAAAGCCACGTCATCAATTTTCAACCCTTTCTGACTTCATTCGCTTTTTTTCATGCATTTAATGAATTTTTTGAGCTAAATGGCTCTAAAATTAAAAAGCAGTACAAATGAACTCTGAAAAGGTTGAAACTTGGCATGGTACCATCATTTCACCCACATAGCATGTGCTAAAAAGTT